>JAAVTG010000624.1:0-20802 GCA_011947345.1 Phytophthora quininea
GAACGCCTTCGAGACGCCTTTTCTCGGTGGCCGTAGCTTTAGGGGCTGGTTCTGCTGGTGCTGCTGTCGTTGACTGTCGGTGGGACCCTGTCTTAGTCTTTAACAATTCAATTTCTAGCAAATACCAGTCCTGGCCGTTGGTCTTCCCTGGTGGGGCCAGCACCATGCGCTTCCCACCTTCTTCATGCCTACGATACCTTCCTCCATGGCTTTGATGCGTTCTCCATTGTCTCCCAGCCGGATCTTCCTTAAATCCCCATCTCCAGCCTTCTCAAAAGGCGGGTATTTGGTCACCACATCCGCTGGAGCCGACGCTGCGTTGCCTACAACTCGCCACGCGCTGAACGCGACGGCTACAGTGTCTCCATTATTAACAGATTGAGTGTCAGGCTTGACAAACACCAAGTCATCTTGGATCAGTGCACTAGGGTTCGTCTTGGTGACGGTCTTCTCGCTGCCCCAGATCTCCACGTGGATCTTGGCCAGGAACACCTGCCGCATAAAGTCTGTGACTTGAGTATCGCTCTGGAACTTGACCGACCAATTGGTTCCTTGTTCGTCGTAAAAGTTGACGTAACTTTTGGCTTGTAGTGTCGGTTTAAAGGCCCCGAACTTGATGGGGACAGCACACAGATGCTGTTTGGCGGCGTTGTAGAACAGTAGATTGTACGACGTCTCTGCGCCGACAATGACGCAGCCCACGGCCGCTTTGGAGCCGGCGGTGGCGCCTCCTTGTTGCACGTACTTGCGTGTCGCCGTGTCGTATTGATACAGAGAGACCATGGTCGAGAAGACCACGGAGGAGGCTGCTGCGGAGGCTGCAGGAGCCGCCGTTTGCTGCGTTTGTTGATGCTGCTTGTGCGAAGGCTCGGGGAGCAGTATAGCGCAGGGCGTCGTTGCCTGCGCCGCCAGAGGCCGAAGCGTCTTGGAAAATGCCGTTCAATCGGGTCGACGGGTTCGAGGCCATCGTTTGCGGTCAATACGAGGCAGCTGACCAGACAGACGGGAACCAACACAGAGCTTTTGCAGTCTCCGGGGAGCGCTATCAACCGCAGGAGAAGAAGGCGAAGATGAAGGTTCTGATGCCCCCTTTGGCTTCTGATAAAGTGATGATGCACGCCAAGTGAATATGCGATATACAGGGTTTGATGTATTATCGAGGATGAGTTGTGTGCGACATGTGAAAACTGTCCACTTCAACTTGGGCATTGTTGGACATCACGTTTTGAGCTGCTTGAGCGACGGGAGCTCCAGTACAGCAGTAAAGTCACCGGCATTTGTGTGACGAAGATCCACATACTCGAGTTTTAACAGCTTGGCCAGTGGTGCCACATCGTCCACTTTAGTGTGCTGCAGATCCAGTCGACGCAGCGGAAATGTCTTCCTCAGAGGCCACAGACTCTCAATCGGTTGGCGAGGAAGCTCCAGAACTTCCAACAAAGTCAACTTGCTGAGGAAATCAAAGTCCTCAATACTCTCGTCGGTATCAATCGAACCCGACAGCTTCAACGTCCGTAGTTGAGTCAACTGCCCAATGTACGAAAGTTCAATTCGATTTTCCATATCGACGCTGAGCGTCTGGAGGTTCGGAGGAGACCGTAGAGTGCTTCATGTTCTCGCACTTCCCACCAGTCGAGAGATCGCAACGTCGTCCACTTGGACAGATCTACACCATACTCAATATAGATGGTCAAAGCTGTGACGTGTGGGAGCGGATGGTCCTCGTCGAGAGCACACGGCAACTTCAACTCTTTCAAACGAGGAAGTTCCATCAGGACGTGCCATTGCTGCCATTGTGGCGGGTCGGACGACTCCATCCGGTCGTATTGATCCAGTCGTGCCAGTCTGGTCAATGTGCCAAGCGGACTCCAGTCGATATCGTTCATCTTCAAAGTCAGTTTATCAGTTCTTGGGGAGGGCGGCGAATTGAAGAGTGCCGTCCCCCAGCAGTTCAAGCAGATGGAGGCCACTTGGCCTCCACAACTGTTCTATGTCTGCTGTGTCTATTATTTAACCTATCTAATAAAACCTCTCAATATTTCCCATACACTCACCCACCTCCTAAGAACGCGAGGACGCCTTGCCCTGAAAGTCGTTGCTGTCTGCACTTCAGTCCTCAATTTGAGTTGTTGCTGACGTTGTCCGCTGGCGTGGTGGTGCATTCCCCCTTCAGAGCACAATGGCAGTGGTTTCTCTTGACTTGGACTTGGTCGACTTGCCTTCGTCCCTGTTGCTCGACGATGAACTGTTCACCGACTTCGAAGTCGTTCCACCTCCTTCACCACAGCTCCAGGGGCCGTACCAAGCCTCCGACATGCCCCTGGACTTCGACTTCGACCTTGAGTTCCTCGACGCGCTGATGTTGCCGGCTCAAGATGGAGCCATCTCGCCGGACGGCTCCACGGTTGACGACATGGTCGTGTCAGAGCTGTCGCCCGACCTGCTCAACCCCAGCGTCGTAGAGATCGTTGATGACGAGTCGGAAGACGACGTCCCAGCACCGCCAAAACGACGGCGTCTCACCGTTGCTCCTGATTCCGATGATGAGAGCGACATGGACGCGCTTTCATCTCCGGCTTCGCGTGCTGCCCGACCCAACGAAATGGCTACATCTCCATGTGATGCCGCAGCGTCTACCCCCACTGCCGTCGTCCATACAATGCCGCTTTCGCCTGCACCTGCTCGACATCCAAGCACATACCAAATCAATCGCTACGATCCTAGCGCACCTTGGGATCCTGACGCGACTTGTGACTTCCAGTATCTCTTGGACCGGGACGGCGACGCTCCCAACCGGTCGTACCTGGTCTTGTGGAAGACCCAGGACCTCCAACTCTCTTACGTGTGGGAGGAGGAGCTGGAGGCGTTCGGCGACCTGCGCGCTCGTGTCGATGCATGGGTGGAGGCGGGTCGGCCCTCCTCCTTTGTCCGTTTTGCGGAGGAACGCTTCGGCGGGGCGACTGCATCCACCACTGGTCGCTGCTTCCTCGAGGCGCTTCGTGCGGCGAGCGTTTGGCTCGGAGATCTTGACTTGGTCACGGAGGAACACTGGGCGCAATTTGAGGTGGTCCACACCCGAGATATGCGACATGGTGTGAAACGTCAGGACAAAGCGGCCTTCTTTAAGTTTCTCCAAAGTCGTAAAGTCGCGCTCGATTTTAAGTTGCTCTTCAAGTCGCGCGTCAAAGGTTCGATCACTTCCACGGAGCAACTTCAAGATTTTGCTTGTGAGGAGCTGGAAGCTGGCTGCTACTTGGTCTGCGCTGGTGAGGCGCTGGTGGACCACTGCTTTCTCTTGGTTGTTGGTACCGACGGCAAGCTTCTCATTTCTGACAACTCCGATGACTTGGGCTCTTTGGAGCCTCTGAGCATATCCAGTGGATCCGATATGTTCGGTACATCCATCGTATCGCGAAAGCTCCATGAATAGTACATTTTCATCTGCTTTTGCGCCGTCGCTTTGATCGTCGCTTTCTTCAAACTCGGCAATCAGGTCGGGAATTTGACCAAGGTTCTCGATCGGTTCCCAAGTGGGTTTCTCCTCACCCACCCACTCCACAAGGAATTGGGTGTGTTTCCGCCGAACCCGTTTCCCAAGCAAGCGTGGAACCAGTTGTCCAATGCTACCGTCAGCCAAGACAATTTCGTGGGGACGCGATAACCTCGATGGTTGTTTGTATGGCTTCAGCGACCCAGTATTGAACACGGGATGAAGTCTGTTCCCTGCCTGGATGTTCAGCTCGTACGCGTGATTGTGCACTTTGCGAACGACTGAATACGGCCCAATCCATTTCGGGCCAAACTTCGAAGATGCTGGAAGACCCGTGTGCTTGGTGTCCAGGTTTCGCGTGCTCAAGTATACTTGATCTCCCACGCGGAACTCTTGTTCTTTGCGGTTGCGGTCATACACATCTTTCATCCGGTCTTGAGCTCGGGCGAGCGCTTCACGACAGCGTAGCAGAATAGAAGCTTGATGATCGTGGAAATCGACACCTCGTCGACTAGCTGGCACGCCGGAGAGCTTTTCAGCGGCAAGCTGCAACGGGTTCAAGGGGATGTATCCCAGATCGGCTTCAAACGGTGCCATCTTCGTGCTTGAGTTGACTGTCGAGTTTACAGCAAACTCTGCGTTGGCAAGGTGATCGTCCCAGTCATCTTGCATTGGTCCCACGAAGCACCGAAGATATTCCTCAAGTGTACGATTCATCCGCTCTGTTTGGCCATCTCCTTGAGCGCGGTGAGCAACAGTCATGCTTAGCTTCGTACCCACCGACTTGAAGACGTACTGCCAGAAATTTGACACGAACTTCCTATCTCGATCAGACACGATATTTGTTGGCATACCATGGAGCTTCCAGACATGGTTGATGAAGAGTCGGGCTACGCCTTCTGCGGTGACAGTCTTCGTCGTCGGCACAAAATGACATCTTTTGTCAATCGGTCGACCACAACCCAGATTGAATCGACCTTGTTCTTTGTCTGCGGCAAGTCTGTGATGAAATCCATTGAGATGGATCTCCATCGTTCGTCAGGGATGCGGAATGGCTCTAGCAGACCCGGTGGCTTCGTTAGCCGAGGTTTGTTCCGTCGGCATGGTTCACAGTCTGCAATAAACTTCTGGATCGACGCCAACATCTTCGACCAGTACCAGCGTCGTGCAAGTGTCAGGTAAGTGCGTTCCGCACCGGGATGGCCTGCATAGTTGGAATCATGACACTCGCTGATGATGGCGTACCTCAACTTCACTTCGTTGGGTACGACAACGCGTGGAACCTCGTCAGCTGGTGTCTGATACCAAAGCAATCCATTGCCTTCGGTGAAGCATCGATACTTCTTCCGGTGTTGACGCTCAGATTTTGCTCTCAAGTTAGCTGTGCGTCGCTTGATCGTAGCGAGTATCGCTTGGATTTCCCGATCCTTGATATATGCCGCCTTGATCTTCTTGATCAACTCGCTGTCCGTCGTGACTTCACTGATCTCCATCGTGAATGACGTATCGTCAAAGCTGGTAACACTGAGATCGTGGAAATACTTCGTCTCTGGTTGCAAGTCTGGTTTTCGACTCAGGGCGTCGGCGATTCCGTTCTTCGCTCCAGGAAGATACGAAAATGTCGGTTGATATTCTGCTAGGATATCATACCAGCGAGCTAGACGGCGATTTGCCATCTTTTGTGTGAACAACCCCTCGAGACTTTTATGATCAGTCTCGACAATTGGAGACTTGTCTAGACAGTAGATTCTGAACGCTGCTAGCGCATGCACGATAGCTAGCAATTCTTGCTGCTGGGTCGGATAGTTTAGTTCCGCCGACTTCATCTTCCGACTGGTGTACGCAATTGGGCGTTCAACACCGTCTACGACTTGGAACAGGACTCCACCAACAGCAAACTTGCTGGCGTCTGTACGCAGATGCATTGGCTGATTGAAGTCAGGCAGATGCAACACAGGAGGGTCGCACAAACGTCGCTTCAACTCCTTGAAGTTCTTCAACTGCTCCTTGTCGAAATGAATTTTCGCGTTGCGCTTGTTCTGCTTCTTGAGTAGCGTGAACATGGTAGCCGTCAGCGAGGCATACTCCGGACAAAAACGCTGGACGTAGCCAGTGAGTCCCAAGAAACTGTGAAGCTCCTCTTGAGTCCTTGGTACCGGCCAGTCCTTGATGGTTTGCACTTTGTCGGGATCCATGCGCACGCCGTCTCGGCCTACAAAGTCACCGAGACACGGAATCTCTGGGGCGCAGAACACACACTTGGATAGCTTGACGTACAGCTTGTTGTTCAGCAAGATATCCAACGTCTTGCGTAAAGCCCCCAAGTGCTCGTTGACGTCTTGAGACTTCGTAAAGATGTAGATGTCGTCGTAAAACGACCTCGTTTGCTTCAAGCCTCGAAACAGCTTGGACGTCAATCTGTGCATCGTTGCAGGTGCATTGCAGACTCCCATGGGAAGTACCAAGTACTCCCAGAGACCGTTCGGTGCCTGGAATGCTGTGAACTTGATATCTTCTTCGCGCATTCGAACTTGATAGTACGCCGACATCAGGTCCATCGTCGAGTAGTAGTATGCTCCAGCCATGTCGTCCAGGATATCTTCCTTTCTCGTCATCGGAATGCTCTGACGAATTGTGTTCGAGTTGAGATATCGGTAGTCGTGGACAATACGCCATCCGACGGGCTTCCGCACACAGAATGTTGGAGCCGCATGTGGACTGATGCTTGGTCTGATGAGCTTCTTCTCGATCATGTCTTCTACCCAGCGAACGATTTCACGTTGCTGCTCCGGCGATTGACGCCACTGATGTCGATACATCGCGAGGTTCGGGTCCCTGACGTCGATCCGGTGCTCGATCTCGCGCTTCTCGGGTAAACCTTCAGGGAGTTCGGGGCGAAACACGGTATCCTTGTACTCCTTCAGTAGATCGTAGGCAGGGTTCGCCCGAAACGTTTCAGTCAGTGTCCAGGTAACGTTGAGCCTTGGCACTGCCAACATTATCAGGTTGGTCGCGTCGCTGCAACGAGCTTGCGACGCGCTTGATTGTCTCGTTCGATAGAACCAGCATAAAATCAGGTTCATCTTGGTTCTTTGTCTTGATTCTCAGGAACTTTCTCAGCTTCTTCCGCGTGATGAACTTAGTTTCCACGCCAGCTGCGTCGACAACACCCATCGTGAACATCTTCTCCACGGCGCTGCTCTTTACCTGCACGGCTCTCAGCTGTGCTTTTATCCGCAGACGACCGCTTGTTGCTTCCCGCTGCCGAGCCTCTACCAACTGGCTCGCGGTCCAGTTGCTCGCGAGCAACTCTTGGGTGTCCACTCTGCGCAGATTCACGGGCAACTTCAACCCTAGGCTTCACATCCGTTTCCAGCGCGGCGCCTCTACAGGAATCAGGTCTTTTCGCCGACAGGCCTTTCGCCCCGGCAGATCTCCGAGACCCAGAGGCAATCGCCGGTCCGCCTTCCTCGATCGGCCCGATGGTCTCACTTGTCCGCTCCGCTCGCAAAGTCTTCTTTGTTCCTTCAATCCTTCGACTACTCCAATCAATCAGGGGTTGTACGTCCTCGAAGAATGGTACCCCCAGGATGCAGTCGAACTCGTCAGGAATAGCGTAGATGACAGCAACACATTTGTATGCTTCATCCACTCCTGGTACCTTGATAGTCAGAGCTATTAGCTCCAACTCCGTCTCGACAATCTGGTTGTCTCCAAGCTTCACACGGATATTCTTCTCTTGGAACTTCGTAGTTGAAAGCTTGTTTTCCTCGACCCAACGCTTCGACACGTAGATTGTAGTAGCTCCGCTGTCTAGCAGCATACTTGACGTCGAGATGTTCTTGTTACCGGCACTGATCTCCCCATGGATAGAGAACAGTGGACGTGACTTGTAGACGAGAGGGTTTTCACACAGAACATTGATGCTGACATTGTCCACCTTTAATGCTCTGGTTACACTCTTGACCACGACAGGACCCTCATTCACTGACGTGGTTTGTCGTTTCCCTGCTCGCCTTGCAGCTTCTTCCACGCGAAGCAGTCGGCCCTAATGTGACCGGGCTTGTTGCAGTGGAAACAAGTGCGGGTTTCACCGCCCTTAGCTTTCGTCTTGGGCTTGGCCTTGAAGCGGCCTTTTCCTCGGAAAGGTTTGCTTTGGCGCTGTCCTCCTCGATTGGAGTCCTTGCCAGCCGACGGTTTCTTCTTGTCGGAGCGATCTTGGCGCACGCGAGCTTCGTCGACGAAATGTGTCACTTCGTACTTGACCGCGAGGTCCATCGCGGCGCTCAGCGTTGCCGGGTTCTCCAACTTGACATAGGCGCGGGTGCGGGGCTTGAGTCCGTTGGCGTAGTTCAGGACTTGGTCTAACTCGCTCATGCCCTCGACACGGAAGATGAGTGCGCTGTACTCTCCATTGTACGACTCGATGTCGGCTGTCTGCTTGAGCTGCAGAAGCTTCTCGCGCAGTGCAGCTTGGTAGTTCGACGACTCGAAGTGTTGGAGCACATGCTCACGGAAATTCCCCACGTGTGCTCCTCGCTTCTTGTAGCTGATGACCAGTGCAGGAACCACCCCGACGCAGGCTTCTCCATCGCCGACCCGGCGATCCCTGGCAGTCGTGCGCTTGCATCTTCGACTTGGATGCCGTTGATGCGGCAGGCGTTCTCGATCTGGAACAGCCATTCCCGCACATCCTCGCCCCTCTTGCCTGTGAACTTGGGCAAGCTGCTTGGGACCTTGGAGCGATCGGCCATCGCCTGATTGAGGCGGGCGATCTCGGCGCGGAGTTGCGCATTGGTGGGAGGCATGGGCTTCTTGAACTCAGGGGCTGGGACCAGCAAGTGCTACCAGTTTAACAGTTCTTCGGGGAGGGCGGCGAATTGAAGAGTGCCGTCCCCAGCAGTTCAAGCAGATGGAGGCCACTTGGCCTCCACAACTGCTCTACGTCTGCTGTGTCTATTATTTAACCTATCTAATAAAACCTCTCAATATTTCCCATACACCCTGGCTCGAAGATGCTGAAGAATGGGCTGAACGCAGGCAAGCATCCGTCGCAGCTGAATGACATCAGCGATAAAACTGTTAGTCTCTACACGAAGCTGTTCAACCTCGAGTGCGCGTTGGTTTAACATTTCCAGCGCGACGACGTTCTTTCCAGGCGCTAAACCCCGAAAATGATTTCTTTTGCTTTCCGATTGTTGCCTAACTTTTCAACACTTCCAAATGTCGGATTCGCTCTCACACTCTCACCGATTCGCGCAACTCGTTCCCCACGAGCAACCAACTCAGGATACCATCGACTTCCTTGTCGATTAAAAAATGGATGCGGTTACCGCCAAAACCTGCTGATACCATTTCCAACAGCAAAACATGGCGGAGTCTCGCACTTTACTCCTATCACAGGACACGTCCATTTCGAGATTGCCACAGTCGGGGAATTCGGTTTGGCCATCCCCGCTGGCCGCGCTTTTGATCAAGGACTTCTTCTTGACTCCTCTTGTAATCAATCTCCATTCTTGGGATTTAACGTGTGCGTGTCCACCTAAAAGCAACGAAAGGGCTTGCCAACTAGAAGAACACAATAGCCTACAGTAGCGGACTTGCTATCGACTCTACATGTTGAGGCCTCCTTGCTGGTCAGCAGCTGCACAGTCAGGAACACGAGGTACGTCCGTTCGGCGGGTCCTGCCAGTTGCGATAGCCCTCTTAAAGAAGTCGTGCGGGCTCCAAACAAAACTACTGCCATTTCATGTTCCACTTTGCAACGACACTCCAATACTGTTCAAGACGCATCCGTCATAACCTTGTTCTTGCTGTTGCTTTGGCGCTTTCGTCGGCTAGCGGTGGCCTTGACTCGGTGTTGAAAGATCAAATATTAGAACGAGTTCGGCATGCTGAATATTAGTAGGACCGTTTAGTACTCATCGAAAGGCGAATTCAAGGGATTAAAAGGTGCGTCATGTTTCGCGATAAATAGTGGTCAACCTCAGTGCACCAATGCAGCGGCTTATAAGATAAACTCGCTGCTTACTGCGCCAATGCCGCGACGGAGCTATGTCGTTCCGGGAATCCAAACGATATCCTTTTAAAACCAACGCTGCCTCCAATGCTTTCACGTCGCGTCTTGGTAAACTGCTCACTGTGTCGCTGCACCTCTCTGTGCATTGAAATACTGCGAGAGAAGTTTGTCTTGGCGTACGTCTTGGTCTGAGTGTCCACCTCGAAGAAGTTGGCGATCAGCGCCAGGATGCTGCACCCTCTCAACCGGCAGCTCTGCAGCTCCTGTGACTTGCAAAGGTTCAGTCTCATGGCCAGTTTGAGGAAGAACGTCTCGAGGTCTTCGGCTCGTGTTTGCAGCTTGTGCTGCGTCATCAGCAGGTGCTTCTTGGGAATTTGTCCTGCTCGAAGCCTGCCAGGAAATGGCAGTGCTCGGTGCAGTTGGTCTTGTTACTGCAGTCAGTAAGACACGTGCTCAGCTCCGTCCAGAGCTCGCGGATCTCGCTGTAGCGCTTGGCCACGTGCCAGCGAGTGTGGCTGCAGGTCACTTGGAGCAGGTAGAGCCAAGTGCCGTCGGCAGTGAGTCGCAGCTCGCCCACTTTGACTTGAAGGGTGGTGAGGTCGGCGGGGTTCTTGGTCGATAGCGTGGCAGAGTCCATGGAGACGGTCTTGGCTCGGGTGGTGGCGGCCATTGATGCAGTGCAGCCACTTGTGCAGGATCGAGCAAATTGCGGAATGAAGAGAGGGACATGCACAAGTCGCACATGAACTGCAAGTTGGTAGTCGGTCGAAATATGCAGAAAAAGGACGGTATCGGCGCCGTGATTGGCGGAAATGCACGCGCGCCCATTCATCGCTGAACCGTCATGACGCGTTGCAGTGGTCGATGGGCAAGCCATTCCGGCGTAAAATGTATCAACCGCAGCGATCCAGGCCGGCGGCAACGGCGTAGCCAGCGATCCCTGGATATATACGACGGCAGCGCTCGGTCCTCCATCGTCCCGCAGGCTTCTGTTGACGAGTGTCCCAGTCGGGGACGCACCAGGTGGCCTGGGAGCCATCAGCTGCGGCGCTTGTGTAAGGACGCCGCTGCTTTCTTGTCTAGAGCGTCCTGGTCTTTCTGAGCACGCGGCAGGCTGCTTCGGTTCGGTGTGGACTCTTCTCCTTGCCTTGCTGGCGTAGCCGCACTCGAAGCACTCGTGTTGACAGAGTAACTTCGACTTGGCAGGAGACTGCACTCGCTAGCAGTAAGTAGACAGCCGCCCAGCTGTGTTAGGAACGCATTGACGCCGATGGATCTGCTGTCGATGCGATGCTCATGACAACGTGCTAACTGTCGCCTGCTGGTTGCAGTGCCGGCCCAACGGAAATGACGATCCAAACGGTCAAGCCGAGGCAAACCTTCCTGATGAGCTTCGAATGCTGCGGAGTTTGGTCCTGAAGTTGGCTCGTCGTCCTCGAGGCAATGTGAGTTGGAAGTCGAATGGGTCGTATACCGCCAGCGAGAGTCCAATTCGGACGGCCACAGCGTGGGTGTGAATGACCAGCAAGATGCTGCTTGTCCTTTGTTTTATGATGGACAAATAATCATCAAGCGCGATGCTGCATCGCGTATCGTCGACGCACTCCCGATTAAAATCTCCGAGCTGTGAATGCCAGGAACAGCTCAATATCCAGCGAGCGAGTGTCCAACCCTGCAGCACTCACTGCAATAGCGAATGAGTTGGTCGTCTACCGAGGCGTGTCCCAATGTCCACATGGCTAGCAGAACTCGCGTAGCACATGCTTAACGACAAATGCTCGACGCCATGCCTCCTTCCGCTGGAAAATTGAGCTCGCAGCAGCAACACCAGATGCTCCCGTTGCATTCGCCGCCTTGCCGCAGCTTGTGCTGTTCGACGAAGCCCTTCAAGCCGCGAGGTCCATTGCTGCAACAACCCTACGCTGACTCGACGAGCTCGACAATTCCACGACCGATTTGTAGCTCTCCGCCGTCTGTAGGCATTCCTGCTTCTTGCTCCCTCACGTCCCAGTACGTGGCATGTCCAGCGTAACGCTGGGAACGGTCTCCGCTAACGTCGTTGTCTCCCTTCCACAGAGAATGAGCGGAGTTAAGTCCGATGCGACGGTGGAGACGTCGTCCCCCAAGACTGCTCGACGCACTCCGTTGCCGTCGCTGACCATTACGGTGGACGCGTCGGTAGACCAGGAAGAAGTTCAGGGGCCTGCCACGCACGATCGCATCGTGGCGTTGGAAAAGGAGGGGCCTGCTCCTGCTGGCGAGCACAAGGAAGAGGAGGAGCACGCTGTCCACTCGGCCGTCAGGAAGCTGCAGCTGGCCTGCGTCTGCTCCTTTGTCTTCATGTGCGTGCAGTTCGCCGGCGGGTACTACGCTGACAGTCTAGCAATTATGACGGACGCGGCCCATTTGCTGTCGGACGTGGCGGGTTTCTTGGTGTCGCTATTTGCCATGTACTTGGGACAGCTCCCGGCGTCTGCAACGATGCCGTTTGGGTATCACCGAGCGGAAGTCATCGGTGCACTGCTGAGTGTGCTGCTGATCTGGGCCATCACGATTGGCCTTTTGTTCGCCGCGATCGGGAGGATGATCGACCAGGGACGAGAAGACGCCAAGGAGATTGTGGACGGCAAGGTCATGTTCGTCGTGGCGGTGTTTGGACTGGTGATCAACCTCATTCTGATGAAGATTCTGGGGCATGGCCACAGTCACGGAGGTCACGGGCACAGCCATGGAGGTCACGGCCACAGCCATGGCCACGGGCACAGTCATGGTGGACACAGTCACGGCGAGAAGGAATGCGTCAGCCAGAGCCCCAGTGTTAGGACACCCATGTCGGCTATGGCACTGATCGATGGCGTGGAGGAGCCAGGATCGTGTGACGCGCATACTGCTCATAAAGACAAGGCTGGCTTCGAGAGCATCAATGTCCAAGCAGCGTATATCCACGCACTTGGAGATTTCTTGCAGAGTCTTGGAGTGTGCCTCGCCGGCGCAATGATCTGGTACAACCCGTCGTGGCAAATTGCAGACCCGATCACGACCATCCTCTTCTCTTTCTGGTGCTGGGGACGACGATCGGAGTGCTGGCCCGCAGCGTCCACATTCTCATGGAAGGAGCTCCGCCAGAGCTGGATCTCCGCGTGGTGGAGAAGCGTCTTCGCGCCCTTCCATCCGTATACGACGTGCACGATCTGAGCATTTGGATGATCTCCGATGGCCACTTGGCTGCGAGTGTTCACATTCTGCCCAACGGTTCGCCTCGTCATGCTCTGCGAGGAACTCAGAGAGTGCTGCAGTCTCTGGGCGTTCGTCGTCAAACTGTGCAAGTGGAAGACCCTGCCGATCGCGACTGGAATGAGGATCTCTACTGCACTTGGATGACCTACTCCAATGGCGCGTCCGAAGCTGAGAGCAAGATGTCTGTTCCTCGCGCTGGCACAAGGAAAGCAGCTCCTGAACCGCTGGCTTTCGACTAGAAACTCACACACAAGTCGGACATGTAGATAAGCAGGGGCATCAACTAATTATTTAATGAGAGGAAGCTCATGTACCTCACCTTCTTGCTTCCCCGTCGACGTTGTGCTGCCTGGTCAGTTTGCGTACCTAAATCTAACGCAGATTTACTGCTTGGAAGGTGCGGCAGGTTCCTCCACTGGCGCCGTGGTCTCTTTTGCTGGTGCTTCAGCCTTAGCGTCTACAGGGGAAGCAGTTTTAGCACTCGCAACTCCAGGCTTTGCCTCAGTTGCAGCCTCCACCTTCGCTTCCGGTGCAGCGTCAGCCTTCACTTCTGGCTTTGTCTCTACAGGCTTCGGTTCTGCCGGTTTGGGCTCCATTTTGGACTTCAAGAACTCCATCAGACGGAAGCCAGGAGTGGCGTGGTGGTCCTTGGAGATTTCACGTACGATATCTTTAATCGACAAGATGCCAGCGAGTTCCTTCTCTCGGTCCTTTCGCATGACACCAATCACAGGGAAATGGCGGCCGTTGGAGGTGGCAGCCAAGTCCCAGCACTTCTCCAGCGGGTCTTCAATTTGCAGTAGCGATCCGACGGACGACATCACGTCCGTCACCAGCAGATTGGTCGGGTCCTTGTTCTCAAACAGCACCTTGCGAATGTAGTCGCGCTCCGTGAAGATGCCGAGCACGCGCTGCTCCTTATCGACAACGAGCACCGCACCAAAGTCCCGGTTCGCCATCTCCTCCACCGCCTGTGCGACAGTCACGTTGTCTTCCGGACGGGTGTTGAGGATGAGTTTGATGCGCTTGTGCTTCTTCTTCAAAAGCGTCGCTGCAGTCACGACAGGCACCGCCGTTTCCGTCGTCTCCGACTTAACAGGCTCGGGTGCAGCATTTTCAGCAGCCGCAGCTTCAGGGGTAGCTGCTTCTGCCGTCACCTCTGTCTTACCAGCTTCAACCTTAGTCTCAGTCTCTACTTTAGGTGCATCGTCTGTCTTCGTCTCGGCCGGAGGCGTCGGGTTCTTGGCAGCCTCAAACTCCGCATAGGCTCGGACGATGTCCGTAATGGACAAGACGCAGCGCATGTCTTCCTCCTGCACCGATCCTCTCTTCACCGCACTCGTCATGTCGCCATTGACCACCGCCAAGTGGCGAATGTTCTCCTTCGTCATGGTGGCCAATGCACTATCAAACAACAATGACAATCACCTCATCAGCCACAAAACATCATCTCTCTCCAACTATCTCCAGTCACTTACTCGATCACCGTCGTATTGGGATGGATACACATAATGTGGGAGCTCATGACGTCGTGTACGAGCTTCTGCTCCGTCATGACCGTCCGGGGAGATCTTCTTGAGCACATCTCTCTCCGTGACGATGCCCACAATGCCCTCCGTGGGTTCCGTCACAATGAGCGACCCAATGTTCCTCTCCACCATCAGAGCCACCGCATCATGCACCGATTTGGCCCCGGCAATGCTCTCCCACTCCTCAAAGTCGTGCAGCTTCGTGTTGCTGGCCAGCTCCTGCTCGCGGGCATTTAGCACGTCCGCAATGGTCAAAATCTTGGCATCCTCAGCCCCCACAGTGCCCAGATCGATCTTGACGTCGTCTGCTGAGTTTTCTAAAGTGGCGGCTGCTTCTTGGGCGGCTGTGGCGGTCGCTGGGGTCGCGCTGGCGGCAGCTACAGCGGCAGCACTAGGTGGGTTCGTCGTCGTCGCGTTCCACGCGCGGCGGTCGCTACCACGAGCTGACGACGCAGAGAGGGCGCCTGAGATGAAGATAGCACCGTCCGGGAGGCGCGCACCAGCGCCATGCGCGTCTTGAGCACCTTGGAGAGCAGCATCGCCGCTGGGCCTTGCACGCTACTTGGCTCGAATGATTGTGAGGATCGGAATTTACGTACAGGATGATGGGTGATGAAGAATGATGGTTAAAATGCTTTATCGATCTGGTTGAAGTGCAGTGTCGAAGCGGACCAGTGCTCATTGCCGGAGATGAAGTCGCAGCGGACGATCTTGCTGCGCTCTTTGACGCGATTGTTTTGCTCCCACTTGATGTAGATGCCTTCGATGGGGCCAGCATAGAACTTGGATGCGTGTTGAGTCATGCCGATGAGATCATCACGTGATGGCAGGATGTTGCCTTCGTAGAGCTTTGGCACCAACTGGATGGGGTTTTCATCTGGACAGGAGGCAGCACTGACCGATAGCAGCTCTTGCAATGAAGACCGATCGTAGAAGTGATCGGTCTCTCGGTCGTACAGGTCGAACGCGTAAAACAAGCTCTTCAGTCCAGAGTACGCGATGGAGTGCGTTGCTGCGACCCACTCGCCGTACAGGATGAACCGACCGGGGAAGAGTGGGTCACGGTTGAGCATTGCGTAAAGCTGCGCTCCATGGGAGCTTAAGAACGCGTCAAGGGAGCGGAACTGGCGGTGGGTCTGCGCGTTGATCACGTGCGAGCGGTTCTGCACCACGAACGCGCCGTCCGCAGACAACGAAATGCCCATGTTGGCGCCGTCCATTTTCTCCGTGATGACGATGTTGGTGCCTTGGGTGGGAGGCAGCGACCAAACGTCAGTGCTAACGATCTCGTCGTCCTCTGTTGCTGCTCCGAGGTTGATGAGGTGTGGTGTACGTATGAATCTGAGCAAAGGAAGCGGCGGCGACAACAAGTCCACCAACTCAAGTGCTGCTTCAATGGAAGTGATCCAAACGATGGTTTGAAACCCTTCCGATAGCTCTGGTGACTCGAATGTGCTTGAGTGGTGATGAATTGCGTAGCCAACACGACGTCCTGGTGGCAACGTGGGGTGGTCGGCACGCCGCATTGCTCGAGCTTCACACAGCTCCTTGGGGGTATCAAAAACTACAGCCGTCGCGTGTTGACTCCACGTGCTCGCAAGACGGAGGAACAGTTCCCGATCAGCGCGGATGCCATTGCATCGGTCCAGAACTGCGCGACGGGTACCCGTTTGTCCGATGCTTCTTTCACAGCCTTTTCGGCCGACTTCGTCGCTGTGAATTACTGTCCAAGGCAGGTACCTGACGTTGTTTGCCCGTGCCGTCTTGCGAGTGGCGAGTGCCCCAATGCATCGCTTCGTGAGAGCTTTTCTGAAGGAGCTCTTGCCAGATCCCGGAAGCCCACACAAGACGAGCAAATCTGAAGTCTCGATTGGTTTGCCAGTGATTTCTGGTCTACTTGGCGCAAGCTCGGGTGGCTCCTTCAGGAACACGCTTCGTCTCTTCCAAAGAAGAGAGCAATATTTACTCACTGCCTCCTCTTGCTCTTTGGTCTCGATGCTACCTGGTCGCATTGCACGAAGCGCCTGAATCGCTTCGGCCGCCGTCATTGCAGGCTGGAAATCGTCTTCCTCAAATTCAATATGTGGCGGCCGAAAGCCGAACGCCACAAGGTAGCAAGCAAGCATCGTCCCAGCGCGACCTTTTCCACCACCACAATGTACCAGCACAGGAGCCTTCGTCGGCGAGGTGGAGCAACAAAGCCGCATGAACAGGTCGATTTGCTCGCTGCTTGGAGCATGGTAATTGTCCACAGGCAGCAGGGTGTTCTTGATATCTGGTAGTCCTTCAAACCAATCCGGTGGCAAAGGCTCTTCTTTCGTGAGTGTCACGACATGCCGGATGTGCAGTGAGTAGCAGAAACATCGAATATCGTCACGATTTCGAGGCGTGGACACTCCAGCGAGTTGGAACGGCACGATCCATCGGAAAAACCGTGGCAGTGAATAGATCCCTGAAGCTGGATTAGGTGAGGAAAATATCGTGAATTTTGTCCGCGGCGGCAGCAGCAGCAGCAACGACATCGACGAGTTTGACACCGTATCTCGGATAGCGACCCACGTCGAGATCGACCACGGACGACACAAAACGATACGCAAGGCATGAGGAACTTGCTCAATCTCTATATCGGCGAAGATTGGCCCCCATTCAGTTGATGCAGCACACGGCGATAACTGTGCACAGCAGTGTTTCCACAGCGGAGAATCCTGTCCAGGCTTACCACTTTCAACATTAAACCCCGCCATCTTCTCTATCAAATGCGCATAGCTGAGCATGGCGAGCTTGGGTCGATCGGCCTGTAGCGCTGCATCGCCCAGCCGAACCCACCCACGTGTAGTCTCCCTCCCGAACTTGGTACACAGCAACGTTGCAATCTCCATCGCGCGGATGGGCTTACTCTCCAGCAGCACTTGACGACTCAGCGCCTCCAGCACATTCCTACCCACTTTCTGCAGACAGGAATCGTCCAGCAGTGCGTCGCTGGTCTTGCCGATATCGTGTCGATTGGCAGTCGACACGGTCACGTGGAAATCCTTCAATGGCAGTCCAAACTTCACTCGGAACGCTTGGGCTTTGGGCCACATGCACACTGCAAAGTAGACGCCGCCGTCACGCAGGTTTTTGAGGCGCCGTGTCCTCCACCCAACCCGACGACGAAGCAGCGACTTGGTAGCGTCTGTGCTTCCTGAACGGCTTCAGTGCTCAACCCACGCAGCTCCTCTTTGGTCACCAACGTCATGTGCCACTCGTCCTCCGGCACCACTGCAAAGCCACAACGTTCTCCCAGCATCTCCCGGATTTCTTGCTTCATACTGGAGTCTGCACCAAATTGCAGCGCCAAGCACCCTCGATAGCGTCCCACACGGTCCACCATTGCTGTGCAGTGCTTGGCAAAAGTCAAAGTGTGCTTTCATCGCAGGTACTGTACAAATCTGTGACGTGTGAGCATCCTTGTGAGTGATGGTACCACATCAACCTTTACACATGTTTTGTACAACTACCGGAGCCGCACACCCCAACCATGAGCTTGCTCCGCGGCGTGGTGCGCTCGCTGCGGCCGTCCGCGCGACGTTTCTCGTGCTCTGCGGTCTTGCAGAGCTCGGCTGTAGCCACAGAAGCCGCCCACGATGCTCCTGCAGCGCCCCACAGCTCCGTGTTGCTCCAATTGGAGCGCTCCATCGCCCAGCGCCGACCGAGCCAAGCGCTGACCCACTTGTCCCAGTTGGAAACGCCGCCCAGTGCGCAAGTGCTGCAGAGATTGTCGATCCTACTGGCCAAGCAGAAGTCGCGGGCCCATGCAGTCCGCGCCTTCGAGATCCTGCGGGGCGTGTTCCACCTGCAGGGCCTCAGTCCGGACGACTACACGAGACTGGCGTCCATCTACGTGATGGACGCGTGTCTGCGGTTCAGACTACTGGACCAGGCCATGGAGCTGTACGATGAAGCTGTAAACCAGGCTGTACTGCTAGATCTGCCAGCGTATGACGCCCTTTTGACGGCCTTGCTGGACGCCAAGAGACTGGAGGAAGCGACCGAGATCCTGAGAGAAGTCTCGGCCGGAGAAGACGTCATTCCTACGGAGAATACATTTGTGCCAGTGCTGGTGGAGCTGGTGAGGGCTCGCCAATACGAAGATGCCACACAGCTGATGAAGCAGGGACTTAGTCGAGACGTGACGTTCACCAGCGAGACGTTCCACCCGCTACTGACGCTGGCAGAGCGGGACACGGAATCCACAGACTCGCTCATCAGCTTTTTGACCTTTATCGAGGAGTCCTGGGAAGAGTACAAGGTGGGTATCGACGGTAGGACTGATGTAGTGCTACGGTGTTGACGCTTGTGTGTGTTGCTGTAGGCGTTTGACGACTTTGACGACGAAGATTTGGACGACCCTGAAAACCCACTGCGCGATCCTTAGCGATGTGGTCGCTTCGAGGTATGCAACGATGTGTTGCGGTTTTGATGCGGTGCCAATAAACGTCTCGACGAGGGACTTCTACGAACCCTGCTCTTTGCTTTAGCTTATCAGCGTACTAGACGAGAGGTGCTTCCGGCTTTGGAACCTGGAACCAGTCGACCAATCTTCGGCACTGCGCGGTTGTTGGTCTGAATGCCGGGCTTCCTGACTTCTGGCAGCGAGCGCTGGGATCCCGACGGAGTACTATTGTTGTTGCTAGGCGTCTTCGGCCTTCGATGAAGTGATTTGCTCTCCAGAGTCCCGACACGAGCCTGAAGTTTTGAGATCGCGCCTTCATAAAGTGCCTCCATCTGCTGGATCTGCTCAAAACAGTCGGTAAGTTCTTGTTTTCCATGTCCTGCGGACATTCTAATCTCTCGCCTTACCGCTTCTTTAGGCACAAACTCGGATTCGATTTGGTCTTGCAGTTTTTCGCGCTGGTTTTCTCCTTCCACCATCTACACAGCGAATAAGATTGAGGACAAAGGGGCCAGCAAACGGAAGATTTCGGGCATCGTACCTGGGCTTGAAGAGCTTTGAGCTCCTTCTCCAGAGCAGCCACTTTGGACGTGGCAGCATCTCGCTCGCGTTCGCGATCTCGTTCCTCCTGCACCAGTTCAGCGATCCGCTCGGTGGTGTCTTCCTCCAGTTGGAAATACCGCAGCTTGAACTCTTTGAGTTCCTGCAACGTGTGAAGCACCTGCGTTTTCTCACCTGCTAGCTCTCCCTCGACTTCGTGCCATTCCTCAGATGCTTCATCTGCAAGTTTCTTGTACGTTTCAATCTGGCGATCACAAGCTGCTTTCACTTGCGCCACGTCTTGGGCGTGTCTGGTTACAAGTTGCTGCAACTCCACCTTCACCTGTTCTGCGTCGTTTGCTGGATCACCGTCAGCAGCATTTGTAGAGTGTCGAGTCGCTGTCTGCGCGGCTTCAAGCTCAAATTCCAAGTGCTGAACCCGAAGCAAAGCTTTCGTCAGTTGGTCTTCAGCCTGAGCTGCTCGTGCTTTTTCGTCGCTAGCTGCAGACTCGGCTTGTTGCGAGCGCTGCTGTTCCTCATCAAGAGCTTGGCGCATTTCCTCGTAGAGTGTACGGTAATCCAGCACCGACAAGGCCGAGCGATGCGCTCGAACGGCGACTTGCATGGCTCGTTGGCCGAATTGCAGCGTTTGAGAGTCTCTGGGGCTTCTGAAAGTGCAGGAGTGACAGTCACCACTAATGCAGTCTTCGCATTGCCACCCAAGCTGGATTGAAGCAGTCGGGTCAGCTTGCTATCTCGGTATGGCACGTGGTAGCTCGCTTGGTTCTGCGATTGTTGCGATTGTTTGCTGAGTGCTGAAATGCAGTTTCCAAGCGCTGAAAGACTGAGGTTGATGGCTTTCAACTCACTAATGTGACGGCCGTACACGCGCGACTTCTTCACGCGTTCGGAGCCTGCGAGGTCTACGAGGTACAAGTTACTCAGTCGAATGACGGGCTGAGTAGTGCTGCTGAATTTGCCGGACGTTGTCGGAGGCGGCGCAAACTCTTTTCGCTCCACCCTTAGAATGAGAATGGCGTGGCTGCGACTGGAATGCGCGTTCATCTGCGTACTTGACACGGCGCGGTTTGCATTGCCTCGCTCCATCAGATTCAAACAGTCTTCTACATTTGCAACATGAACTGCTGCAGCGCCGTCGATGTAGACTCCTCGGTCCGGGTCTTCACGAACCAGAATATTGCTCGGCGAAGTTTCCGGTTCGAGCAAGTCGTAGATGCGCTCGCAGTAAATCTGCACGTAACTCAGCGCCACGGTCGTCTTTGCTTGCGAGCGAGACTTCTCTGCGCGGTCGAAGATGTCTTCAAGAGCGCGTGGAATCAGACCACGCTGTTCTCCTTGGATCAAGTCGCCAGGCCCCACCATGGTGTGTGTTTTACCTGTTGCAGTCTGGCCGTACGCTAAGATGGTGCCGTTGTAGCCTGCCATCACATCTTCGACAATGGGGCAGCCACTGCTGGTACACGCTTTGCTGGTCACAAGTTTCGTTGAGGTGGCCGTCGAATTGAAGAGTCGAGTCTCGCCGTGGGCTGCA
>JAAVTG010000625.1:0-53976 GCA_011947345.1 Phytophthora quininea
TTGGCAATCACAACTTGTATATTATCACACACAGGGCTCCATCCACTACCTGCTCTCGGATCGACAAATAAATACACAGTGGAGATGGCTGTCGATGCTTCCAGCCGGCGCCTCCATCTGCTGCTTCCATGATACGCTTCCTTTCCTCTGCGATCACATGAAGCGCGCTCCTCTGGGCTCCGTTGGTAGCCCGCTCGTGCGGGTCTCAGATGAAGGAGAAGAAGAGCGCCTCGTTGGGCTTCTCCCACCGAAAGGCCTTGGCGAACACCAGCAGCGGGTTGGGTGTGCGCAGACGACAGTACTGCAGGGCGAAGCCGACGCACGGGTTGGCGGCCACGGCCTTGACCAGCAGGTACAGCAGCGAGTACAGCAGCATCTTGCGCAAGTAGTCCAGGCGCAGCATTCCGAGGTGGCGTGTCTGCAGTTCGCGATGGCAGGTGGAAGACGGTGTGGCAGTCTTGCTCGAGACGGTCAGCGTCTGCATGACGAGTCCAGTTGTCTTGGTCCAAGTGAGCTCTTGTTCGCGATTGTCGTTGTGCCGTGGAAACCCAGCGCGAAGATAGCCAAGGGATAGTCGAACCATTTTCGAACGGGCTTCATCATGGCACGCGTCGAGCGTCTTTGTCGCTATAGTGGACCCGAGTCGCGTACACTTGAAGTGGCAATGTATCGTCAACGGCGACAGCCCGGCGCGTCAGATCCAGAGTACCGCTGGGCAGTGCTAGGCGTGCGGTGGTGGTTGGCCTGCGCGGATCGCCATGGCCAACAGGAACGCGGAACCAGTTGACTCAACCAAAACTCGTTCAATTTCCTTCGCCTTGCGGACAATGCGAGTTGCTCATTTCCGTGAGGAGTTTTATCGACGTGGAGAAGTACAATCAAAGTTTGCTGTCCTGAAGATAACCTAAATGCTGCAGACTCCTTGGGTCTGAGCTGCTCATTCTCGTGAGCGCAGCATCTTGGACGGCAGAAGCATGCTTATTGACGATTACGGAGAGTTAGATGGCTTCAGTAGTTGGAGGGACTGGTTGTCGTGATTGGCAAACAGGACTCGCTTGGCAGCGCTGCTGCTGGGCGTGGCTGCACCAGGTGCAATGATTAATAGCTAGGCGATCCCCAGATGCGCCGCACCAACCTTCAAAGCTCCAATCAAGTTTCGAGTGCCAGTTCATTTTCCACTCTGCAATTTCTTTTCTAACGCGCAACTCGACGTCCACGACCCGCCATGCGTCTGAGCTTCATTTTTGCAGGTGCCATCGCCACTTTCCAGTACAATAACCGGGAGCCCTGTTTAACAGTTCTTCGGGAGGGCGGCGAATTGAAGAGTGCCGTCCCCCAGCAGTTCAAGCAGATGGAGGCCACTTGGCCTCCACAACTGCTCTACGTCTGCTGTGTCTATTATTTAACCTATCTAATAAAACCTCTCAATATTTCCCATACACTCACCCACCTCCTAAGAACGCGAGGACGCCTTGCCCTGAAAGTCGTTGCTGTCTGCACTTCAGTCCTCAATTTGAGTTGTTGCTGACGTTGTCCGCTGGCGTGGTGGTGCATTCCCCCTTCAGAGCACAATGGCAGTGGTTTCTCTTGACTTGGACTTGGTCGACTTGCCTTCGTCCCTGTTGCTCGACGATGAACTGTTACCGACTTCGAAGTCGTTCCACCTCCTTCACCACAGCTCCAGGGGCCGTACCAAGTCTCCGACATGCCCCTGGACTTCGACTTCGACCTTGAGTTCCTCGACGCGCTGATGTTGCCGGCTCAAGGTGGAGCCATCTCGCCGGACGGCTCCACGGTTGACGACATGGTCGTGTCAGAGCTGTCGCCCGACCTGCTCAACCCCAGCGTCGTAGAGATCGTTGATGACGAGTCGGAAGACGACGTCCCAGCACCGCCAAAACGACGGCGTCTCACCGTTGCTCCTGATTCCGATGATGAGAGCGACATGGACGCGCTTTCATCTCCGGCTTCGCGTGCTGCTCGAACCAACGAAATGGCTACATCTCCATGTGATGCCGCAGCGTCTACCCCCACTGCCGTCGTCCATACAATGCCGCTTCCGCCTGCACCTGCTCGACATCCAAGCACAAATCAATCGCTACGATCCTAGCGCACCTTGGGATCCTGACGCGACTTGTGACTTCCAGTATCTCTTGGACCGGGACGGCGACGCTCCCAACCGGTCGTACCTGGTCTTGTGGAAGACCCAGGACCTCCAACTCTCTTACGTGTGGGAGGAGGAGCTGGAGGCGTTCGGCGACCTGCGCGCTCGTGTCGATGCTTGGGTGGAGGCGGGTCGGCCCTCCTCCTTTGTCCGTTTTGCGGAGGAACGCTTCGGCGGGGCGACTGCATCCACCACTGGTCGCTGTTTCCTCGAGGCGCTTCGTGCGGCGAGCGTTTGGCTCGGAGATCTTGACTTGGTCACGGAGGAACACTGGGCGCAATTTGAGGTGGTCCACACCCGAGATATGCGACATGGTGTGAAACGTCAGGACAAAGCGGCCTTCTTTAAGTTTCTCCAAAGTCGTAAAGTCGCGCTCGATTTTAAGTTGCTCTTCAAGTCGCGCGTCACAGGTTCGATCACTTCCACGGAGCAACTTCAAGATTTTGCTTGTGAGGAGCTGGAAGCTGGCTGCTACTTGGTCTGCGCTGGTGAGGCGCTGGTGGACCACTGCTTTCTCTTGGTTGTTGGTACCGACGGCAAGCTTCTCATTTCTGACAACTCCGATGACTTGGGCTCTTTGGAGCCTCTGGAGCATATCCAGTGGATCCGATATGTTCGGTACATCCATCGTATCGCGAAAGCTCCATGAATAGTACATTTTCATCTGCTTTTGCGCCGTCGCTTTGATCGTCGCTTTTCTTCAAACTCGGCAATCAGGTCGGGAATTTGACCAAGGTTCTCGATCGGTTCCCAAGTGGGTTTCCCCTCACCCACCCACTCCACAAGGAATTGGGTGTGTTTCCGCCGAACCCGTTTCCCAAGCAAGCGTTGAACCAGTTGTCCAATGCTACCGTCAGCCAAGACAACTTCGTGGGGACGCGATAACCTCGATGGTTGTTTGTATGGCTTCAGCGACCCAGTATTGAACACGGGATGAAGTCTGTTCCCTGCCTGGATGTTCAGCTCGTACGCGTGATTGTGCACTTTGCGAACGACTGAATACGGCCCAATCCATTTCGGGCCAAACTTCGAAGATGCTGGAAGACCCGTGTGCTTGGTGTCCAGGTTTCGCGTGCTCAAGTATACTTGATCTCCCACGCGGAACTCTTGTTCTTTGCGGTTGCGGTCATACACATCTTTCATCCGGTCTTGAGCTCGGGCGAGCGCTTCACGACAGCGTAGCAGAATAGAAGCTTGATGATCGTGGAAATCGACACCTCGTCGACTAGCTGGCACGCCGGAGAGCTTTTCAGCGGCAAGCTGCAACGGGTTCAAGGGGATGTATCCCAGATCGGCTTCAAACGGTGCCATCTTCGTGCTTGAGTTGACTGTCGAGTTTACAGCAAACTCTGCGTTGGCAAGGTGATCGTCCCAGTCATCTTGCATTGGTCCCACGAAGCACCGAAGATATTCCTCAAGTGTACGATTCATCCGCTCTGTTTGGCCATCTCCTTGAGCGCGGTGAGCAACAGTCATGCTTAGCTTCGTACCCACCGACTTGAAGACGTACTGCCAGAAATTTGACACGAACTTCCTATCTCGATCAGACACGATATTTGTTGGCATACCATGGAGCTTCCAGACATGGTTGATGAAGAGTCGGGCTACGCCTTCTGCGGTGACAGTCTTCGTCGTCGGCACAAAATGACATCTTTTTGTCAATCGGTCGACCACAACCCAGATTGAATCGACCTTGTTCTTTGTCTGCGGCAAGTCTGTGATGAAATCCATTGAGATGGATCTCCATCGTTCGTCAGGGATGCGGAGTGGCTCTAGCAGACCTGGTGGCTTCGTTAGCCGAGGTTTGTTCCGTCGGCATGGTTCACAGTCTGCAATAAACTTCTGGATCGACGCCAACATCTTCGACCAGTACCAGCGTCGTGCAAGTGTCAGGTAAGTGCGTTCCGCACCGGGATGGCCTGCATAGTTGGAATCATGACACTCGCTGATGATGGCGTACCTCAACTTCACTTCGTTGGGTACGACAACGCGTGGAACCTCGTCAGCTGGTGTCTGATACCAAAGCAATCCATTGCCTTCGGTGAAGCATCGATACTTCTTCCGGTGTTGACGCTCAGATTTTGCTCTCAAGTTAGCTGTGCGTCGCTTGATCGTAGCGAGTATCGCTTGGATTTCCCGATCCTTGATATATGCCGCCTTGATCTTCTTGATCAACTCGCTGTCCGTCGTGACTTCACTGATCTCCATCGTGAATGACGTATCGTCAAAGCTGGTAACACTGAGATCGTGGAAATACTTCGTCTCTGGTTGCAAGTCTGGTTTTCGACTCAGGGCGTCGGCGATTCCGTTCTTCGCTCCAGGAAGATACGTAAATGTCGGTTGATATTCTGCTAGGATATCATACCAGCGAGCTAGACGGCGATTTGCCATCTTTTGTGTGAACAACCCCTCGAGACTTTTATGATCAGTCTCGACAATTGGAGACTTGTCTAGACAGTAGATTCTGAACGCTGCTAGCGCATGCACGATAGCTAGCAATTCTTGCTGCTGGGTCGGATAGTTTAGTTCCGCCGACTTCATCTTCCGACTGGTGTACGCAATTGGGCGTTCAACACCGTCTACGACTTGGAACAGGACTCCACCAACAGCAAACTTGCTGGCGTCTGTACGCAGATGCATTGGCTGATTGAAGTCAGGCAGATGCAACACAGGAGGGTCGCACAAACGTCGCTTCAACTCCTTGAAGTTCTTCAACTGCTCCTTGTCGAAATGAATTTTCGCGTTGCGCTTGTTCTGCTTCTTGAGTAGCGTGAACATGGTAGCCGTCAGCGAGGCATACTCCGGACAAAAACGCTGGACGTAGCCAGTGAGTCCCAAGAAACTGTGAAGCTCCTCTTGAGTCCTTGGTACCGGCCAGTCCTTGATGGTTTGCACTTTGTCGGGATCCATGCGCACGCCGTCTCGGCCTACAAAGTCACCGAGACACGGAATCTCTGGGGCGCAGAACACACACTTGGATAGCTTGACGTACAGCTTGTTGTTCCGCAAGATATCCAACGTCTTGCGTAAAGCCCCCAAGTGCTCGTTGACGTCTTGAGACTTCGTAAAGATGTAGATGTCGTCGTAAAACGACCTCGTTTGCTTCAAGCCTCGAAACAGCTTGGACGTCAATCTGTGCATCGTTGCAGGTGCATTGCAGACTCCCATGGGAAGTACCAAGTACTCCCAGAGACCGTTCGGTGCCTGGAATGCTGTGAACTTGATATCTTCTTCGCGCATTCGAACTTGATAGTACGCCGACATCAGGTCCATCGTCGAGTAGTAGTATGCTCCAGCCATGTCGTCCAGGATATCTTCCTTTCTCGTCATCGGAATGCTCTGACGAATTGTGTTCGAGTTGAGATATCGGTAGTCGTGGACAATACGCCATCCGACGGGCTTCCGCACACAGAATGTTGGAGCCGCATGTGGACTGATGCTTGGCCTGATGAGCTTCTTCTCGATCATGTCTTCTACCCAGCGAACGATTTCACGTTGCTGCTCCGGCGATTGACGCCACTGATGTCGATACATCGCGAGGTTCGGGTCCCTGACGTCGATCCGGTGCTCGATCTCGCGCTTCTCGGGTAAACCTTCAGGGAGTTCGGGGCGAAACACGGTATCCTTGTACTCCTTCAGTAGATCGTAGGCAGGGTTCGCTCGAAACGTTTCCCAGTCAGTGTCCAGGTAACGTTGAGCCTTGGCACTGCCAACATTATCAGGTTGGTCGCGTCGCTGCAACGAGCTTGCGACGCGCTTGATTGTCTCGTTCGATAGAACCAGCATAAAATCAGGTTCATCTTGGTTCTTTGTCTTGATTCTCAGGAACTTTCTCAGCTTCTTCCGCGTGATGAACTTAGTTTCCACGCCAGCTGCGTCGACAACACCCATCGTGAACATCTTCTCCACGGCGCTGCTCTTTACCCCTGCACGGCTCTCAGCTGTGCTTTTATCCGCAGACGACCGCTTGTTGCTTCCCGCTGCCGAGCCTCTACCAACTGGCTCGCGGTCCAGTTGCTCGCGAGCAACTCTTGGGTGTCCACTCTGCGCAGATTCACGGGCAACTTCAACCATAGGCTTCACATCCGTTTCCAGCGCGGCGCCTCTACAGGAATCAGGTCTTTTCGCCGACAGGCCTTTCGCCCCGGCAGATCTCCGAGACCCAGAGGCAATCGCCGGTCCGCCTTCCTCGATCGACCCGATGGTCTCACTTGTCCGCTCCGCTCGCAAAGTCTTCTTTGTTCCTTCAATCCTTCGACTACTCCAATCAATCAGGGGTTGTACGTCCTCGAAGAATGGTACCCCCAGGATGCAGTCGAACTCGTCAGGAATAGCGTAGATGACAGCAACACATTTGTATGCTTCATCCACTCCTGGTACCTTGATAGTCAGAGCTATTAGCTCCAACTCCGTCTCGACAATCTGGTTGTCTCCAAGCTTCACACGGATATTCTTCTCTTGGAACTTCGTAGTTGAGCTTGTTTTCCTCGACCCAACGCTTCGACACGTAGATTGTAGTAGCTCCGCTGTCTAGCAGCATACTTGACGTCGAGATGTTCTTGTTACCGGCACTGATCTCCCCATGGATAGAGAACAGTGGACGTGACTTGTAGACGAGAGGGTTTTCACACAGAACATTGATGCTGACATTGTCCACCTTTAATGCTCTGGTTACACTCTTGACCACGACAGGACCCTCATTCACTGACGTGGTTTGTCGTTTCCCTGCTCGCCTTGCAGCTTCTTCCACGCGAAGCAGTCGGCCCTAATGTGACCGGGCTTGTTGCAGTGGAAACAAGTGCGGGTTTCACCGCCCTTAGCTTTCGTCTTGGGCTTGGCCTTGAAGCGGCCTTTTCCTCGGAAAGGTTTGCTTTGGCGCTGTCCTCCTCGATTGGAGTCCTTGCCAGCCGACGGTTTCTTCTTGTCGGAGCGATCTTGGCGCACGCGAGCTTCGTCGACGAAATGTGTCACTTCGTACTTGACCGCGAGGTCCATCGCGGCGCTCAGCGTTGCCGGGTTCTCCAACTTGACATAGGCGCGGGTGCGGGGCTTGAGTCCGTTGGCGTAGTTCAGGACTTGGTCTAACTCGCTCATGCCCTCGACACGGAAGATGAGTGCGCTGTACTCTCCATTGTACGACTCGATGTCGGCTGTCTGCTTGAGCTGCAGAAGCTTCTCGCGCAGTGCAGCTTGGTAGTTCGACGACTCGAAGTGTTGGAGCACATGCTCACGGAAATTCCCCACGTGTGCTCCTCGCTTCTTGTAGCTGATGACCAGTGCAGGAACCACCCCGACGCAGGCTTCTCCATCGCCGACCCGGCGATCCCTGGCAGTCGTGCGCTTGCATCTTCGACTTGGATGCCGTTGATGCGGCAGGCGTTCTCGATCTGGAACAGCCATTCCCGCACATCCTCGCCCCTCTTGCCTGTGAACTTGGGCAAGCTGCTTGGGACCTTGGAGCGATCGGCCATCGCCTGATTGAGGCGGGCGATCTCGGCGCGGAGTTGCGCATTGGTGGGAGGCATGGGCTTCTTGAACTCAGGGGCTGGGACCAACAAGTGCTACCAGTTTAACAGTTCTTCGGGGAGGGCGGCGAATTGAAGAGTGCCGTCCCCAGCAGTTCAAGCAGATGGAGGCCACTTGGCCTCCACAACTGCTCTACGTCTGCTGTGTCTATTATTTAACCTATCTAATAAAACCTCTCAATATTTCCCATACACCCTGGCTCGAAGATGCTGAAGAATGGGCTGAACGCAGGCAAGCATCCGTCGCAGCTGAATGACATCAGCGATAAAACTGTTAGTCTCTACACGAAGCTGTTCAACCTCGAGTGCGTTGGTTTAACATTTCCAGCGCGACGACGTTCTTTCCAGGCGCTAAACCCCGAAAATGATTTCTTTTGCTTTCCGATTGTTGCCTAACTTTTCAACACTTCCAAATGTCGGATTCGCTCACACTCTCACCGATTCGCGCAACTCGTTCCCCACGAGCAACCAACTCAGGATACCATCGACTTCCTTGTCGATTAAAAATGGATGCGGTTACCGCCAAAACCTGCTGATACCATTTCCAACAGCAAAAACATGGCGGAGTCTCGCACTTTACTCCTATCACAGGACACGTCCATTTCGAGATTGCCACAGTCGGGGGAATTCGGTTTGGCCATCCCCGCTGGCCGCGCTTTTTGATCAAGGACTTCTTCTGACTCCTCTTGTAATCAATCTCCATTCTTGGGATTTAACGTGTGCGTGTCCACCTAAAAGCAACGAAAGGGCTTGCCAACTAGAAGAACACAATAGCCTACAGTAGCGGACTTGCTATCGACTCTACATGTTGAGGCCTCCTTGCTGGTCAGCAGCTGCACAGTCAGGAACAAGAGGTACGTCCGTTCGGCCGGGTCCTGCCAGTTGCGATAGCCCTCCTTAAAGAAGTCGTGCGGGCTCCAAACAAAACTACTGCCATTTCATGTTCCACTTTGCAACGACACTCCAATACTGTTCAAGACGCATCCGTCATAACCTTGTTCTTGCTGTTGCTTTGGCGCTTTCGTCGGCTAGCGGTGGCCTTGACTCGGTGTTGAAAGATCAAATATTAGAACGAGTTCGGCATGCTGAATATTAGTAGGACCGTTTAGTACTCATCGAAAGGCGAATTCAAGGGATTAAAAGGTGCGTCATGTTTCGCGATAAATAGTGGTCAACCTCAGTGCACCAATGCAGCGGCTTATAAGATAAACTCGCTGCTTACTGCGCCAATGCCGCGACGGAGCTATGTCGTTCCGGGAATCCAAACGATATCCTTTAAAACCAACGCTGCCTCCAATGCTTTCACGTCGCGTCTTGGTAAACTGCTCACTGTGTCGCTGCACCTCTCTGTGCATTGAAATACTGCGAGAGAAGTTTGTCTTGGCGTACGTCTTGGTCTGAGTGTCCACCTCGAAGAAGTTGGCGATCAGCGCCAGGATGCTGCACCCTCTCAACCGGCAGCTCTGCAGCTCCTGTGACTTGCAAAGGTTCAGTCTCATGGCCAGTTTGAGGAAGAACGTCTCGAGGTCTTCGGCTCGTGTTTGCAGCTTGTGCTGCGTCATCAGCAGGTGCTTCTTGGGAATTTGTCCTGCTCGAAGCCTGCCAGGAAATGGCAGTGCTCGGTGCAGTTGGTCTTGTTACTGCAGTCAGTAAGACACGTGCTCAGCTCCGTCCAGAGCTCGCGGATCTCGCTGTAGCGCTTGGCCACGTGCCAGCGAGTGTGGCTGCAGGTCACTTGGAGCAGGTAGAGCCAAGTGCCGTCGGCAGTGAGTCGCAGCTCGCCCACTTTGACTTGAAGGGTGGTGAGGTCGGCGGGGTTCTTGGTCGATAGCGTGGCAGAGTCCATGGAGACGGTCTTGGCTCGGGTGGTGGCGGCCATTGATGCAGTGCAGCCACTTGTGCAGGATCGAGCAAATTGCGGAATGAAGAGAGGGACATGCACAAGTCGCACATGAACTGCAAGTTGGTAGTCGGTCGAAATATGCAGAAAAAGGACGGTATCGGCGCCGTGATTGGCGGAAATGCACGCGCGCCCATTCATCGCTGAACCGTTATGACGCGTTGCAGTGGTCGATGGGCAAGCCATTCCGGCGTAAAATGTATCAACCGCAGCGATCCAGGCCGGCGGCAACGGCGTAGCCAGCGATCCCTGGATATATACGACGGCAGCGCTCGGTCCTCCATCGTCCCGCAGGCTTCTGTTGACGAGTGTCCCAGTCGGGGACGCACCAGGTGGCCAGGGAGCCATCAGCTGCGGCGCTTGTGTAAGGACGCCGCTGCTTTCTTGTCTAGAGCGTCCTGGTCTTTCTGAGCACGCGGCAGGCTGCTTCGGTTCGGTGTGGACTCTTCTCCTTGCCTTGCTGGCGTAGCCGCACTCGAAGCACTCGTGTTGACAGAGTAACTTCGACTTGGCAGGAGACTGCACTCGCTAGCAGTAAGTAGACAGCCGCCCAGCTGTGTTAGGAACGCATTGACGCCGATGGATCTGCTGTCGATGCGATGCTCATGACAACGTGCTAACTGTCGCCTGCTGGTTGCAGTGCCGGCCCAACGGAAATGACGATCCAAACGGTCAAGCCGAGGCAAACCTTCCTGATGAGCTTCGAATGCTGCGGAGTTTGGTCCTGAAGTTGGCTCGTCGTCCTCGAGGCAATGTGAGTTGGAAGTCGAATGGGTCGTATACCGCCAGCGAGAGTCCAATTCGGACGGCCACAGCGTGGGTGTGAATGACCAGCAAGATGCTGCTTGTCCTTTGTTTTATGATGGACAAATAATCATCAAGCGCGATGCTGCATCGCGTATCGTCGACGCACTCCCGATTAAAATCTCCGAGCTGTGAATGCCAGGAACAGCTCAATATCCAGCGAGCGAGTGTCCAACCCTGCAGCACTCACTGCAATAGCGAATGAGTTGGTCGTCTACCGAGGCGTGTCCCAATGTCCACATGGCTAGCAGAACTCGCGTAGCACATGCTTAACGACAAATGCTCGACGCCATGCCTCCTTCCGCTGGAAAATTGAGCTCGCAGCAGCAACACCAGATGCTCCCGTTGCATTCGCCGCCTTGCCGCAGCTTGTGCTGTTCGACGAAGCCCTTCCAAGCCGCGAGGTCCATTGCTGCAACAACCCTACGCTGACTCGACGAGCTCGACAATTCCACGACCGATTTGTAGCTCTCCGCCGTCTGTAGGCATTCCTGCTTCTTGCTCCCTCACGTCCCAGTACGTGGCATGTCCAGCGTAACGCTGGGAACGGTCTCCGCTAACGTCGTTGTCTCCCTTCCACAGAGAATGAGCGGAGTTAAGTCCGATGCGACGGTGGAGACGTCGTCCCCAAGACTGCTCGACGCACTCCGTTGCCGTCGCTGACCATTACGGTGGACGCGTCGGTAGACCAGGAAGAAGTTCAGGGCCTGCCACGCACGATCGCATCGTGGCGTTGGAAAAGGAGGGGCCTGCTCCTGCTGGCGAGCACAAGGAAGAGGAGGAGCACGCTGTCCACTCGGCCGTCAGGAAGCTGCAGCTGGCCTGCGTCTGCTCCTTTGTCTTCATGTGCGTGCAGTTCGCCGGCGGGTACTACGCTGACAGTCTAGCAATTATGACGGACGCGGCCCATTTGCTGTCGGACGTGGCGGGTTTCTTGGTGTCGCTATTTGCCATGTACTTGGGACAGCTCCCGGCGTCTGCAACGATGCCGTTTGGGTATCACCGAGCGGAAGTCATCGGTGCACTGCTGAGTGTGCTGCTGATCTGGGCCATCACGATTGGCCTTTTGTTCGCCGCGATCGGGAGGATGATCGACCAGGGACGAGAAGACGCCAAGGAGATTGTGGACGGCAAGGTCATGTTCGTCGTGGCGGTGTTTGGACTGGTGATCAACCTCATTCTGATGAAGATTCTGGGGCATGGCCACAGTCACGGAGGTCACGGGCACAGCCATGGAGGTCACGGCCACAGCCATGGCCACGGGCACAGTCATGGTGGACACAGTCACGGCGAGAAGGAATGCGTCAGCCAGAGCCCCAGTGTTAGGACACCCATGTCGGCTATGGCACTGATCGATGGCGTGGAGGAGCCAGGATCGTGTGACGCGCATACTGCTCATAAAGACAAGGCTGGCTTCGAGAGCATCAATGTCCAAGCAGCGTATATCCACGCACTTGGAGATTTCTTGCAGAGTCTTGGAGTGTGCCTCGCCGGCGCAATGATCTGGTACAACCCGTCGTGGCAAATTGCAGACCCGATCACGACCATCCTCTTCTCTTTTCTGGTGCTGGGGACGACGATCGGAGTGCTGGCCCGCAGCGTCCACATTCTCATGGAAGGAGCTCCGCCAGAGCTGGATCTCCGCGTGGTGGAGAAGCGTCTTCGCGCCCTTCCATCCGTATACGACGTGCACGATCTGAGCATTTGGATGATCTCCGATGGCCACTTGGCTGCGAGTGTTCACATTCTGCCCAACGGTTCGCCTCGTCATGCTCTGCGAGGAACTCAGAGAGTGCTGCAGTCTCTGGGCGTTCGTCGTCAAACTGTGCAAGTGGAAGACCCTGCCGATCGCGACTGGAATGAGGATCTCTACTGCACTTGGATGACCTACTCCAATGGCGCGTCCGAAGCTGAGAGCAAGATGTCTGTTCCTCGCGCTGGCACAAGGAAAGCAGCTCCTGAACCGCTGGCTTTCGACTAGAAACTCACACACAAGTCGGACATGTAGATAAGCAGGGGCATCAACTAATTATTTAATGAGAGGAAGCTCATGTACCTCACCTTCTTGCTTCCCCGTCGACGTTGTGCTGCCTGGTCAGTTTGCGTACCTAAATCTAACGCAGATTTACTGCTTGGAAGGTGCGGCAGGTTCCTCCACTGGCGCCGTGGTCTCTTTTGCTGGTGCTTCAGCCTTAGCGTCTACAGGGGAAGCAGTTTTAGCACTCGCAACTCCAGGCTTTGCCTCAGTTGCAGCCTCCACCTTCGCTTCCGGTGCAGCGTCAGCCTTCACTTCTGGCTTTGTCTCTACAGGCTTCGGTTCTGCCGGTTTGGGCTCCATTTTGGACTTCAAGAACTCCATCAGACGGAAGCCAGGGGTGGCGTGGTGGTCCTTGGAGATTTCACGTACGATATCTTTAATCGACAAGATGCCAGCGAGTTCCTTCTCTCGGTCCTTTCGCATGACACCAATCACAGGGAAATGGCGGCCGTTGGAGGTGGCAGCCAAGTCCCAGCACTTCTCCAGCGGGTCTTCAATTTGCAGTAGCGATCCGACGGACGACATCACGTCCGTCACCAGCAGATTGGTCGGGTCCTTGTTCTCAAACAGCACCTTGCGAATGTAGTCGCGCTCCGTGAAGATGCCGAGCACGCGCTGCTCCTTATCGACAACGAGCACCGCACCAAAGTCCCGGTTCGCCATCTCCTCCACCGCCTGTGCGACAGTCACGTTGTCTTCCGGACGGGTGTTGAGGATGAGTTTGATGCGCTTGTGCTTCTTCTTCAAAAGCGTCGCTGCAGTCACGACAGGCACCGCCGTTTCCGTCGTCTCCGACTTAACAGGCTCGGGTGCAGCATTTTCAGCAGCCGCAGCTTCAGGGGTAGCTGCTTCTGCCGTCACCTCTGTCTTACCAGCTTCAACCTTAGTCTCAGTCTCTACTTTAGGTGCATCCTCTGTCTTCGTCTCGGCCGGAGGCGTCGGGTTCTTGGCAGCCTCAAACTCCGCATAGGCTCGGACGATGTCCGTAATGGACAAGACGCAGCGCATGTCTTCCTCCTGCACCGATCCTCTCTTCACCGCACTCGTCATGTCGCCATTGACCACCGCCAAGTGGCGAATGTTCTCCTTCGTCATGGTGGCCAATGCACTATCAAACAACAATGACAATCACCTCATCAGCCACAAAACATCATCTCTCTCCAACTATCTCCAGTCACTTACTCGATCACCGTCGTGTTGGGATGGATACACATAATGTGGGAGCTCATGACGTCGTGTACGAGCTTCTGCTCCGTCATGACCGTCCGGGGAGATCTTCTTGAGCACATCTCTCTCCGTGACGATGCCCACGATGCCCTCCGTGGGTTCCGTCACAATGAGCGACCCAATGTTCCTCTCCACCATCAGAGCCACCGCGTCATGCACCGATTTGGTGCCGGCAATGCTCTCCCACTCCTCAAAGTCGTGCAGCTTCGTGTTGCTAGCCAGCTCCTGCTCGCGGGCGTTCAGCACGTCCGCAATGGTCAAAATCTTGGCATCCTCAGCCCCCACAGTGCCCAGATCGATCTTGACGTCGTCTGCTGCGTTTTCTAAAGTGGCGGCTGCTTCTTGGGCGGCTGTGGCGGTCGCTGGGGACGCGCTGGCGGCAGCTACAGCGGCAGCACTAGGTGGGTTCGTCGTCGTCGCGTTCCAACGCGCGGCGGTCGCTACCACAAGCTGACGACGCAGAGAGGGCGCCTGAGATGAAGATAGCACCGTCCGGGAGGCGCGCACCAGCGCCATGCGCGTCTTGAGCACCTTGGAGAGCAGCATCGCTGCTGGGTCTTGCACGCTACTTGGCTCGAATGATTGTGAGGATCGGAATTTACATACAGGATGATGGGTGATGAAGAATGATGGTTAAAATGCTTTATCGATCTGGTTGAAGTGCAGTGTCGAAGCGGACCAGTGCTCATTGCCGGCGATGAAGTCGCAGCGGACGATCTTGCTGCGCTCTTTGACGCGATTGTTTTGCTCCCACTTGATGTAGATGCCTTCGATGGGGCCAGCGTAGAACTTGGATGCGTGTTGAGTCATGCCGATGAGATCATCTCGTGATGGCAGGATGTTGCCTTCGTAGAGCTTTGGCACCAACTGGATGGGGTTTTCTTCTGGACAGGAGGCAGCGCTGACCGACAGCAGCTCTTGCAATGAAGAGCGATCGTAGAAGTGATCGGTCTCTCGGTCGTACAGGTCGAACGCGTAAAACAAGCTCTTTAGGCCAGAGTACGCGATGGAGTGCGTTGCTGCGACCCACTCACCGTACAGGATGAACCGACCGGGGAAGAGTAGGTCACGGTTGAGCATTGCGTAAAGCTGCGCCCCATGGGAGCTTAAGAACACGTCAACGGAGCGGAACTGGCGGTGGGTCTGCGCGTTGATCACGTGCGAGCGGTTCTGCACCACGAACGCGCCGTCCGCAGACAACGAAATGCCCATGTTGGCGCCGTCCATTTTCTCCGTGATGACGATGTCGGTGCCTTGGGTGGGAGGCAGCGACCAAACGTCAGTGCTAACGATCTCGTCATCCTCTGTTGCTGCTCCGAGGTTGATGAGGTGTGGTGTGCGTGGGAATCTGAGCAAAGGAAGCGGCGGCGACAACAAGTCCACCAACTCAAGTGCTGCTTCAACGGAAGTGATCCGAACGATGGTTTGAAACCCTTCCGACAGCTCTGGTGACTCGAATGTGCTGGAGTGGTGATGAATTGCGAAGCCAACACGACGTCCTGGTGGCAACGTGGGGTGGTCGGCACGCCGCATTGCTCGAGCTTCACACAGCTCCTTGGGGGTATCAAAAACAACAGCCGTCGCGTGTTGACTCCACGTGCTCGCGAGACGGAGGAACAGTTCCCGATCAGCGCGGACGCCATTGCATCGATCCAGAACTGCGCGACGGGTACCCGTTTGTCCGATGCTTCTTTCACAGCCTTTTCGGCCGACTTCGTCGCTGTGAATTACTGTCCAAGGCTGGTAGCTGACGTTGTTTGCCCGTGCCGTCTTGCGAGTGGTGAGTGCCCCAATGCATCGCTTCGTGAGAGCTTTTCTGAAGGAGCTCTTGCCAGATCCCGGAAGTCCACACAAGACGAGCAAATCTGAAGTCTCGATTGGTTTGCCAGTGATTTCTGGTCTACTTGGCGCAAGCTCGGGTGGCTCCTTCAGGAACACGCTTCGTCTCTTCCAAAGAAGAGAGCAATATTTACTCACTGCCTCCTCTTGCTCTTTGGTCTCGATGCTACCTGGTCGCATTGCACGAAGCGCCTGAATCGCTTCGGCCGCCGTCATTGCAGGCTGGAAATCTTCTTCCTCAGATTCAATATGTGGCGGCCGAAAGCCGAACGCCACAAGGTAGCAAGCAAGCATCGTCCCAGCGCGACCTTTTCCACCACCACAATGTACCAGCACAGGAGCCTTCGTCGGCGAGGTGGAGCAACAAAGCCGCATGAACAGATCGATTTGCTCGCTGCTTGGAGCATGGTAATTGTCCACAGGCAGCAGGGTGTTCTTGATATCTGGTAGTCCTTCAAACCAATCCGGTGGCAAAGGCTCTTCTTTCGTGAGTGTCACGACATGCCGGATGTGCAGTGAGTAGCAGAAACATCGAATATCGTCACGATTTCGAGGCGTGGACACTCCAGCGAGTTGGAACGGCACGATCCATCGGAAAAACCGTGGCAGTGAATAGATCCCTGAAGCTGGACCAGGTGAGGAAAATATCGTGAATTTTGTCCGCGGCGGCAGCAGCAGCAGCAACGACATCGACGAGTTTGACACCGTATCTCGGATAGCGACCCACGTCGAGATCGACCACGGACGACACAAAACGATACGCAAGGCATGAGGAACTTGCTCAATCTCTCTATCGGCGAAGATTGGCCCCCATTCAGTTGATGCAGCACACGGCGATAACTGCGCACAGCAGTGTTTCCACAGCGGAGAATCCTGTCCAGGCTTATCACTTTCAACATTAAACCCCGCCATCTTCTCTATCAAATGCGCATAGCTGAGCATGGCGAGCTTGGGTCGATCGGCCTGTAGCGCTGCATCGCCCAGTCGAACCCACCCACGTGTAGTCTCCCTCCCGAACTTGGTACACAGCAACGTTGCAATCTCCATCGCGCGGATGGGCTTACTCTCCAGCAGCACTTGACGACTCAGCGCCTCCAGCACATTCCTACCCACTTTCTGCAGACAGGAATCGTCCAGCAGTGCGTCGCTGGTCTTGCCGATATCGTGTCGATTGGCAGTCGACACGGTCACGTGGAAATCCTTCAATGGCAGTCCAAACTTCACTCGGAACGCTTGGGCTTTGGGCCACATGCACACTGCAAAGTAGACGCCGCCGTCACGCAGGTTTTTGAGGCGCCGTGTCCTCCACCCAACCCGACGACGAAGCAGCGACTTGGTAGCGTCTGTGCTTCCTGAACGGCTTCAGTGCTCAACCCACGCAGCTCCTCTTTGGTCACCAACGTCATGTGCCACTCGTCCTCCGGCACCACTGCAAAGCCACAACGTTCTCCCAGCATCTCCCGGATTTCTTGCTTCATACTGGAGTCTGCACCAAATTGCAGCGCCAAGCACCCTCGATAGCGTCCCACACGGTCCACCATTGCTGTGCAGTGCTTGGCAAAAGTCAAAGTGTGCTTTCATCGCAGGTACTGTACAAATCTGTGACGTGTGAGCATCCTTGTGAGTGATGGTACCACATCAACCTTTACACATGTTTTGTACAACTACCGGAGCCGCACACCCCAACCATGAGCTTGCTCCGCGGCGTGGTGCGCTCGCTGCGGCCGTCCGCGCGACGTTTCTCGTGCTCTGCGGTCTTGCAGAGCTCGGCTGTAGCCACAGAAGCCGCCCACGATGCTCCTGCAGCGCCCCACAGCTCCGTGTTGCTCCAATTGGAGCGCTCCATCGCCCAGCGCCGACCGAGCCAAGCGCTGACCCACTTGTCCCAGTTGGAAACGCCGCCCAGTGCGCAAGTGCTGCAGAGATTGTCGATCCTACTGGCCAAGCAGAAGTCGCGGGCCCATGCAGTCCGCGCCTTCGAGATCCTGCGGGGCGTGTTCCACCTGCAGGGCCTCAGTCCGGACGACTACACGAGACTGGCGTCCATCTACGTGATGGACGCGTGTCTGCGGTTCAGACTACTGGACCAGGCCATGGAGCTGTACGATGAAGCTGTAAACCAGGCTGTACTGCTAGATCTGCCAGCGTATGACGCCCTTTTGACGGCCTTGCTGGACGCCAAGAGACTGGAGGAAGCGACCGAGATCCTGAGAGAAGTCTCGGCCGGAGAAGACGTCATTCCTACGGAGAATACATTTGTGCCAGTGCTGGTGGAGCTGGTGAGGGCTCGCCAATACGAAGATGCCACACAGCTGATGAAGCAGGGACTTAGTCGAGACGTGACGTTCACCAGCGAGACGTTCCACCCGCTACTGACGCTGGCAGAGCGGGACACGGAATCCACAGACTCGCTCATCAGCTTTTTGACCTTTATCGAGGAGTCCTGGGAAGAGTACAAGGTGGGTATCGACGGTAGGACTGATGTAGTGCTACGGTGTTGACGCTTGTGTGTGTTGCTGTAGGCGTTTGACGACTTTGACGACGAAGATTTGGACGACCCTGAAAACCCACTGCGCGATCCTTAGCGATGTGGTCGCTTCGAGGTATGCAACGATGTGTTGCGGTTTTGATGCGGTGCCAATAAACGTCTCGACGAGGGACTTCTACGAACCCTGCTCTTTGCTTTAGCTTATCAGCGTACTAGACGAGAGGTGCTTCCGGCTTTGGAACCTGGAACCAGTCGACCAATCTTCGGCACTGCGCGGTTGTTGGTCTGAATGCCGGGCTTCCTGACTTCTGGCAGCGAGCGCTGGGATCCCGACGGAGTACTATTGTTGTTGCTAGGCGTCTTCGGCCTTCGATGAAGTGATTTGCTCTCCAGAGTCCCGACACGAGCCTGAAGTTTTGAGATCGCGCCTTCATAAAGTGCCTCCATCTGCTGGATCTGCTCAAAACAGTCGGTAAGTTCTTGTTTTCCATGTCCTGCGGACATTCTAATCTCTCGCCTTACCGCTTCTTTAGGCACAAACTCGGATTCGATTTGGTCTTGCAGTTTTTCGCGCTGGTTTTCTCCTTCCACCATCTACACAGCGAATAAGATTGAGGACAAAGGGGCCAGCAAACGGAAGATTTCGGGCATCGTACCTGGGCTTGAAGAGCTTTGAGCTCCTTCTCCAGAGCAGCCACTTTGGACGTGGCAGCATCTCGCTCGCGTTCGCGATCTCGTTCCTCCTGCACCAGTTCAGCGATCCGCTCGGTGGTGTCTTCCTCCAGTTGGAAATACCGCAGCTTGAACTCTTTGAGTTCCTGCAACGTGTGAAGCACCTGCGTTTTCTCACCTGCTAGCTCTCCCTCGACTTCGTGCCATTCCTCAGATGCTTCATCTGCAAGTTTCTTGTACGTTTCAATCTGGCGATCACAAGCTGCTTTCACTTGCGCCACGTCTTGGGCGTGTCTGGTTACAAGTTGCTGCAACTCCACCTTCACCTGTTCTGCGTCGTTTGCTGGATCACCGTCAGCAGCATTTGTAGAGTGTCGAGTCGCTGTCTGCGCGGCTTCAAGCTCAAATTCCAAGTGCTGAACCCGAAGCAAAGCTTTCGTCAGTTGGTCTTCAGCCTGAGCTGCTCGTGCTTTTTCGTCGCTAGCTGCAGACTCGGCTTGTTGCGAGCGCTGCTGTTCCTCATCAAGAGCTTGGCGCATTTCCTCGTAGAGTGTACGGTAATCCAGCACCGACAAGGCCGAGCGATGCGCTCGAACGGCGACTTGCATGGCTCGTTGGCCGAATTGCAGCGTTTGGAGAGTCTCTGGGGCTTCTGAAAGTGCAGGAGTGACAGTCACCACTAATGCAGTCTTCGCATTGCCACCCAAGCTGGATTGAAGCAGTCGGGTCAGCTTGCTATCTCGGTATGGCACGTGGTAGCTCGCTTGGTTCTGCGATTGTTGCGATTGTTTGCTGAGTGCTGAAATGCAGTTTCCAAGCGCTGAAAGACTGAGGTTGATGGCTTTCAACTCACTAATGTGACGGCCGTACACGCGCGACTTCTTCACGCGTTCGGAGCCTGCGAGGTCTACGAGGTACAAGTTACTCAGTCGAATGACGGGCTGAGTAGTGCTGCTGAATTTGCCGGACGTTGTCGGAGGCGGCGCAAACTCTTTTCGCTCCACCCTTAGAATGAGAATGGCGTGGCTGCGACTGGAATGCGCGTTCATCTGCGTACTTGACACGGCGCGGTTTGCATTGCCTCGCTCCATCAGATTCAAACAGTCTTCTACATTTGCAACATGAACTGCTGCAGCGCCGTCGATGTAGACTCCTCGGTCCGGGTCTTCACGAACCAGAATATTGCTCGGCGAAGTTTCCGGTTCGAGCAAGTCGTAGATGCGCTCGCAGTAAATCTGCACGTAACTCAGCGCCACGGTCGTCTTTGCTTGCGAGCGAGACTTCTCTGCGCGGTCGAAGATGTCTTCAAGAGCGCGTGGAATCAGACCACGCTGTTCTCCTTGGATCAAGTCGCCAGGCCCCACCATGGTGTGTGTTTTACCTGTTGCAGTCTGGCCGTACGCTAAGATGGTGCCGTTGTAGCCTGCCATCACATCTTCGACAATGGGGGCAGCCACTCGCTGGTACACGCTTTGCTGGTCACAAGTTTCGTTGAGGTGGCCGTCGAATTGGAAGAGTCGAGTCTCGCCGTGGGCTGCAGTGGGGGCCTGGAACGTGACGCTCCGGCCATCCGACTGCATCGTAAGCGACGGCGTCAACGACCCGATGGCTTTGCGGCCCTTGTCCGTGATGAAGGTGGCTGGATCATCGTCGTCGGTGCTTTCAGGAGTAGCGTCCGACGCAGGTTGAGCGTCACCGCCGTCCAAGGGCTCGCCGTTCTCGCCGAACTGTTGACAGTACTCGTCGTAGCTCCAGCCGTCCCGCTCACGCTGCAGCAAAGGTCTTGCTCGACAGAAAACTTTGACACGCTCCACAGGTCGAGCCGCGGCCTTCGCATCCATCCTCGTTCGATGGAGACCCCGCCCCGACTTGTGAACGACCTCGAGGCCCAGGAATCCACGGTCGTTTCGACCGACGCCTATTTCAAAAGGTTGCTGAAATGAACCAAGAAGCCTACCATTGCATTATGAGGCAAGCACCTCGGACGACAGCGGCGCTGGGTGACAGGACCCCCTTCGACGTCACTAGAAGTTCTCCCCCAGTCTGCACCAGCATGAGCATTTTTTAAAACGAAGTCACTCTGGATTTTGCAAGCTACGCGTCAAGAAGGCATGAAATTCCTCGCCGCTGCTGCACTTCTGCTGCTGACTGTCACCTCCGCTGCGGACATGGAGGTATGGCTGTACAGCCACGGCAGCAACGCCGTCTTCACGATCGACTCGACTCAGCGCTGCTACACAGTCAAGAAACTGTGGAACGACCGCGCGGTTCGTGCCAAGTGGAAGAACCTGCCCATAACGTCGACGATGGCGTTTTATGAGGACAGTCGCTGTCGCGGCACCAGCGCCACGAGCTCGGACACCCCATCCGGCAGCTACTCGTTCGAAAGCGAGGACAAGCTCAACAAGCGCGTGTCGTCCTTCATGGTGCAGGGATCGAGTAAGGATGCGACGGCCGGGTTCTTGGATGTCAAGGCAGATGCCGCGGCGTATCCTGTCATTGGGGATTAAGCCTACCAACACGCAGCATGACTGAGGCACGAACAAGTTCTACAGGAGATCGGAAAGTAGTTTCTTGAAGAGAAAGTCGGTTCGACGATACTGCAGCAAGATGATTGGTTGCGATAAATGCAAAATGGTGATCAACAGGTGCAACTCGGTGACCTGCAAAGGCTGCGGATCAGTCACGACCGAGATTATAAAACTTTGCATGCCTTGCACCCAAGCTTCGAGTTCAAAGTAAATGTCTGTCACGAAGTTAGCAGAGCTCTCGGTGTAGCCGGAGCTCTGACTAACGAGGATCTTGGTAGCACTTAAGAGGAAGCAGGTCGTTTATTTAATTGTTGAGTCGTGCGCGTTCTCGCTCAGTCTTAGAGGTCTTAGAAGAATCACACGTCTGCTTGGCCAGAGCAGTGAAGACTTGTTTTGTCTTTGGTTGATTCAAGAATGAATGGGACGAGTCGCCCCTCCGTTCGGTGCTTCGACTTGAGCCTCATTCTTTCCGCACTCGCTACTCCATACTAATCTTACGTCTTGTTAAAATGGCCGCTTGTCATTGGTTTATCCCGAGCATCTGCTCCTCTGGGAACTCGTCCGTTGCTTCTTGCTCCTGGCTCCTGGCTTCATTATGATCCTGTCACAATGTCGAGAGGACGATTCACGGATTACTTTAACCAGGGCAATCAGAGCTACAGCTCCAATGGTTCGTACGAAGGCCTCGTACTCTCTGTTGCCTCTGAAGGTTGCTGACGATCGCATCTTTCGATGGGCGAACGCTAAACACTCGACGCATTTGACTGTTGCTACAGATTGTCGCCACTCATATTCCAATCTCCTCTTCAGCCTTCAAGTCCACAAGTCTTCTGACCAATTCCAAGCTTCACCATACGCCTGAGCTCCATTCTCCTCGTTACTGATGTCACTCTCCTGATCAGCTGCAATGCTGCTGCGAATTCTGCGCAAACCCAGATCTCGATGGGGTCCACTCGCAATGCGGCTCAATCGGATGTTGCTGCGCTCGAAAGCAGCGGCAAAAGGCTTTGAGAACTACTAAAACCGATGCCGACGACGACGATGATGATGACCAGGACGATGAAGAGAGGGGCTTCAGCATCCCGGAATCTCCGCGAGCCAATTCAATGCTACAGTTTCCAACGTGCTTGCTCCAGCCAAATCACGTCCACCTCGTTTATTCATGGACGATGCCTCGCCTTGGAAGCACGCGAGGATTGGCTCGGTCACTCTTCTAGCACCTGCATAAAGTCATCGTTGTCATCGTACGTGTCCTCGTAGCCGGCGTAGGCCATGACACCTGCACCGCCGTTGCCGACGTTGCGCTCGACGTTCGCGTAGCCCTGCTTGCCCGTCTGCTGGTGTACTGGTCGGGATGGTGTTATCCCAATGGATAATGCACTTTTCCACCTTCTCTTGTGGGCAGAACTTCCGTCCATGCGCCTGAATCGCCATGACAAACTTGCCCTGCCATTAGGTATATTTTTCCTCCAAACGTATGGTCTTCATCGCGACAACTTTTCTCGCCGCAGCAGCTTCAAACGACGACGAGCTCAACCTCTCGTCAGTTAACGAGTGCCAGGACCGTCTTAACGGCAAGATCGCCGCCGAGACAGCGAACGCGCCGCGATCCATGCGTCCGACCGACGAGCAGTACCAGGCTAAATTCATGGGATAGCAGATCGTAGTAGATCAAGCGGTGGCAATCAGAGCAACGAGGTCTACTCAAGTCGAAGCGAAGCCATTTTGGCCTCGCTCTGCTTGGGTCCTGTTGCTTGGTGTCGTCGTCTCGCCATGGCGACATGTTCCCATCGCTTCAAGGGAATGCAGCGCTCTGCCCAACATTCGCGTAGGCTGTCGAGGTAGAGCCATCACAGCCAACCCTGAGGGAAAACACCTTGCGAGTGTATCTCATCGCTACGTTGCAAGGACGGGATCGGTGATGGCTGCCGTAGTCCACTCTGTGGAAGAAACCCTCACAACGAACTTTTCCGGAGCCAACAGTAGGGCCCCAACAGCCGACCGGAGTAACGAAGCCCTCGCGCTCTTCCGTCCAGGTGTGTCAGTCCGTTATACCTTCGACCAACGCGCAGCCCAGTCATGCTCTTGCGGCGGCTCGATGGCAGCGCCGCCTCGACCTCCGAGTTCCCGTACGGCATCGTCATCGGCTCGGTCGTGGGGGTGCTGGCCGTGCTCTTCATCGCCGTGGGGATCGTCTTTTACTGCCGCGAGCGACGTCGCAACAAGGAGCTGGCGCTCGAGCCCTTCGTCAACTTGGCGCCCAACCCACCGGCCTCGCAGCTCTCGCCGGGCATCGCCGTCAACGTCCGGTCGGGCAACGGCTCCAAGCTCAGTGCGGGCGGCGGCGGGGGCTCCATGGACGCCCACGCAGCCTTCTACGTCATGACGTCCCCCATGGCCACGGACTTGCCGCCCCCGGCCGTGTTGAAACCCACGGGAAGTCACGACTCGGCAGGGCTCTTGGAGCAGCAGTCTGGGTCCTTCATCGTAGGCAGCGACCAGAGCCAACTGCCCAAGACATTCGCACAGGACCGAGACTTTACGGATACACAGGAGCTCGATACGTTTAATACGTCTGCCAGGAGCAGGATCAATTCGTTCGAAGCGCACGAGAGCTTCCGTAGAGCTATGGGCTACGACAGCAACAGCAGTGGAGCTAGGACGGCCAACAGCAACAGCAACCAAAACGACGCGGCGTGGCCCAGTTCAGGCCACGGAGGACTCTGGGACGACCCGGCCATTGTGGCCGCCAGGATCCCTGTAGATCGTATTGTGTGCGGAGAAGCCATCAGCAGAGGAGGCTTCGGAGAAGTGCTCAAAGGCACCTACAAGGACCGCGCAGTGGCCATCAAGAGGCTGCTGCCAGAGTCGAGGAAAGATCTGACCAAAATTGAGGAGTTTCTAGCCGAAATCAAACTTCAGACAGCGCTAGAGCACGAACGAGTCGTCAAGTTCGTCGGCGTGGCGTGGGACTCGCTCACCGACTTGTGTGTAGTGTCAGAGTTTATGGACGGAGGAGATCTACGTGCACTGCTCATCAGGTTCGACGAGGTGGACCATCGACCTGAAGGCTTTGACGCTGAAAAGGCTCGTGTGGCGCTGGACGTCGCCCATGCGCTGACATATCTGCACTGCTTGGACCCGATGGTGCTGCATCGAGACCTGAAATCCAAGAACATTTTGCTAGACCAGAGATGGAGAGCCAAACTCACGGACTTTGGCGTCTCCCGAGAACGCAGCGACCGAACGATGACGGCGGGAGTCGGCACTTCGTTGTGGATGGCGCCGGAAGTGATGCTGGGCGAGCGCTACGACGAGAAGGCCGACCTCTTTTCGTTCGGCGTCGTGCTGAGCGAGCTCGACTCGCACAAGCTGCCGTACGCGAGCGCCAAGATCACCGAGACAGGGCGCATGATCCCCGACACGGCGATCCTTCAGCTCGTCTCGAGCGGCCGACTGAGCGTGGAGTTTTCCACTCCAGCCTCGTCGGCGCTGGAAGCCATGGTGAATTTGGGCAGGGCCTGTGTGGCGTTCGACCCGGACAACCGCCCGACTGCGTCTCAGGCGCTGTACCAGATGCAGCTTGTGATTCGCGCCTTCGCTCAGGAAGAGGCCGAGGAGTCGTATGTCTTTTAAAAGCGCCACACTATCCGTGCCGAGCGTGCAGAGTAGAGAACTCTCTCCACGCTCGTCACGAGACACTTTCCACGTAGTATAGCCGTAGCGAAACTCTTGTAATTAAGTTCTTCCCTTGTAGTCCTACACGTTGATCTGCTCGCAACAATGTTCACAGTATTCCACAGTCATGGCTTGCAGGTTTCCAGGCTCTTGAGCACTTCGCGAGCCGTAGGACGCTGCAGAGGGTTCTGTTGCAAGCAAGACGTTGCCAGTTCATGGATCTCGCGCGGACAGCTCGGAGCGAATTGAGGTCTCAGCTGGTCGCTGGCCACGAGGTTCAGCACCTGAAAAGCGCGCAGCTTCTCTCCAGAGCGCAAGTCCCGCGCATTGTGGTACGGTCTCCTGGCCTCCGAGTCGAGCTCGGCCATGAGCACGCCGAACGCATAAATATCGCTGGCGAGGGTGGGGGACCCTCCCGTCAGCAGCTCTGGCGCCGACCAAAACACGTCGCCAACACCGGCAGCCAGCGCTTCTTGGTCTGGTGGTGGAGACCCACCCACCGCAGGCGTCAAGTCCGTGAGTTTGGGCTCGTACCGGTCGCTCAGCGCCACTTTCCTGGCCCGAATCACTCGGTAGGCGATCGGTTGCGGTCGTCGAGAGTGCAGATACACGAGAGCGCGTGCCACGCCGATGGCGAGCGGCACTTTGTCGTCCAGCCAACTGGCCAGCGAGAAGCCTGACCCGGAGCTCTGCAGCGATGGCGGCCCCGACGTCAATGCCTTTGAGGATCCGGTCGATCCCGAGCTGTCGGAGATCGTCGACGACGACGTCTGGTGCATCTGCTGCATTTTCCGCTTGCGATTCCGCCGTAAGAACGACGCCAAGTCTCCTCGTGGGAGATACTCCACCACGTAGCAGAGCGACTTTAGGCTCTTCCTCCACGCCACGCCCAGGAACTTGGCCACGTTGGGGTGCTCCAAGGACGCAGCCAGTTGGATTTCGTGTACAAAGTTCATGAGCTTCGGGAAGACGCTGCTCTGGTCCGGTGGTGGACTGAGTCTCTTGACGACGATCTCGTCGCCTTCGAACTGGCACAGCCAGGTTTGCCTAGTGGCGTGCTCGCCCAGCACCTTTTCAAAGGCGATCTTGTCCACTGCCAGTCGCTGTGTGGCTAGAGCGGCGTCGTGGTGCAGGATCTGGAAGAGCTCGTCCTTCTGGGTCGCGTCCAGCACAAAGTCGGCGGTAGTGGACGCGTCCACGTTGCGACTGGAGTTGGCCGAGTTGACCGTGCGGCCGCTGCCGCTGAGCCACACGGTCTTGCTGGGATCAGTGTCTCGGAAACTGGAGAAGCTGGCGGACGGGTCCATGGGGGACACGACGGGCTGACCTGTGTCGATGGCGACCCCGCCGTGGCGGATCGGCGGCGTCTCGAAGTCGTGTGAGGATTTGCGGCGCCGGTGGCTGCAGCGGACGAGGCAATAGATGAGCAGCAGCAGCACCAGCGCCCCGCCGATGATGGGGACGAGGTAGATGTAGTCGAAGCCCGACGAGGAGGACTGCAGCCCGCGCATGGCCCGCATTGCCGCCGATGGTCTCCGCTGACCAGCCAGCAATGACGACCAAATTGCGAATGACCACCGTCTCGGATAGTGAAGGTACACACCCTGGGATAAAGAAGCCATCGAGCGACTGGCGCCATACTGAAATGCAGGAGACAAAAGAAGGGTCATCAAGAGGCTTCGTGGGTGTCGAGGGGAAGAGCTTGAGCTGCAAGTTTCTCTGCCAGGTCTATCAAGGCCCAGGCCATTGATCTGCTGGATGAAAAGTATCTGCTGCACCAGAAAGATCGCTTGGCGGTGAGTCACCTCGACGGAGCTCAAGAGCTTTTCGAGTGTTTTTGCCGCGTGATAGCTAAGATATTGTCCGCCCAACGCAGACACAATGAACGACACTTTGGCTGTTGATGCAACTCGGAGTGCGGCGCCGATCGTGCCTGACAAGACTGGAGTGGGAGGTGCTGGTCCGGATTTTTTCAGAATCAAGGCACTCTTTTGCCGGTGCAGACCGCGATCTACCTCAGGTAACAGTACCTGCACGTCAAGAAGGTAAAGGACGAGTACAAGTGTTGCTTCTGATGTCGCGATACTTTTTCGCCGCGCGCTACGCGGGCCCGCCACGCACTTGAAGCTGTCGGAGAAAGTATCTATGAGTTTTGCACGGACTGCCGGACGCTATGGACCGACGGCGTCCTCCGCGTACGACCAAGCGTGGGGTCGGCGCTGCTCGAGCACTGCAAGATCTTGTGCAGCTCGGCCGATACCTGTGCGGCCGGCGGGCGTGCGAGCGGATCCAGCGCCACGCAAGACTTGCCTAGACGCACGACCTCCGCCGTGGTCGGAGAATTCGCGTCCGGCGGGGTCAACGACCGTCGGCGGTGTCGTCTGCTGCTGGCGAAGCGGATGCGCTCGTGCGTCGCCGCCACCTTCTCCAGCAGCTCGTCCAGGGCCTTGTGGTCTCCGAAGTGGCTGCTATGGCCGTACGGAGCTGTCAGCGAGTCCAGCTCGGACAGCACCACCCCGAACGAGAAGACGTCGGTGCGAGAGTTAGTGCGTTCCCCTCGAAGCACTTCCGGTGCACTCCACAGACAGTCGAGTCGCCTGCGTGCTCGTTTGTATCGATCCGTCACTCCCGTCGCGATGGACATGGTCAAGAGTTTGGCTGGGGCTGGAGAGATGGCACCGCCGTGGCTAGCACTGCTCTGGGCCGTGACCAACGGCTGGATACCGCTGCCTTGAAGCCGGTCAGCTTCGCGTTGAGGTGTTCGTCGAGCAGTATGTTTCGAGACCGCACGGCGCCGTGGACAAGTCCCTGAGCGTGTAGGAAGCCCAATGCACTCGCAATCTGCGCGGCGAGATATACCTTTTGTCGGCAAAAGCCCTGCTTGCCCAGAGCGTCTCGGACCGCTCCTTTTGGTGCTGTCGTCGACTCAGTAACGAGCGAAGGTCTCCACCAGACATGAACTCGGACAGGATGCACACGTAGGCGAGGGATCGCCACGCGACCCCTACAAAAGACACGATTCCTGGATGTGTGAGAGCGGGGAGGCTAGCAGTCTCACTCGTGTGAAGAAGTTGCTGACATTGTGCTGGTTGCTGAGCCACTGCGGAAGCGGCTTCTTGACGGCCACTACTTGTGCTCGATACTGTCCACGATAGACTTCACTGTTGGAGCTACGCGCTACCAAATCGTCGAGCGAGATTTCACTCACGGACACGCGAACGACGCGCACGTCTGGATGGTTCCAAGTCTCGTTCTCTTCTGCATTAGCTGTGTCTCGTTGTTCGAAGCTAAACGACCGCGAGTCGCTCGAAAGCTGTGGGGAAAACAACGAGGTCTCTCCGAGCACGTACATTCGATGGTCGTCTCCTGTAGATCCTGGAGAGTGACGGAGAGTCTCGGCGCTAGTCGGGGGAACGCTTTTCGCCATGCGTCGTCGACGTTTGTGGCCGACGAAGAGGAAGCTGCAGACCACTAGTAAGATGAGCCCACCACCCACCGCCAGTCCAAGCTCATCGTCGCTCAATGAAGACGCTCCGTAGTGTGACGAAGACGAATCCGGCGGTGCTTGGACGGTTCGCTGAGGCCCCACGCTCGTAGCATTATTGCTGGTGTTGCCCGTCTCGAACGACGAGCTGCCCGGGGTTGAGGGCGGCGAAAAGCTCATGGATTGTCCCGGCGCCAACTCATTCGCCATGCCCGGTGTTCTCGGTTGTGCTACCGCCTCACCGGAACAACCGCAGTCGGTTGTGTATCAACCTATGGGGTGGTCTAGAACGCCGTGCTTTCGCGTCTCTTGTGGAGTGCGATGACGCAGATTGCTCGTGTGCTACTTCAGTCACCACGCCCAAGGCGAAGCTGCGGAAGTGTTCACTTGACTGGCTCTGCCCGCAACGGCCTTTGCTGGACGCCCATGGGCGCTGCGTTCACCACATTACCATGGGACTTCCTGACTTCCTGCCGTTTCAAGCTGCTGAAAACCAACGCAAGAAGCTGCGACGCCCGTTCCAAACGCAAGCAATGGCCCCAGCGATGAGGTTTCTTGCCGACACCATGGCAGTAGCTCCCGTCGCAACACCATTCAATCGGCTGCAGTGCCCCTGACAAACCGCTTTCCAAGGATGCCATCCAAAAACGAACCATAGCAGCTCGACTTGAACGCGTTTGTTCCGACGGCAACAAACACTTGTCCGCTTGGGTGTGAAGCAACACTCGGTCATATTTCCAGGCTTTTAACTATACTCGCTGTCTCGACAGCAGAGTGATTTTACAACGTGAGCGGGATCTTGGACCGCAGCATGTACACGATCTGCATGGCCGGCGGCCGCTTGTCGGGGTTGTGGTCGAGACATTTGGCGGCGAGTTCGCGAACGGCCTTCGGACAGTCTGACCGGAACGAGGGCGACGCTCGGCCGCTGGCGATGAGCGGCACCCAGTCCATGTCGTTCTTCGTCTTGCCCCTGCGGCTTTGGCTGGAGCTGTACGGCGGCAGACAAGTGTCCAGTTCCGACAGGATGACGCCGAACGAGTAAATGTCGGCCTTCTCCGAGTATCGCTCGCCCCGCAGAACCTCCGGCGCAGTCCAGAGCAACGTGCCGACGCCGCTCGTCATCGTCTCTTCGAAATTTGTTTCGCGACTGAGGCCAAAGTCACTCACCTTGGCCTGCAAGTCTTCGGTCAGAAGGACATTCATGGATTTAAGATCACGATGTAGCATCACAGGCGACAGCGAGTGCAGGTACACCAGCGCATTCGAGACGTCGGCTGCGATCGGCAGCTTCTCCTCTTTCCAAGTGAGTCTCTTGCTCTCTGGCCGTGCTAAGAAGCGCGCCAAGTCCCCACGCGCAACAAACTCCGATACCATACAGAGTTCCGGTAATGTTCGCCACGACAGACCGACGAAGTGGACGATGTTCGGGTGGTCCAAGAAGGCGGCCATGCGGATCTCTTTGGTGAACTTTTCCAACGCATTGAGCTCTTTGTCGCCGATCAGCGCAGAGTCTCGACTCGAGTTCGTTTGCGTAGCGCTCGCTGCGATCGTGCACTTGATCGCGACGTGCTGGCCTTCGTACTCTCCTCGCCAGACCTCGCCGTTCGGTCCGCTTGCGATCTGTTTACGATAAATAATGCCGGCAAAGGTTATCCTCTTCAGCATCAACTCTTGGTCGTCGCAGAACGCTGCGAGGACTGGCGATCGCTGACGGAAATCCTCATTCACCGCTTCGATATGAGCAGCATTTTCCAAGGTCATGACCGGTCCGTTGTTCGACACGTTGGCCATGTTGTCGAGCCGCGCACGGTCGGCTCGAACGAAGAACGTGTTCTGATGTTCGTTGGCGTGCAGTCCGTCCTTCTGCCAGTGCTTGGCTCGCCGCAGCAGGAAGAACATCACCACCGCTGCCAGCACGAAGACCGCCAGCAGCACCGCCAGGGTGATGGCAACCGTGAGCGACACCTCCGAGGACTTAGACTCGGACTCTGTCGTCCCCTGCATCTCGGTATACGCTTCCTTTACCCACAACTGGACGCCCAACTCTATCTCCGGTTCACACCAGAGTCGTTCTTGGGCGTTCTCGTCCACATCTGCCGACGTCACCTGTCGACACGGAGCGATGAACTGCGCCGCGTTCGGACACGTGTCGTCCGACATGGTCCAAGACGCTTCCTGCGTCAACATGAAGATACTGTTGTTGCTGGACGTCTGCTCACTGTACTGGAACAACTGCGGGTCGAACGTGTCGTCGATCTGGCCGTCCATGGACCACATCGGACCGTCCTTGGCTTCCAGAGCCGACGACGAATCCGACGGCGCCACTGCGCACAGCGTTTGGCTCTCCACGGAGTCGGTGCTGCAGCTCGAGTTGGTGTACAGAATGACGTTGCTCTTGCACGTCTTGAGCGGACAGTCGTCGCCTTGGATGGCGTCTGCGGTCTGGAACACGTCGCTCATAGTGCGGCCGCAGAGCACGTAGATCTGCATGTACTGGGTCGAGGAAGAGCCCGACGAAGACGTTGAAGAGGCGGGATTGGCTCGCACCCAGCCGGCACTCCAGAGCATGGCGCGCTGTAGATTGCCATCGAACTGCGTAAAGTTGGCGATGGTGCCGACGAGGTCCGTGAGCTGCGAGTTGAGACTGGCGGGGGCGTCGGGCGCTGTAATGGCCGAGTTGTCGTGCAGCTCGCTGACGATGTCGGTTCTGGCCTGTGCGAGTGCGAGCAGAGAGAGCAGCACCAAGCAGGGGCGGACGCACGTGCCCATGGTGGGCGATGGATGCGACGGCAAGCGCTTGGGGAATGCTGCAATGCTCCCAACCGTTGACTGATGCGAACTGAATACACGATGTGGCTCGATGGCTACATGGAATAAGACGAGGTGATTGGTTGCGGAAAGGTCGGAAGGGACAGATGGAGGTCAGCGTAATGGAGCCCAAGGACACCTCGGTCGCCATGCTCAAGCGCTACAGTCTGTAGCGCTTGAGCATGTAGTACAGAGCTGCTAGGACGCTGTCTTCGTCTTCGAAATGGTGTAGCATGTGTAGGATCTTCTGCGCAGGGCTCGGCTGATACCCAAGACGAGAGCGAACCCATTTCGCCGTCAAGACAATGCAGACCAGCTATTGACGCCGTTGAAGCAATCCTCGGCGAAAAATGTGAGGGTTTGCAATTGAATCTTACGCTCCAGAGAGCACGAAGCGGACTGCATGTATCCCTCTTTACTTCATCTTGGACGGCGGCGCACGCGGGTCGCGGTCGGGCGAGACGGGCTTGTGGTCGCGCGACGACACCATGTACCAGGCCGCAGCGCCGACGCCAGCGGCGACCAGCAGAGGAGTGCTACCCATATATTGAACACGACGCACACAGCATGAGGTCTACACAGTGTACTGGAGTCTACTCCTGCCCACTCACGTCCACTTGCCGCTCTTGACGTTGTTGGCGATCTTGCTGGGGTTCTCGAACGGCGTCGTCATTTTCTTTTGTTGCTGCTACAAAAGGCGTCAAGTGCGGTGGACCGAGCTGTTTGTGAAGTGATCGCTCACAGTCCAGAGCAGCAGGAGAAAGGAGACGAAGGACTTGTCTCGGCTTGGGACCGGGCTCAGAAGAACCCACCAAAGCTGCACGGCTGAAAGGAACAGCAGCGAAGGAAGAAAGGATCGCAAGACTGCATTCTGTGGGCTTATTGGTCGTCACTCTTCTTGCTCTTCTTGGCCTTCTGCGGATGCATGCGCAGCACGGCGTCGTTCCAGTTGCTTAACTCCTTGTCGGAAAACTCGCGCGCCTTCTTCTTGTCGTATTGGTACCAGGCACCAGCCAGTGCGAGCGCCATCGCCCACGACGCGATACTGGTGACCACAGAAACGTCACCGTCAATGGAGGGGCTCCACAACTCTAGCTTCAGAGTCGACACACGCACCGCACGTTGCGAGGGTTCCTCTCGAAGAGCTTGGCCATCGACGTCTCCAAATAATTGCAAGGCTGGAAATGCTGTCGATAAAAACGGACGGCGCAGTGAAGACTTTGGGGCCTGCTTTCGCTTCGTCCTGAGATCGCTGAGAAGGGATCCGTTGTCCCTCTTGAAGAGACACAAGGAATCGACACAGTGACGAGCAATGTCAGGGCAGTGCGAGTTCCTCAGGAAAGCGCTGCCGGATCGACTGGGACTTGCTTCCGAACGGATATTGCCCCTTCCACTACAAGATCAAGCTCCGAGCGAGAAATGCAGTGATAGCACTTGGTTAAAACGGAAGTCGTGGTCGTCATGAATGCGTTAGTGATTGCTGTCAGTGGCAGATACGTGGTGGAGTGCGAATTTGATCTCGAGATCGTTTGTGGAAAACGTAGTGTGTATCCTTAGCAGCTGCCCTATCAAGATTGACGCGAAGACGTAATACAGCAACAACAACAAAACTGCCCTGTTCTTCGCAACTTCCAGCTCAGCCCGAAGTTTGTCACAAGCTTTCTCCAGGTCTTGTCGAGACTGCAATTCGTTTTCTAACTCATTTTGAAGGTGCTTCCGAGACTGTGATTCCTTGTCCAACTGAACTACGGACAATGGGATGAGGAGTTAGAGAGAGCAGCAAGAAGGATGTGGTGGGCAGGCTGTAGCATTGCATTTGCTCTGCTGTGGCAAGTTCGCAACAGCGTCGTGCACGAGAAAAAGTATGGACCACAGAGTAGCAAGTGAATTATATCTGGAAGAGATGTATTCGGCAACTGACGGCAACAGCAAAGTTCGAAAGGATAAAAGCAAGTTCGAGGATCCCTAGTCTCCAATTGGAAATGTGTGTGACGAGTTTCGAGAACATGCAAGAGGGGTTAAACAGGAAGATGTATCACACCAGGAGTTGGCTCACACACGGAAGGAGGAGCCGAAGATGCTCCGACGACTGCGGAAATACAGGGAGGCTAATAACTAAGGTTAAATAGATAACCCTTTCTTCTTCTTCGATAATCCGACAAGTTAACTACCAAGCTGATCGCTCGGTTGCATGTCGTTCGGCCCCCGATCCCGAAATCATTCATTGCCAGTGTTGGGACTTCCGTTCAATGTCGAGCTCTGAAGAGACAATTGAAAAGTCGTATCCAAGATAATGCGCACCATATAATACGTGCATAATCGCTCAATACCACGCACGTGTAATTCAGTCTTCTTTATCACCATCGCATTCTAATAATTCAAGAACGCGAGAGAGATAATAGCGCCAAAACTCGGAGGACTGCGATGATCACAAGGACGCAGCCAAAATCCCTCCAAACGTCGTCGTAGTGCATCCCGTAGACTTGCTCCACATAGTCCTTGACGGTTGTCTGGCCAATGGTGTATGGTGTGCAAAGTGTGGCAACCGATCTGAGAGCTCCTGTCTACGTCTTCGCAGTTGCCGAACAGCAGAGCCACAAGAATGGACAGCGAGTATCGATGAGGAGAGAGGAAGTAGCACCACATGTACATCGTCGGGATGGAGCTGGCTGGGGGTTAAAGCCAGAAAATAGTAAGAACAGTGAGTTGGCAAGAACCCCAACGATAGTAGCCGGCTCGACGGTCGGTACGGCATACACCAGCAGCTGTCCGAGATACGTCTCCAGCAGCACAAAGAGCGAAATGTTGATCCAGTACAGTAGACCAATGGTAAATGATGTGAACCCCATCAGTGGATCCATCAGTGGATAGAAGATGGCCGAGAAAAGAAAGCCGATCGAGAACGCGTACGGGATCTCCACAACGGTAGAGCCCACGAAATACCACATGGAATGATACGTTTGTGCCTTCCGCTCGCGATTAAAGACGGTCATTTCTTGAGCAGTGCACGGCAATACACCACTGAGAGAAATGTTTCCGAGATACAACGTAGTCATCAAAATCACACCCACCGCCGAATTGATCCCTTGGTACGAGCTGTATCACTCGAAGCGAGTAGCATGCCGAATATCGCTCCAGGTCCTACCGCAGTTACTAAACGAGTGAGGTTGTACGACGGTGTCCTCCAATAGATCGTGAAGAATCGACGGGTAATCGCTAGCGTTTGTATCATAGGGCTTGCAGCATACTTTCTTGCAAACAAAGCCCCCAGAAATTGATCCGACGAAGGTCTTCCGATCCCGGGACGGTCCAGACCGTTCAGCAATGCTTGCTGTTCAGGACTCCCTCGAAAATGGCTAACAAAGCCAGTGCTTGTTGTTGCATCTGCTGTTGTCGCAATCCCAGCACCGATACAATTCAACACCCATGTGGCAGGGTTTTGATCCGGTAGCAGCCGAGGAACGGTGGGGATGTCTTGAAAGTAATCAATCAAGTGCCCGCAGCCTCTTTGATCTGGCGGAGGATTGTCCAGTTCGCCGAAGAAAACCATTTCCCCGCCGTGCTTCAAGAGCAACAGACTGTCGAACAGCAAGAAAAGGTCTGACGCAGGCTGGTGGATCGTGCACAGCACTGTCCGGCCGCTGTCAGCTACATTGCGAATGCCATCCACAACGAGTTTAGCTGAGCGAGCGTCCAGTCCGCTGGTAGGCTCGTCCAGGAGAAGTATGCTGGGCTGGGCTACCAGCTCCACTCCGATGGTTAGCCGCTTCAACTGCTCTTGCGATCGACCCTGGACGAGTTTCTCAGCGATCGAGGTCAAGCCCAATAATGCTAGGCATTCCTCCACTGAAGCAACCTTGGCTTGCGTAGATACACTGCTGTCCTGCCGCAGAAATGCACTAAATGTGAGAACTTCACGAATTGTGACTGCTGCAGTGTGCGTATCTTGCTGTTCGCAGTAGCCTACACAACGACGAAGCATTTGCTCTGCAGCTGGGGAGCCATTAAGCAGAACTCTCCCCGAGCGCTCCCCTGTCTTCCGTCCAGCAATGAGTTCCATCAAGGTCGTTTTGCCGGCACCTGAAGACCCCATTAACGCCGTCATTGTACCCGGTAGAGCATACCCACTGACGCCTTTGAGCAAGTTAATGGATCCGTTTTTCACCGCTACAGAATACCACAGATCGTGAAAGGCGAGGCTAACAGGGACGACGTTTGCTCCTTCCGTAGGGACATCTACCACATCAAAATCAAAGTCTTCTTCGAGCACTGGCGTGTCCGAGACGTGCGACCTGGACGAAGCAAGCATTGTATACAAATCGGTGTTCTCTCGCGCACGTCGCCGCTCTAGCTCCTTCAGGGAAACAGTCTTTCTGGTATCAGATACATTTTCCCTATTGACATCAACGACTGCCGTCGTCTGAGGCACATCGTAGCCTGTGTTTTCGAGGATGTAGCTGGCCAACACGATAAAGACGACGTTGATGAGCACGAGGTAAACGACGCCCATCCAAACCCAGTCGATCCCCGCCGGCACGTCGTATTGCGATAATAAATACTCGCCAACTGTCATGTTGAACTGCGCACAATAGTCTTGATCATTGTAGATACAAAAATCGAAACTCGACGACCGATATTGATCCACAGCCATAAGACGCAAGCTCCAAGCCACAGAGTTGACCCAGTACATCCAGGACAAAGAACTCGGCATTTGAGACCTTGGCACTACGAAGCCTGCAAACGCCGAGAAAAACAAGTTGGAGAACGTAGAGATGGGCACGGCGACAGTAAGATTGGGGGAGATCGCTGCCAGCACCTGAGGAGAGGCGGAGGAAGCTTGGCTTCGCGTAGTCACAGGCATGTAGAAGTAGGAGACGAGTTTGCGGGGAACGTCCGCAGCGTTGGGGGTGGAGGGCGATGTACGCACTGGACAGACAAGTCTGAAGTGAGTACTCGCCAGCAGGGAGTACTGCAGGCCTCCACCCCTTTGGCACAATGTGTATTCAAACAGATAGCGACATACTGATAGGATCCCAGATACGACCTCGTGTCGTACCATGCATTCCGATTCTTACAGCACACTGGCACGACCACCTCCGCGGTGAGTCTGCCTATCTCACACTCCCACTCGAGCGTGGTGCCCTCAGCTACCACGATCGCAATAATCATAGCAAGCCTTGGGCTAGTTGCACGTCTGCATCGAGCAGCCCCAAAGGCCGCGAGCTCCGGTTGCAACGGTTACAGGTTGAAGATCATGATATATCACTTTCGTCCACAGCACCACCGGTAATAACGTCTCGACCAGCGATCACCTGCAACACTTTGAGAGCCGTACGAAAACGGCGGAACTTCACAGTTCCAAGTGGCTTCGTCATCACGTCAGCGATTTGGTCCTCGGTACGAACGTGCTCCGTCCGCAGGTGCTTCTCCTCCACAAGGTGCCTGATCAGATGGTACTTGTTTAAGATGTGCTTGGTGTTTCTGTGCTTGCCGGGCTTGGACGCCAAGCGAATGCTACCCAGGTTGTCGCCACGAAGAACAGGGACATCGTGCTTCCAACCCATCTCGTCAAGAAGACCTTCAAACCACAGCAAATCTCGGGTGCATTCGTTCATCGCGATGTATTCAGCTTCGCACGTGCTTTGCGCATTGATGGTCTGTTTTCTTGATGCGTACGACACGACATTGCCATCCAGCAGACTGACGTAGCCGCTCACGCTCTTGGAATCATCCGGGTCGTTGGCGTAGTCGGCGTCCGAGTACCCAACAATCGATGCTGAGCTGGAGTGTTTTACATCCATTACAAGGCCGAAGTCCGCAGTGCCGTGTAGATAGCGCAAGACTCGCATAGCTTCTGCATAATTGGCGCTGGTATAGCAAGTCAGGAACTTGCCGAGATGGCGTGTTGCGTGTGCAATATCGGGACGGGATGCAGACACCAAGTATTGTAAGGCTCCAACAACTTCACGAAATGGGTACTTCTCCAACTGCGGCGGCTCTGCGGTCACGGGCGCTGTTGCCTGTGGAATAGGCGAATCCACAGCATTTTCCATGCTGAATCGCCGAAGTACATCAAGTACATACTGACGCTGAATGAAAATAACACGCATTCGAGGACGATCCACCAAAATCTCGACGCCAAGCAAATATCGAACAGGTCCAAGCTCACTTAACTCAAACTGTTTCTTCAGCTGAGCTGCCACGCGTGCACACCGCGCTGTTGGACCCATCAGCAGCAAATCATCCACGTAAACAGTGAGAAGCATTAGTATGCTGCCATCTTCAGCCTTGAGCGCATAGAGACCGTAATCAGAGTCGAGGCGCACGAAATTAATCTGCTTGAGTAGTGCGTCCAGCGTTTCATTCCAGATGCGAGGGGCTTGACGCAATCCATACAAACTCTTGAGAAGACGGCAAACCATCTCTGGATTGGTGCCATCGATCCCTGGCGGTTGCTCCATGAAGACAAGCTCAGCTAGCTCACCATACAGAAAGGCAGTCTTCACATCATACTGAAGTATGTCCCATCCGTGCGTCATTGCAAAGTAGATGGCCGCCCGAATGGATTCAAAACGCACCACAGGAGCGTAAGTTTCGTGAAAGTTCACTCCAAATTCTTGCTTGAAGCCATGTATAACCAACCTTGCCTTGTAGCGCTTGATGTTTCCATGCTCATCACGCTTCAAGGCGTACACCCAGCGACAGGTGATCACCTTGGCTCCATTAACCTCGGCGCGCCGCACGAGGTCCCAAGTATGGCGAGCTAGCAGCGAGTGAAGTTCTTCATGCATGGCAGCCCGCCATTGCGGCCACTGTGGAGATGCACGCGCTTCCTTATCGTTAGCAGGAATATCGATCTCCACGTCATGCGTCAGCACGTTGTTTACTACGTAGTCGTGTAGCCGAACATTTGCACGTCGTCGGCGCCTGGCGGGAAGAGTAGTTGGTGATGTCGGTTGCGGCACAGCATCATCGTCAAGCACAACGGAATCAGCAGTATCATCACGATAAGGCATCAGACCAGGTTTTCGCTTACGCTTCTTCGGCACAGCAGTAGCGATGTCTTCAGCGGTACCAGGCACAGCGTTATCCACAATTCTCCCACTCGCCGAAGGCAGTGCGGCATCACTGCGCTTTGGCGTTACCTTGGCCGGTTCCGCAGACATACCCACAGGAGGCTGTGTTTGCTCAACGTCCACTGCATACGATTCCATGCCGGATTTCATATGCACAACTGGTAAAGGTGTTGGCAGCTCGTAGTCTCCATACAGAAATGCGTTCTTCAGCAACTTCTTGACGTACGATGATTCACACGTAAACTCTTCGTGAAAAAGAGCATTTTCGAGTCGGCAAGTGCGGATGCCACCGGTACACAAATTCATCATCTTGTACCCCTTAGTGTCAACTCCATACCCAAGAAGCAAGCACATTTCAGTGCGAGATGCTAGTTTCTCCTTCTTCGGACGGGTTTCAGGCGGCACACGCATCTGTGCGATACAGCCCCATGTCCGGAGCAACGAGAGATCAGCAGGATGGCCATGCAGCATCTCATACGGAGATTTGAAGTCGAGAACAGTAGTGGGTGTTCGATTTAACGTGTAAATCGAATGGTGGAATGCTTCACCCCACAAGAGATTTGGCAGCATGGTGGCTCTCAGTAGCGTTCGGAGGCGTGTTACGACGACGCCATTGGCTCTTTCCACGATGCTGTTTTCCTGGGGAGAATACCCATTTGTGAATTGGGCCTCGATCCCTTCCTGCTCACAAAATTCCGCGAGATCACCACCAAGAAATTCACCACCTTGGTCACCATGCAGAATCAAAGTTGGCCAGCTCTTGAATTTCAACTTCAGGTGCTTGACTAACGCCTTCACGTGCCTGGCAGCCTCTCCTTTCGACTTGAGTAGATATCCCCACTTAAAGCGAGTGGCTTCATCGACCACGAGAAGGAACATCGTTTCACCACTGACTGTTGCATCTCCAATTGAGCACACATCCATCGACAGCTTCTCTAACGGGGTCGTTCGACGACGAGGGTTGCGTCTGTAGGTCATCTGCCTCATCTTGGACTCGGAGCACGGAATACATTCACAAGAACGGATAGCACGTTCATTCAGGTTCACACCCAGGTTCACGTGTTGCGCCACAAGTTTGCGCAGCGTTTCAATGCCGATGTGGCCCATTCGGTTGTGTAGTAAATGCATCGGCCTAGTACGAATCACTGCAAGCTGGGTCATCACGCTCATCACTAGCTTCGGCTGCCGCGGCACGCGCATGTAGTAAATGCCATCTCGCATTTTAAATTCAAGTCGAAGTGATGACTTGGTCAACCAAGCTGTGTGATGGTCAAGAGATGTCGTCAAATGAAAGCCTCCACTGAGCTGCATGTAGCCTTGCGAGATGATGTTAGCAGGGGCATTCGGAGAGTATACGACATCATCAAGGAAGCGGTCTTCAGGCGTGTTGGAGTGCTTATTCATCACGTGCATCAACACAGAGCCACGGATCGTTGCAGTCTCCGTACTACCGTTGCCAAATAGTAGTTGGGGTCCGTCTGATCTCTCGTCCAGCCGCGCAAATAGCGTGAGATCGCTTGCTACGTTCCACTGCGAGCCTCCATCAAGCATCCATTCAATTTCACCTGGAGGCAGCGGGTCTTGTCCTGGGTCGCTCACATGAGCCATCACGAAGTACGGCCCAGGACTCCCATTTCAGATGCTGTACTTAAAGTCGATACCTCCAGCTGTGCGTCTCGCTCCCACTGGAACTTGGCTACAGCACGACGCAAATGCTTCAGATCTTGAGCGCGGTGCTGTCGGGCATGTAGCGAAATGCACACCTGTGCGAGCGGATTCCTGGCGGCTAGTGGACGAGGCATGCAGAATTACCGTCGTCATAGACTGAGGTACCTTGGGCGGTTGCTTTCCCTTCCCTGAGCGAGCAAGCCACTCTTCTTTCTTCTTTTGGAGCTCTGGGGTCAGCTCCTTTGGACAGTTGCTGAACCAATGTTCGCTGCTGTTGCAGTTAAGGCAGCGATGGTCAGGTCCAATCTGGAGGCGTGGTCTCTTTCCCTTCTGCTGGGACTTGCCTCGGGCGCCACGCTTCTTGTTTCCTGGCTTGTTGGTCACAGTAGTTACCTTGCGAGGTTCCGTTAAACCTTGGCCATTGGCTGGAACAGCTTCACTCGTACGACGAACCTCGCGCTGAGCTTGTTCTGCCGTCTCCAGCTGGATAACAGCCTGCTGTACGTCCAGTTCGACAGCAGTGTTCACCTTGGCCCACTCTGTGTGCTTGATTGCCACAGTAGGGTATACATCGACGCAGTTAGACAGAATTGTGCGTGCCAGCTCATTCTCGGTGATCGAGGCTCCGGACTCGGCAATGCGGCGACGGGTGGCTCGGAGGCTGTCAATGTACTGCTGTACTTGCTCGTTTTTCGGAGCATGCGTGAGTAAAACTCCCGCTTTAGGTAGATTGGATTCTCCTTCCCCTTTCAAAGTGTGCCTTGAGAGCGCTGAAGAGCACAGCGGGGTCCTGCGACTCGATCGGGGCCTTGTACTCTTCGCGTAGCTTGATGCTCAGCGACAGCGCCAAGGCGGAGAAACTTTTCGTCTTCCTCTCACCAAATAGAAACTGGTACTCTGGATCACTGGCAGCACGAGCTTCATCTAGCGCAGCAGATCCGTCAAGAAACTCCATCAGCCCCCATTCGTTCAGCTTCAGCTCCAAGTCTTGCTTCCATGCATCGTACTTTTGTGACCATCAAGTTCGATCACCTTGATCTCTCGTGTCAGCATCGCGCGGTCCTTGGCGTCCATTAGCGAGCGCCGACTAAAGCCACCAAGACCAGAAGACGCGACCACGGCTCCTGCTGGGCTGTCGGTGCTGCGCGTCGGGGAATCATGGTGAGAGCTGCTCGCGTCGGATGACGCCGACGATGGTGGCGAGGGCGGCGAGGGCGGGTCGACGCCATTGGCAGTTCTGTCTTCACGGCGAATTCGGATGTGGGAGGTGGTGGGAGAGGAAGAGTGTGTCGCATCTCCACCACCCAGCACGCCCACAACCAGACTCCCACTGGATGAATCGCCACTGTGCATCGGCACAGCCTGCTCACTCACCCCACTGCGGTGCTCTACTTGATCCAAGAGCATCGTCAAAAGCTGCTGCGGCCCAAAAGCAGCGCTTGCAGCCAGGAGCGCGCTTCTCAAGCTCGCTGGGGCACCATGCTGTTCACTAGCGTTTCCAGTTGCGTCTGCGACAGTAGCAACGCGGGCACTAGGCTCCGCTTGAACGCTTCTCGTTTCTGCGGTATCAGAGACGTCGTGTCTCGTAGCATTAGGAGGGCTTGCAGCTGTCCCAACGTCCGTTTCGTCAACCGAAGAGGCTACCTGCACATGTTGCTGCCCGGCTGTAGTCGCGGCATCGTGGCGAGGATGCTGACGCCAATAGCGATCCTGGGCAGCACTCACGGTCGCAGAAGCAACTTGGCTTGCCTGCCTGCTTCTAGCTAGCGGGTTGTTGGTGCTCATAACCTGAGGAGAGGCGGAGGAAGCTTGGCTTCGCGTAGTCACAGGCATGTAGAAGTAGGAGACGAGTTTGCGGGGAACGTCCGCAGCGTTGGGGGTGGAGGGCGATGTACGCACTGGACAGACAAGTCTGAAGTGAGTACTCGCCAGCAGGGAGTACTGCAGGCCTCCACCCCTTTGGCACAATGTGTATTCAAACAGATAGCGACATACTGATAGGATCCCAGATACGACCTCGTGTCGTACCATGCATTCCGATTCTTACAGCACACTGGCACGACCACCTCCGCGGTGAGTCTGCCTATCTCACAGCACCATGTACCATCCGCACAAAGCGGTGCTAGTAAGAGCCAAACTGAAGAGGAATAGCAGGAAATGCCCCAGCTCCGCAACGAAGCCACACATCCAATACACTAGCGTTCCGAAAGTGACGCACTCGCCCACGATAGTTGGGATCAGTGCTGCCATCGACGCGACCACAAACGAGAGAGGTCGATAGAAATTGGCATGTCGGTGCTTGTAGTAGATCTCGCGAGCTGTCATGAACGAAGGGATCTCGGAGGACTGGCCCATGGCCAGATAGATCGCGGACTGGTACAAGATTCCGAGCGTCACTTGGACGTTGGTGACGTCAATGTTGAAGAACGTAGTGCCGAACACGATCCCACCACCTACCGCCATGAAGCCACGCACGAGGAGGAAGCTCTTGTTCCTGAAAGCAATCGCGGCATGTCGATAGATCAATGTTAATGTGCTGGACCAAAATGACAGCCGAAACTGAGGCAGCTTGGCTATGTGTTGTTCAGAGTCGCGTAGTGTATCGAGTGACCAAAGCGCATTTAAAGCGCGACGAGTTTTCTTGTGGATTCTGGAGTGATGGAACAGCTCGGCGAACTCACTCCCTGAACGGGGTATTTTTCTCGATAGTCGATTGCCGTTCGTCACCATTTGAAATTGCTGCTGATGATCTGTCGCCATATCTACGAGGAAGTCAGCTACATTACGCTCTGACGGACACACGAGGCCAAGACTCTTGAAATACGCCACAACTTTATGGCGGGGGCCACTGTAGATCACTTCGCCTTTGTTGAGTACAAGCACATTGTCGAAGAGCTCAAAAACTTCCCGAGTAGGTTGCACAAGAACCATCATCACAGTTTTGTGTAGTTTCTTGGCGATGCTTCGCTGTGTAGAGACGACGTCAAAGGCGGCTGCACTATCCAGACCCGTCGTGATTTCATCCATGAAAGTCGCGTACTCAAGCCGAACTCCATCTCGCCCAGAGTCACCCGTCTGCATTCTCCTCCAGACACTCCACGACTCAACTCGCTGCCAATTTTTGTATTGAGACAGCCTTGTAGTCCAAGTTGTTCGACCACCACGTCTGGGTAGTGCTTCTGTAGCGCTCGAACCGTCCGCCATGCAGCTCTCTTTTGTTCCAGTGAGCCGTGATTCAGCAGAACTCTACCGTACCATGACGATAGCTCTTCAGGACAGCAAGCATGTGCAAATTGCAGTGTTTCCTGCACAGTAAGCGACGGGAAGTGGACGTCGGTTCGTGGCACGTACGCAGCAACCTGTGGCAATTTCGGAAGCAGTTGCTGCCTTGGCAATCCGTTGTAGGTGATTTCTCCTCTATCATGGTGTTCTTCCCCATTGGGAATTCACCACTTAATGTTTTCAAGAGCGACGTTTTGCCCGATCCTGGCTGACCAAGCACCAACGTCATCGTGCCAGGCTTGAGCACCACATCGATGTTTTTTAAGATATATTGCTGGGTAGTAGGAGTTCGTCTAGCCGTGAGTTTCAGCAGCCAATTCTTGACACTGTTAAAAAGCGATGGCAGTTCGTCTGTATCTTCGTCAACAACTTTGACGTTAGCTATTACGGACAGGTTGCTGCAGCGCACTTCAACTTGCGGGAGTTTGTGTCCAAGTGCCGGTTCGAGTTGCTGGGCGACGAACGTGTGGAAAGCTGCCTCACCCTGAGCCATAAGGCTGCGGCCGGATTTGAGACTTAGCAGCAGCGCGGGCTTCGACGGGTTTATTGCCGGCAGAACGTCGTCCGTAGGCATTGCCTAACGCTGAAAACGGTGGGTGGGTTCTTTGGTCCTCGGTCGGCAAATTCAAGAATGAACGGCCGTGCACTTTACAGCCCGAGGGATTGCTGGGGTCATCCCCGGCACTGTATCACTGACATGTGTCCGTACCGCGTCGAGCACCAGAATGGTTTCGAAGGGAAAGCAACTCTGAACACCAAGCATCTCGGCCGATACGTTTGCCAACTCATATAAACCAACTTACCGAGGACGGCTTGGGGCTTTTCCAAAGTTACCACTAATCGTTATGTCATGAGCGGGTCGAGCTCAGCGGTCGTGTTTGCTGTTACTGCTAGTCGCACTACTGCGCCCAGCAGCGTATCCAAACTCTGCCACTCGCCAGCCAACGTTAGTTCGCTCTGCATCCGCGCAATCTCCTTAAAATCATCTTTCGCCCCAGTCTGCTTTGTGAAATCGTATCGATCGATGTGAAACCCCGTCACATCTCGTAGCTCGCCAGGCTGAGCTGCCTTCAAATTGTTCGTCAGGAGTTCATGCAGTCCGTCATACTCGAACAAATTGGAAGTGCCCACAAGAACTCCGTCCATAACGTGCATCGTCCCGTTCGCAGCACTCTCTTCAAGATATTTGTCCAGCACAATTTCCCCACAATCCTTGCCAACGGCATCTGGTACAACTTAGCATCGTTCTCTTCCACCATCGAGACTACCTTTTCCTCTAAAAACGCCACGAACGGGTGGCCAGGCGGAGCTTGCATCGCATGCAGTCCGACGCCAAACTGCTTGCCCATTTTCCTGCTCGACTGACTCATAACGACCACACCCGACTCCACTACTGGAGCTCTCAGTAAGAACGTATTAAAATCCGAGAACACCATGCCTCCCTGCTTCTGCAGAGTGCGCAGCATCACTAGAAACTCGATAATTTGTCGCCGTTCATGTCGATTTAAGTGTGGCGGTCCTGCCTTCTTCATGGCCTCAAAAGAGACTGGCGGTAACACTTGATGCAGCGACAAATGCCGTTGGCACTGAGTGAACCAGACGCCCCGCGGTGTCTCAAAGTAGTGCATGATCATCATCTCCGGTTGTAGGGCGCGCTTGATGGACCGCAGCGCCGCGAATTGGAGGTACGTGAACTGCTCGCGTCCAGTGTCCTCCTCGCCGTCCCAGAGCGGCACAGCGTCTACCGCAACGTTCACAAAGTGGACGAGTCGATTTGCGTTGGATTTTGTCGGGGTTCCAACATGACAAACCTGGGAAGTAACGTTTGGATGGCAGAAGGCGATGCTGGGTACGTTCAGACACGAGGGTAGTTGCTGCTGGGGATGTGTCGTGCCTGGGAACGCGCCCCGGAAACGCTGCTCAAAGTTGGCCACGCGCTGGAAGTCGAACACGAAGAAGTTGTACACCACGAGCGGCACCGCCACGAAGCCCAGGACGAGCAGCAGGAGCACAGGCCGCAGCGAGCGCAGCGGCGGGCGACGTGGCGGCATCTAAAATATTTTTATTTTAGACCAATAAGATTAACTACATTCGAAGGACATTATGGAGGGCATTTAAAGAGCGTCAGGTGTACATGTAGTACCTAATGCACCTAGGTCGCTTGTGAAGGCGAGCGGAAGTGGTCTGGGACTCTTTGTCGATAAAGCAAGCAGCAATACACGAGTAACCTATGCATAGATTCCTGTAGCGTCCATGAATGGCATGGAATTGCAATTGCGCTGCCGTGGAGGTGACTAAACTCACAATTCTTTGCGGTCAAAACGAACATGACACGTAGCGCCACTAAGGTGTTGGTTAGAGCAGCCAGGCAGTCACCTGGCAGCCAAAGACTAAATGAATATGAAACCTTGTTAAAGCTATATATTTTGAGTAGCAAGTACGAGGGGATATCCGGAGCACAGCTGCCGGATAAGGTAGAGAGATCCCTGCCAATCAATGGTGCGATGAGGATCGAAGGCAAAAGAGGTAAGACGCCGAGGACGCAGTCCGAGGTCGTCCTCACTTCCTCTTTGCCTCAGACTGAGCACGTCTTGAGCATAGGCATTACATAGAGAGATAAGGGCTAAATACACTGTATTGAGATCATACACTGTCCTACAGAGTTCATTCCAACATAAGGAAGTGGTAAGAATGTCACTTGGATGGTTGGAAAAGAGCGATAGCTCGTTAGGGGCCTGGAAGACGACACTGCGAAGCACGATGCGCCCTGGTGTACATACACGTACGTCAAAGAAGATGACTTCTTTCCTGAAACAACATGAAACAACATTTTTATTAGCCAATAAAAATGCGCCCTACAAAACATTTTATTAGCCAATAAATGGCTTTGTAGAAAAACTCATTCAGTCGTAGAAATTGGTCTGAATATGGCTGGGGCGACAGCGCCTTGCCCCAAGTGCAACAAGGTGCTGTCCAAGTCAAACATGGCGAAGCACAAGCAGCGTTGCGGGAAGAAGAAGCCCCCAAGACGCGCAAGGCCATCAACCGCGACGCCTACGCTCGCAACAAGGACGCTATCCTCGCCAAGCGACGCGAACAGCGTGTGTATGAGCGCTATCGGCGTCTCGAAGGTAAGGCAAATTGTCACTAAAGTGAGGTTTCTGTATTTTATTTATTATGCGTGTTATGAACTTGTAGTTGCGAGAGAAAATCTGGCAGAGCTCAAGAATAAGCCGCTTGAGGTGACCTCGACAAAGGAAAGGGCGTGGTTGCCTGAAGATGAAAACAGCCCGTTGTACGGCGTTAGTCAAGACCCTAATCTGTATGCCTACTTTTGGCTACTGTTCGCGACAAATGCAAGACTAAGCATGGAAGGGGGCCTATGATGGTTGAGTTTCGAAAGTTCTACAAAGAGGCGATGTTGGTTCTTCACCCAGACAAGGTCTGTTCTCTTAAGAACAAGTTTGGGGAACGTCTGAACGACATTCAAGGCTACGCTCTGATTACTGCGAAGGCTTTCGGCGAGATCAAGAACGACCTCGAGGCAGACGTGGACGAAATCCCGGACGATGAAGCTGCAGCGATGTCTGATATCAACCTTCAGCGCGCGGAGCGAGAACTTCAGCAGCGCAGATACCAGCACGATCGAGCTAAAATGAAAGCCCAAAGGATGCAGGCCGGTCTCAGCATCAAGCGCAAAGCTGTGGAGAAGTATCTCGCCTCGTGTACACTCCATTAGGAAAACTACCAGAAGCGAAAAGAAAAAGCCCAAGAGCAACGCACCAAGGAAATCGAGAAGCTGGAGAAGATTATCGACGTCTTTGTGAGCAATGGGCCTTGTTCAACGTTTGAAGAGTTCAAGGAGACGGAGAAAGAGCGATTCAAGGCCGCCTCGCAAAAGGGTAAGCAGTAGGCATACAAAAAACTAATTTGTATGAAATCTACGAGTTTTTCATTTTCGTCGTCTGCACGTTCATACCAAAAGGACGTGTTCATACCAAACCGGACGAGTCCATACCAACGTTGACGATAGCGTTCATACCAGAATGGATGTGTTCATACCAAATGTTATGATTTGTCGATACGAGTCAATACTTGTACGAACTTGGTGCTAAGTAAAGATACGAATCGTTCTACAATTGCCCCGAATAGTCGGGGAGGTGCTTGGCTGGGCGAGTAGCATTGCTGCGGTCTTTACGATCTTTTCTAATGAAAGAAGCGAGCATGGCAATGGACATAGTGGTTGCGGTCGCAGAAGCTTGGGCACCGGTGTAGTGACTCATATAGTAGTCACGATAAACAGGTATCACGCGCATTCCAGTGCGACTTATCTGTCTCTCCCATGGTTGTCGCGAACAGCGCGACATCGTCTCCAAAAAGCTTAGCAACACTGTACCAGCTATGTAAGATTCCTGCGTTGTCGCGCTCCGACTTCGTCCATTGCGATAGAGGTTTGAACAAATGTAGAGACGTATCGGGAAGCCACCACATCAAGCTCAGATGAACTCAGTCTTGAACAGCTGGAATCTCAGGAGACCGATCATGCTGGATTGACTCTGACGGGGGTGTTTGTAGCGGAGCTGGGTCTACCGGAGGGGCATTGTCTTGTGTTGTTACACAACTACGGCTTGCAATAAGCTCTTGCATCTGATCCTTCATCTGGACCATTAGGCTTTCGAGATGACGCAATCGTTTCACGACAGGACCCTCCTCGATATTTCTGCTTGCCTCGTATGTAGCACCGGGACATCCATGCAAATACGCCTTATCTGGGGCCAAACAGTCGGCGAGCTCACTTTCCTCGGATTGTATGGTGACGTTTAGAAGATATCGGACCAAGGTCTCTGTGGATTCCGATACGCTCCAACCGGGCCACCATTTGATCATTCTCAGGGACCAGTGTCGTGCAGGTTTTGCGTACATGAAGCGGTACTGGGCACCAGCGCGGCGAAAGGTATGAGAAGTAAACCAGCAGTTTGACCAGTGTTTCGCCACGTATCCGGGAGTCTTGTCGCCATAAGCCACCAATCCCCTCACGATGCAATTGAGGAGAGTTATGAACGTTTGTTCAGACATACTTCTCCCCCAACCGACGGCCGTGTTCTCGCAACCTGTGCCCTCCTCTTTAGCCTTGAGTTTCTTCTTGCTTATCCCTGTCAGCACAGGAAACACGAAGTCGTCATCACTCCATTCGTGACCCTTCGTGTTTGTGGTGTACTCAACCCAATTGCACAAGTGGAGGTACGCATCGATAGCTGCCTCATCTTTAGAGAGATGGTGCATGTTGTAGGCTCTCCCTCGGCCACGGCAGTCTTGCGATTGTATTGCGCATATGTGCCGAATTCGATGGTTTCCGTCGGATTGATCATACTGGGGCGAGTTTGACGAATTAACATATGCTTCCATTTCAAAGTGAGAACTTCGATGATGTGACACATCCCATAGAAGGCAAAGGAGGAAACCGCTTTGAACCATACCCGACTTGCTTCGCTGAATCCACACCTTCCCGCCGGAGAATCAAGAAACGTGTGCAGAACAGTGATCATTTCTAGTGAAATCGGCACCGCTTTAGCCGGAACATATTCTGTCGCCTTTCGCTTTTTCAGTCCGCGCATGAACTACCGTACGAAAGGGGCACGGGCAGGGTTTCCATAGCCTTGAAGTTTGCCGGCGTCGTTTTCTCGGACTGCCCACGTGTTCACGTCTGTGCCGTCGCTATTTTCGTGGGAAGAGAAGAAGCTGGCCACAGCCGACCTAGCCTTCTCCGCTGTTTGAAGCGAGACGGAACTGGATGCTGAAACACTCTGCAAATACGCACTAGGACGACAGGAAGCTCGTGATGACGCTCTTTACGCGGGTCTGGATAACCATTTTCAACGCAGAACTCTGCAAACTTCTTGAAACTTGCCTCGTAAACTGTCTGTGTGGTCTTCTTGATCACTTGGTTCGCCGTTTGCTGGCCTTCTTTCGCTAGCTCCTGAACGCCCATCTGATCCCAGCGCAGGGAATTCTGGAATGGCCGCGTGGCAGCTTCGGATATGTGATCATCCCTTTGGTATGAACTCATCCTGTTTGGTATGAACTCGTCATTTCTTGTATGACCACGTACTTTCTGGTATGACTGCACTCGAATACTTTCAAATTTTCTGTGTAGATGAACTTTCAAAAAAGTCAAAAATGAAAACTCTTTTAGGTGCTAAACTGTAATTGGTCAAATAACAGCAGAATGTTGTTTGAGAAAGAAGAAGTAGCTTCAGCGGAACCTCCATACAAATTCCAAACAAGTAGTTGTTGATTCCTCGTTCCGAAACAACGCTAAAAGGGCGTCATTAGGATTAGGGTAGGTTTAAACCATTTTCAATACAACTCGCAAGATGTCTGAAAAAGAGTCTTCTATTCGGATGTTGTTTCAGGAAGAGTAAGCTCAACTTTCCTGGGAGTTGTCGTGCATCCAACACGATGTGTCCACCAGCTGACGCTCGGTCGACTTCCAGCACTCCGCGTGGCAACGAGGAAAGACATCGTGGTCACACAACCGGGCGCAGCGAGCAAGAGGGACAGATCGACGACGTCGTTGAGATCTCGGGCTTGTGCGGATGCAAAATGATGTTGCTCTCTTTACGATGGTCCGGTGGTATCTGTTGTCGTTGCGGTCTCAACCAATGTTAGTCTCTCCTCGATTCGCTCGGATTTCCGCCGCGCCGCCTGGAGTGCAAGTCGTGCATGGCGCCGCTAACACCTTTGATAACCTAGGCCAGCTTCGTCACCGCCGAGCCGATCAGTCGTCCACCGACAGTCGATGGAGGTTGATCCCGAACGATCCTGCGGACGCCAGCGCTTCTGCAAGGGCTCCATTGCGCCGGTCTGCCAGAACTTCTTCCGTCGGCTACTTCTCCATTTTGCAATTTCCATCGCCAGCCTTCGCTAACTGCAGAAGATGAAGGTGCTCGCTCTCATTGACAGTGGGGCCGTCGTGTTCATCTTCGCCCCCGTCGTTCTAGGTCACGGCTACATTGTGGATCCGGCGCCAACCTGGAAGGACGGCTACGCCGTCAACGGCTGGGGCAGCTCCATCGACAACAACATGTGGGGCGCCATCGACAACTCCGTCTACGGCTACGGCTCCGACGCCACCGTGGCGTTCTGGAAGGCCAAGTACGACGCGTCGGGCTACGAGTCGCTGGGCCAGTTCATCGAGACCAACCAGGTCATGTACAGCGACGAAATCGACGAGCAGTGCGGCTACACCGTCTACGACGACAGCGCCCGCCAGACGATGCCGTCAACGAACTTGACGTACACCGGGTTCACGCACCCGGGCCCGTGCGAGGTGTGGTGCGACGACACCGTGGTGCTCTTTGACTACGACTGCCAGTCTACGTACCCGGACACCCCCGCCGGCATCCCGTACGATGAGTCCAAGTGCGCGAACGCGAATCGATTCACCATCTACTGGCTGGGCATCCACGGGGCGCCGTGGCAAGTGTTCACCGACTGTGTGTGGCTGGAGAACGGGTCCGGCAGTGGATCAGCGCCTGCTCCGGTGATGGAGGAGGTCGCTTCTTCGGTCGTCACGGCGCCGCCAACGTCCAGCAGCGGCTCGACCGTGACGGCAACAACGGCGTACCCCGACTCTTCTTCGAAGACGACTTCATCAGCGACTACAGATTCCAGCTCGACCACCACCACCGCCGCTACAACTGCTCCGTCGACCACCACGGCGACGTCAACTGTCTCCGGCACCGCGTCATCCGACTCGACTGCGTCGACTGCCAGCAGCACTGCCGCATCATCTGCATCGAACACCAGCACCTCGGCCACCACCGCCACAACTTCATCCTCGGTGGCCGGCGAGGCCAGCACGGCCACGGACGCGGCATCAACCACCACATCGTCGGACTCGACGACTACAGCGTCTTCATCAGCAGGAACGACGTCGACCACCACCTCTGTTACAACCGCGCCGTCGACGACTTCGGATGAGTCAACCACGAGCACTTCGGCCAAGTGCAGTCGCCGTGTGCGTCGTAACTAATCTGCAAATGCAGCGTCTCGTCAGCCTAATCCGGAGTGAGTAGAATTTGTAAAGCGTCCAAATGCAAGTGACCCCATGTCCCCGTGCTGCTGTCGTTCGTGCCATCCTCGCAGCCGATCAGAACTGCGAGAACCCTCTGCAGAGAAGAGAAGCGATTCCTTGGCAACGACGACAAGTTGCAAGCCCTGTATACTCCGCGATTTGCAAACGAAGCAGATCCGCCAAGGACCGGCGGGAATGCTGGGGTGTGCTCTAAGAGCACTGCTCTTTACGATCGGCTCCGTTGCGCGGCAGCAGCTGGATCCGAGCTCGATGACATAAATGTAAGCTTCTTAGTATGAAGACCGCCCCATGCGGCAGCCGCGAAGCTCGGCGTTACACGCCCCAGCCTGGTTCTCTCCGCTGCTTTGCCCCAACATTGTCAGGCCTTTTGCCGCCTTTACATCTTCGTCGAGGTCTTCTGGACGCTGTTCCAGCTGGATGGATGCAAATGAACGCGTCGTTAATTCGGATTGGGCCTGCACCGGCGACCGGGACGAACACCAAGTGCACCAGAGCCCCCCACTACCGAATTTGCAGCGGCCAAGTTAGCATCACACTCGCAAAACGATGAACGTGCTTTCCTTGATCGCCACAGGTGCCGCCGTCCTAGCATCGGTGCCAGCCGCGCAGGGCCACGGCTACATCGTGGACCCCGCTGCGCTGTGGGCCGACGGCTACCCGAACAACGGCTACGGCAGCACCATCGACAACGAGATCTGGGGCGTGTACGACAACTCCAAGTACGGTTACGGCCCGAACGGCACGCTCAACTTCTTCAAAGCCACATTCCCGAAAAAGGGCTACAAGTCGCTGGGCGCGTTCATCGCCAAGAACCAGGAGCTGTACAGTAGCAAGACCGACCCGGACTGCGGACTCACGATCTACAAAGACTCGGCCCGCTCGGAGCTGCCGGCGTCCAAGCTGACCTACTCGGGATTCACGCACACGGGGCCGTGCGAGGTCTGGTGCGATGACACCAAGGTGTTGTTCGACTACGACTGCCAGACCAAGTACCCGGCCATCCCGGCCACCATGCCGTACGACGAGTCCAAGTGCGCAAACGCCAACCGCATGACGATCTACTGGATCGGTCTGCACGGCGACCCGTGGCAGGTGTACACGGACTGCGTGTGGCTCAAGGGCGGCTCCGGTAGGGGCTCGGCGCCTTCCCCTGTGGGTCCTGGCGCCTCGACGGTCGGTGGCTCCGGTTCAACTTCGACTTCAACGACGACCACCACAACAACCGCCACTACTGCGCCAACAACTACGACGGCGCCGGCCCCGACCACGAAGACTCCGTCCCCTGCCACTACTGCGCCAAGCACCGCCTCTACTGCAGGCGAAGCCGAAACCGAGGCCCCGACGGCAACGGATGCCCCCAGTACCGACACTACCACCACCACCACGGATGCTCCCGCCACGGCAGATAAATGCACCCGTCGTCGCGAATGAGTAGTTTATTGAGTGAGGAGGAGATTCGCAGTGTCGACTGGCTGCAGTAGATGTTCGTGAAAACATTTAATGGTGTTGAGTTCAAGTGCGAAGGCACGCAGGTTCCGCTATAACCGTTTGTGTCTGACCCATGCCATACTCTATTCTTGCCAGCATTCGTAGCGTGAATAAAGTGCCAACGTGTTCTATGAGTCTTCGATTGCACTCACACGCTCGCAGAATGACGCGCTCGACTGCTTTGCGTCCTCGATGTTGATTTTACGTTGGGCGACCGGGTTGATTGTCGCTGTGGAAATCCGTTCACTGCTTGACCATCTTGCTGCGGCAACAACTGTCGGCGGGAGATTGTGTTCATGTTGATTCTTGTGCGGTCGCGGCCGATCGGCGCTACAAAATGTGCATTGCAATACACATACACTGCACCAATCTCATATTGGTGATCTGTAGAGCATCGTCAGAATGCTTTTACATGTTCATGCACCGAACGTCAAGTTGGGTCTTGAAGCGAATCGCTGCAAATGGACTAATATACGTATTAATATGTACAAACCAAACTAAAGTACAGTACTGTAGTAATTGGCATCAACGATGACTTCAGAAGGGCCGATCCCAATTCCGCTCTCCAGCGACGGACACCTGCGAAGCGAGCAGCAACCTTTACATTGCTCCTAGTTCCTCGGTCTTGGAGCTTCGAACAGCAAAGCCTTGGAGACGTCACTTCGGGTTACCTCAGTTCAGAATTTGCGGCGATCGACCCACAAGGACTTCCTCGAACAGGACTACAGGACTAGAAGATGATCGGTCTTTCGTACCTCGCCGCTGCTGCTACCATTCTCGCCGCCGCGCCGTGCAAGGCCATGGCTACCTCGTGGACCCTGCGGCGCAGTGGGCTCAAGGCTACCCTAGCAACGGCTACGGAAGCTCCGTGAAGAGCAGCGTCTTGGGCACGATCGACAACAGCAAATACGGCTACGGCCCGGAGGCTCGATCAAGTTCATGAAGGAAGAGCTGCCGAAAAAGGGCTACAACTCGCTCCGCGCGTTCATCTCGAAGAACCAGGAGCTCTACAGCAAAGATGTCTCCCCGAGTGCGGCCTCACTATCAAAAACAACAAGCGATCGAAGCTTCCAGCCCAGTTGGAATTCACGGGGTTCACTCACCCGGGACCATGCGAGGTGTGGTGCGACAACACCAAGGTGCTGTACAACGAGGACTGTCAAACCAAGTTCTCGGCCATCCCGGCCAAGATGGCCTACGACC
>JAAVTG010000626.1:0-13030 GCA_011947345.1 Phytophthora quininea
CGCAAAAAAAATTCCAAAAAAATTCCAAAAAAAAGCGACTAACAAACACAATCTGATGGCATGTATGCAACGAACGAAGTACAACCTAGGAGACGCTGGTTATGCCATAGCCAAGCACACGTTGACGCCATACAGAGGCGTCACGTACCACCTGAAGGAATTTGGCCAGGGAAGTCAAAAATCACAGACGAAGGAAGAGCTTTTTAATCTGCGGCGCTCATCGTTACGCAACGTCATTGAAAGAACCTACGGCTCCATCAAAAGAAATTCCCGATCCTCCAATCGATGCCCAACTACGAGCTGGGCGCGCAGGTGGGCCTCGTGCAAGCCACGTTTGCGATCCACAATTTCATTCGTTGCCATAAAGATGAATTTGCGGACAAGGAGCTTCAGAACAGCCGTGCGAGGGAAGAAGACAACACGGAGGCCGCAAAAAGAGCTACTTGAACTTACGAGATGGACGACGCATCGATGAAACAGGTTCGCGATAAAATAGCATCCGACATGTGGCGAAGCTACCTTGTATTCGTAGCTGGTAGAGATGGCGAGGTTGTTGTCTAATAGCATTCGTTCATGAAACAAAAATGTTCGCGTTGGAAATTATGTGTTTAAAAAGGCAGCTCGCGCTCAATCCGCTGGATCAATCCGCTATCTGCCGAAATTCGGGAGGATTGAATCCGCTGGAATATGGCCATTTATCCGCTCGAATTCTATGCAGTACGCGCCAGCGGATCGGCCGTTCCGCTGGAAAGAAAATTCCGCCGGAATTGGCCCCATTCCGCTGGAATTTGGCACTGCAGTACGCACCCTGAAACATGAAGCAGTTTGGATGGAAACCGAAGCGTGGCATTACATTAGCTGGTCAGTTAGAAACGACCAAGTTAACGACAGTCAAAGCCCCATGGCAGTTCACTTGAGACGAGACACAAGACGCTTAAGCGCTGTCCTCGCCCTGGAACTGGTAGGTCACGTGGCACTTGCCGCAGTAGTGGCGGTCGAAGTGGGTGGCCATGAAGACGCCAGCACCGCACTGCGGGGACGGGCACTCCTTCTTGAGGCGCTGGATCTTTCCGTTGTCGTCCACCTTGTAGTACTTCAGCACGGCAAGTTTGACCTTGCGGTGCTTGTGTTTGATCTTCTTGGGCTTGGTGTACTGTTTTTCTTACGCTTCTTGCCACCACCGCGCAGACGCAGCACCAGGTGGAGCGTCGACTCCTTCTGGATGTTGTAGTCCGACAGCGTGCGGCCGTCCTCCAGCTGCTTGCCGGCGAAGATCAGGCGCTGCTGGTCAGGCGGGATTCCTTTGGAAACGCAATTAGAAATTCGTTAGTGTTACTCCCGGATAGAAACGAGATAGAAATGGGGTAGAAACGCACCCTCCTTGTCCTGAATTTTCTGCTTGACATTGTCAATGCTGTCCGACGGCTCCACGTCGAGCGTGATGGTCTTGCCCGTGAGGGTCTTGACGAAAATCTGCATTTTCTGTAGTGGACACACCGTTTCTAATTAGTCCTCAAACCCCAACGGCAACGAGCTCCCCAACAACCGCGTCACAGAGTCCAATTAGAAACTCAAGAGACCCTCGAAGACAAGACTCCAGTGCCGATAACAACATAGCCAGGAAGCCTGTAGCTGCGCCGGGCGCCCTGTCGTCTGTCGTCTCCCTTGAGGGTCTTGGTCTTGAGCAATCGGCACTCCGGACGCGGTCGGGGAGCTGGTTCATACATATACCTACGGATCAGGCGCCCCCTTATCAAAAGGAACCACCCAATCCGATCCTTGATACACGCAGAGCGCAGCTTCCTCGCCGGTGGACGGCTTCTTGAAGGCGGCTGGGCCCTGCGAGGGCGTTCAGAGGACCGGGATCCGCAGGCTGGAAGCGACTGGAGAGAGCGACATACCGTCAGGAGGTTTCCGATTCCAAACTGGAAGGCGACTGTGCTGGTCGGCACTGCCAGTCGCTGCCAACCATTCGACGCGGTATACAAACAGCAAGATATATATGACTCGGTATACAAAAGGTAAGATCAACGATTTCCGACGACGGGTACCATAATGGTGGTACTTTCTGTATCTATGTTCCGGTACATGGCTACACCAACTTCAACAAGGTGCAAAGTGATCTGACTACGTTCTTCTCGTGGCATATCGAAGATCTCGCCGTTGCTCATGGTGCTATATGCAGTGTCAGAGGGGACGATGATTGCGATGGGACCCAACTCGTCACAGCATCGCTTCAAGACGAATAAAACATCGCGAGTCCGGGCAAAGCGGAGTTGTATTTCGAGAAGCTACCAGTAGTAAGATCGTCGTAGCGGCGGGAAGTGAGCCTTTGCAGTAATCCCTTTAGGCACCTTAGCAGCAGCTAAAGCAATAAGCTGAGAGTGAATATATTCGTATGAATTGCTACGGTACGGGGGCGTCCTTGTCTGCAACTCGCATCGGCATCTACTTGGGACTGCTGTCATTTAGGGGGCCCAGTCGTGGTCGGCAGCAGTCGTCGATTCCACTGCGGCAGACTCAGACTCGCCCTTTTCGAGATCGGTAGCACTCACTTTCAGCTTGTCCTTCTTTGTGATGGTCAGGAAGACGACCAACACCGCGATCACACCCAAGAAGATCATGCTGGTTACGGTCGTTCCGAGATTGAGACCCGCCTTCCAGCCAGACGGCAGTGCCCCGGTAGCGCTACCAGACCCAGAAGCTGACGTTGCAGTTGCTGATCCCGAGCCGGAGCCGGACCCAGACCCGGAGCCAGTGTTCACCGAGTCTGCCGGATTTTGCGACATCAGGTCTCCGAGCGAAGCCCCCAGCGGCCGAGTGAGCACGTACACGGCCCAGAAGGCCAGCACCCCGTTGATGAGCTTGAACCACCACAACAAACTCACAAAGGCGATACAGCCAGCAAAGAGCACGAGCGAGTTGCCGTAGCCAACGTTGAGCTGCTCCGCGATGAGGTCCCCGCCGACGTCCCCAGCGCAAAAGTGACGAGCACGGCCAGCCAGTACCAGGACTCTCGTCGTCGCGTGAAGATGCTGTGGATCGACAAGTTCTTCTCCACTTTGAACCACGAGATGAAGACGATCGCCAGCAAGACGGAGAAAATCGGCGTCGTGACCGCGAGTGGGACGCCGAGGTTGTCGGTCAGGTTGTCGCTCAACAGCGTGCCGACGGTGCTGATGGCGACGATGACGAACCAGTACACGGGTGCGAAGTAGAAGTTGAGCTTCATCTGGACGGCCAGCGAGGCCAGCAGGATGGCAAGCATGATGCCGGACGTGGCGCTCAGACCGAGGCCGATGTTTTCGTTGAGGAAGTCGGCAAAGTCTCACCGACGGTCGTGGCCAGCACCTTGATGATCCAGAAGAAGATGGTCACCTGCGGCACCTTGACGCCGACTTGGTCGTTGAAGAAGGTCATTTGGGGCGGAAATGGACAGGAGGAGGAGTGGTTCTGGTGCGAATTGGAAAGTGAGAGATGTCCAAAGGCGGTGCCGGCAAACTGGAGTGGCGGTTAGAATGAGCCGGGCATCGGTCTTACCGCAGCCGTACGGGATTTTTGAGCCGGGCCAGGTAATGGCATCGCATTTCTGGCAAGCAGACTATGGAAACACCTGAAACAGCCTCCGCTATCTGGCAAGCAGACTCTGGAAACACCTGAAACAGCCTCTACCTTCCTGCCCATGAGGTTGTTCGCCAGCCGTCTGTGATTGCTCTGTGCGACCAAAATTCTGGTCATCGACGTCGTAGCAATTTCAACCGTTATTCCGATTCAGCGGCAACAACACGAACTCGGATGGCGTTCTTGATCATATTGGATATACTTTATCATTATATTCGCAGCAGTTCTGCTCACACAGTTTGTCCGTTTCTTCCAAGATGTGGGTTTCGCAAACTGCCTTGTATGCATCGCCTCGAGTACATATCCCCGCACGTTCTTCTCCAATCTGGCAAAGCTCAGGTCGACAAACCCTTCCGTTTCAAAGAATTCGTTGTCGTTAACGTCTGCCTTCCTGTGGCATGGCGACCACGACGAGAAGGTCGGAGGTGCTTGGTATGCGTCGATCAGCCCTTGCGCAAGGATTGCAGGTGGGTCCCGATAACTGGGCTGGGGTGTTTCTCGAGCAGCGGGGCCCTCACCGTCTCCCCTGCTGGATCAATGGCTTTGATTTCGCCTGTGAGCTTGTATTAGTTCCGTGTAGGAAGAGCACCTCTCCATTCTCGTCGTGCTGCACCACCGTCATGCCAAAAAAGTGTCCTTCACTCGCCGGTGGCGTCTCGATCATGCGGAAGGACGAGTTGAGCACGATCCAGGAAGAACTTTTTGTCGCCGTTGCTGAAGCTGAGCTTCTCGAAGAAATTGATGACCGTAAGCACCGCGGCATGGCGACTTCGATCCACCAGAAGGTGGCCACTTTCCTGTTCAAACATGTCGACGAACGGCACGTCCAGTAGCTCCCAGAGCATCGACGTGCCGTAGTTGTCGAAGAGCGTGTCGCGGTTGCGGATCAGAAGACGGCGCCGGTGTCGATGAATTTAGGCGAGAAGTTGAGCCGAGCACCGGGACGTTGTCGGCGTCCAGGCACTACAGTAGCGAAAAGTTTCGGACAGACCACTAGGCGATTCCGTCGTGGGAGTACTCTCGAACTGCGATGGTGGAGCGATGAGCGGCTTCTCGGGTGTCAAAGGCACGAGGGTTACGATTTATTTTCATATTCGACGTGTCGTTAATAGTTTCTTTGTTGCTGCAATTTCAAGTGGAGGCTGGGGCCGACATGGGCACGCTCGAGGTGTTCTCGCGGGCCTACTGCTCGGGAAGCCACACGTGCGTGCTGGTGGACGCGTACCTGCAGCTCTTCCTGTGTCTGTGCTGCGTCGTGGTGCTGTGTGGACTGCTGTCTCTATCGCGGTGCTGCTGGCTCTGTAGACGTCGCGCAGAACCCACACAGAACGAGGAAGTACATCGCGTCTTGAATGGCCGCTCGCGTGGGTTTTCGTGGCGACTACGGAGAATACTGCGCAAGTTGGGCTTCAAGCTGGAAGGACGGACGGCTCCGCTGCCCCTAGCAGTGATCAAGAAAGACGCGACGTCTGCACGCATCCAGGGACACAAGAACTCGCAGCAACAGGGTGCGGCCTTCATTATGCAAACGCAGCGCATGTACCACATGGACTTTGCGGCGCAGTCACCTTCCACGAGCGAGAAGGGCAACGACAACCCGGCAGTGCCGCCGCTGATCTTCCCAGAAGACAGCGAGCTACGGCCACCCTCAGGCACCGAAGAGGAGACGGACGACGCTCGTACGCGACCGGTTATCGCCAAACGAGACCCGAGCAAGCACATGCTGGCAAACCAAATGACCAGACAACGCTCCAAGAGCGCAATAACCCTCCAAAAGGACAATTCCTAACGAAAACGCGAGCTGTATCGCTGTCCATCTCACGCAGCTCGAGAAACGTATTGGAAGCGACTGGGATCCTCACCCCCAAGGGAGCCAAAGTTAAATCGGACGGTTCCGATCCAACATACTCGGGTTCGTTCAAGAGACGATTCCTCATCTTCAAGAAGCGCGTGCCCACAAGAAACAACTCTCGCACATTGTTTAAGGAGCCAACGTACGAATCGAATAATGTCATGGCCGAGTTATCTCCCGAGAACCGCGTGCAAAACGAACGACGCGCGAGTATGCAGAGGAGAGACAAAAGACGACTTAGTGTGGGTGAAACTTCGCGGCTGCAGTTCGAAGTGGGCGGAGATCAGGCCTCCGTCTACGAAGTGAAACTACGCGAGGTGAATTTGGTCAAGCGTTTGGCGTCTGGCCCGCTGAGCGAGGTGTACGCAGCGATCTGGAGAGACACAAAAGTCGGCGTGAAGTTGCTCATGCCGCGCGAAGGTGTCGTGGATAGTTTAGAAGAGGCCGTGAAGAACTTCCGGCGCGAGATTTGGGTCATGAACGCTCTCATGCATCCTAATATCGTAAAACTGCTAGGTGCTAGTCTCACACAGAGTTGCTACGTGCTCGTGATGGAGTACATGCCGAACGGATCGCTTTACGACTATCTCCGCGACGCAGCGAATTTCTTCCCCAACCAACTCGTTGTCACGAGTGCATTCGACATTGCGTCGGGTATGGCTCACATCCACGCGTGCGACGTATTGCAGCGGGATCTCAAGTCGAAGAACTGCTTGCTTTCGGAGAACTTGGTCGTCAAAGTGTCAGACTTTGGGCTTGCTCGCTTCAGAAGTACGCAGTACGGGCCGTACACTTGGGTCGGCACACCCTTCTGGGCTGCTCCCGAAGTGATTCGACACGAGGCGTACGATGAAAAGGCCGATGTGTATTCGTACGCCATCGTGTTATGGGAACTCATTGAACGTAAAGACCCCTACGACAACTTGAACGCTTTCCAAGTGCCACTACAAGTTGCGAACGACGGCCTTCGACCGCATGACTTTACAAAACCAGCGCCACTCGGACTCGAACAACTCATGAAGCAATGTTGGGACTCGGATCCAGAGCAACGGCCGTCGTTTGAAGATATTTCCCAGACATTGAGCACGTGGATGCGGACCCAAAGCGATGACCAGTCCGACAAGGCCCCCATGATGGGCTTGGGTCGACGCAATGACAGCAGCGTCGATCTCTCGGCGCATATTCTGCGTGAACACAACGCTGCTAACCGAGCTGAGCTCAATCGCTTTGCCGAGTCACACGACGCGAATGAAAAGGCGATCCCCATCACGTTGTCGTCCTTGAGGAAAGGACTCTCCACCTCGAGACTTCAGCGCTCACGCACCAAACGGGGACTCACACACAGCGAGATCGAGGAAGCACGAATTAATAGCACAATGGGGATTCCTGGTCTGGAGCAGTATAACTACTCCGGAGGAAGACATTCAACCCCGAGAGGTATGCACATGATCCCAAGAACTCCAGAACTGGAATCGCTGCTATCCGACGGGAAACGAGAGGATGAAGACGACGAAGAACACGCTCTCAATATTTTACTTGACAAACCCAATGACATCGATGTTGATGGTCGTTGAGTTTGAAAAGCATCCCAAGTTAAATGTTGCTACGAAAGCCTAGCAAAACATTGTGCGGAAAAAAGTATTTAATGTTTTACAAAGTTATGGACAATTCTTGAGTGCCTTTTGAACAATTTGGTACAAGAGTTGACAAGCAGATGGACTGCTTGGTTCGTTCACATGTGCGTGGGGTAGACGGCCAGTTCCGGAGCGAGAGATGCCGAGTTGCCGCTCGTGGTACACATGGACATGGCTTGGGTTTCACTCGGAGGCTCCGACTGCGGCTCGGATATCACGTTGGATTCCTGCGAGAGTGGTGGCGGAGCGACCGACTTGTCGGCGTAGCTGCCTAAAGAGAGAGCACTCGCTAAGCTGCGACTACTGTTGGTGTGCAGCAGATAGTTCGCCAGTAGACGCTGGTAGTATTCCTCATCCAGCGGTGGCGACGGCTCCTTAGCATTCACGTTCGATTGCTGGTGCTGCACACGCTGTGCTTGGTACGTTCTGGATCCACGCCGATCCAGCAGCATCGAGTCCTGACGTGGCGGAACTGAAAGGCGTTGATGGAAGCTCTGGTTGTTGTTGGTCAGTAGACTGTACCCGGACGGGTACCGGCCAAGGCGCAAGCGGTTCGTCGACGACGACGCCAAGTCTGCAGACGTAAACGAACGCAACGACACTCCAGCAGACGACGACATCCCTGACAGCAGCGACGCGGTTCCGCCACGACGAGTCTGATAGTGTTCTAGTATCTCAAGCATCGCACTCAGGGAATCTGTGTCTTCATCGTCGACACCATTCCCTTCCGATCTCTTGGTCTTTTCAGGCGAGAGTTGCTGAACATTGGGGCGTTTCTTAGGTCGGGCGTTCAAGCTCAGTCGGTGTTGCTGGTACTTTTCCGACTCGCGCGACGACAGAACGGAGATCGAGGACATCTCCGCAGCCGCGAGTATCCGCTCGGCACGCTCCGAGTTTGCAATCACTGGGAGGTGCTGCTGGGCGATCGAGCCGTCTGTGATGGACGACGCTGTGATCGTCGGTCGGAAGAACGTCGGGGCGCGTTTGCGCTTCTTGGCAAGGCGTTTGATTAGTCGGGCGTTGATAGTAGCCCCGGACGGGATCACTGCGCAGACACAGGCCAAACAAAACGTCTCAGTGCACGGTCCAGACGTCAAGGACGTCGAGCTGCCACTCGGATGATAATGCGCACAAAGATCGGCTTGGTGACGCGGCAAGTGCGGCAGCAGGGCGTCCAGCAGCCTCGACAAAAGCGAGGAGCGTCCCAGAAGAACAGCGTTCGAGCACATACACCACAGCGCTGTCTGGCACCTCCATGCTCTGCAATTGATCCGTTGGAGTTTTGGCTCTGACCGACCAGCAACAGCGACAAGTTCTTGGCCTGTCCGCTCTGCACCGTGTTGGCCATCGATGTGAGCCATTCAGCAATGCAGCTGTCCCTCAGCAGCGGCGGCAATCGTCCGCTAGGATTGAATAGACCGTGAGCAAACATCGCGACTCGATCCTCCCCTACACTCTTGAACACGATGGCCATCGAGATGAAGCCGCGGATAAAGTGACCCGATCCAGGCCCCACGGAGCTGGAGCTGCGCGTACGAGCCAGTTGGCTCTGCGACGACGGAGGCCACGTGGCTCCTGCCGCCGCGTGGGTGTCAAAAGTGGAGACCTGCGCACTGATCTCGTCGGCTAGAGGGTCGATCGAGTGCAGCACCAAGACGCCCATTTCTTCTCCGAGGTCATTTTGAAGCAGTCCATCTTTTGAAGCACAGGAAGTCTCGGTGTCTGCAGAAGCCCAAGCCTGGCAGCTTGAGCGCCATCCAGACGATGCCAGCGAACTGGAACGGCTTGGTCTCAGTGCTGCTTTTGTCCACCTGCAGGATCCTCGTGTCTAGCGAGCGAGGACTCAGCAGCATCTGCAGCACTCTGGCCGTGCGTGTGTTGTCTGCATAGAGTCCGTTCATGACGTCCCCCAAGGAGCCGTGCACGGTGCCTGTAGCCATGATTGTGGCCGTCCGGTCTTGTCGTCTACGTAGTTTGTAGACTCGGATGTCGCTACTCTCCCTAAGCAGCTTCCATTGCCTTGTTTCTACCGTGGAATTCGGGAAGGTGCTTGGTACGTCGCAGCTGCCGCTCAAGGGCCCGCGACTGCATCGGAATTGGGAGCGTCGAGCGCGCTCCTGGCGGTCTCGGAAGAGCTGCAGCGTGTGGTCCAGTCGCTTGTTGCTCTGCTGGTGATACCGTCGCATCCTGGCGGCCGTGACGTCGTCCAGACGCACCGTCGGCTCGTGCACTTCGTCGTCCAGCTCCATGGTGAACGTGGAGACGAGCCCCTGGCTGATGGGAGGCCGCTCGACGTCCGCCATGACGGAGACGTTCACTCGGTTTGACTGGGGCCAGTGCGCGGTGCGATGCAAATTCCGTTGTGAGAGAGCGTCTGCCACGACAAACAAACTCGAAAAGAGTGCGACCAAATGTCTGCCGCATATCGCAGAAACAAAGTATCTTTGTCTTCAGATTGAACGCATCCTGGTTGGAAGAGAAAGCAGAAGGCGGGCAGCTCGTTCTTATTCAAGCAGAGGTGGGAAGACTGTGGACAGAGGCCTCTGGGGAGCTAAAACACTCGCCCCATGGACTCGAGCTTTGGCCGGCGTGCCATGTAGAGCAAATTTTGGTGGGCGAGGGACGAACCCATCCATTGGATTTCAACTGCGGTAGACGAGGCGAGAGGCCTGGTCTCCAGTAGGCAGCACACGTTGCAAGTGCGCTCCAAGGATGCTTGAGTGGTGAGCTCGCCGGCCTTGACGAAAATGTTATGCTAACCGGTTGAAGTGGACCAGATGGCAGAGGTGCTTTCACAGTTTAGTCTCGACAGCTAAAGCGATCCACTTGCTGCAGCTAGGTGAGACCACGGGTTTAAGACCGCGAATGGAATTGATGCACCCACTTGTCTGGTCATCATGATTTGCAAAGCAGATCGAAGGCAACATTCGATGCATCGATGGCCGTACGTCGAGCGATTTCTGCCACGTTGTGCTGTTTTGACGACTGGGTTGTTGTGCTACAGGACTCTGCCATGCTTGTGGGAGCTCGACTACTGGACGGAGATGCTAGTAGTTAGACAGGATGCAGCCGGGAGAGGCTGCAGGGAAACCGCCCGCAAGCGAGAGTTGGATGACCGCTGATACAAACTGCCGTGCGCTGATTTGTAGACGAAAGCCGCAACGACCGCCACGCCGCAAAAACCAACAGGGATCGGAGGAGCTTCCCAGCGAAAAAGAAAGTGAATCGATAGGCATCAAATCAACCTTGGCGCACTCCAATGGGTCTAGCGTTGCAGTAGAACTGCATTTTCAAGGTGCGACAGCATTTTCGACGGCGCTTGAATACTTTTCCTTCCGTTACAATAGCCAGATTAGCTGGCCCCGTGGCTCGCTTTACGTTACCACGATTATTATATTCAGCTGGTCTACTCAATTGAATGCTACTGTAGCATGAGATGCGATACAAGAAAAATTACATACAAAATTTAGAGTCTCGTTAAAGTACGAAATCGTACCTTAGTGACAGAATCTGCAAAATACATTTTTGACAGCTAATCTACCTTTGATAAACACGATTATTTTTGCTAGGGTTACCGTATCAAAATGCACTCTTCTACTGTACAGGTAAGCTGTATTGTAGCCTGAAATTCTCTGGATTTTTATCCAGAGATGTTCAGGCGATACGAATGCAGGTACTAATCTCTATAAAACCGGTAATAGCTTATTCGAAAGGCTATATCTAACGTATCATCAAATACCTCCGGATAATAACATACTGGTACATAGAATACTATTTAGTACATGTTGCCTGAGTCTTTTAGCTGCAACCTTCACGCGGCGCCTATCTTCGCTCGACATCACGTGTTCAAATGAAGGTGCCAACGATGACCTTCCTGCAATACTTCAAACCTACACAAGAAGCTCTAGCAGAAACAGCACGACTATATACGATAGAGCAGATACGCATAATAAAATATCAGAGCTTCTCCAGCCTTGGCACAGCTTGTAATCTGAAGTGTTTTGGTTTTATTTTTGGGAAAATCCCATCGATAGTCCGAAATCACAAAGTAATTCTCACTGTAGCCCAGCACATGTTCCTGGAACCCTCAGCTGGCAACAGGTCGCTGGGCGCGGCATTTTTGTTTGTACGTTTACACAAGAGGCAGCAACACGGACGTCGTCTAACAAACTTCTGGAGACACACAAGAGAATGAGAATCGTGGAGAGAGGTGACAGTTGCTGTGGCTGCAGTCAATGCCAAGCACCGAGAGCGGTGCTGCCTCAACATGGTGGCTGCAGGAGAAGACAAAACTCGATTCGGCAGTTCTGCATGAGATAATTTGAACACATGAGACTCAAGAATGTTTACTTATCCGGAAAACGTTCCATCAACTGCATCACGTTGGTACATCTGTTGAAAGCAGCTACACATTAAAACCTTTATGCTCGGCTTCGAGTGTTCTTCGCTGGGGATGTCGCATGGGAACTGTTTTGCGGCGCTTCGATACTGCAGTCTTTTCGGCGTGCTTGGGGCAGGAACGCCGCGCTTGCTCGGGGTTGCTTTCGGTGTTCTGTGACGAGATGGACTCCGGCGAGCCGGTCGGTCACCGGTGCCTCAGGAGGTTCTTCTTCAGCGCTACCGTCGCTGTGAGCTACGTTCGCTTCGTTGTCGTCACTGGCAGCTTCCGTGGCTTGAACTTCTGTCTGCTCGCGGGGTACATTGTTGGCCTTGGACTTGCCGACATGAATATTCATGTTGTCAAGAATGAAATCTTCGAAACGATTCATTTTGGCTTCAATTTGCTCGAGTCGGTGGCTGATGTCTTGCATTATCTGCATTACAGCAATCTTGTATGCCTCGGGGTGTTCGAGCAAGTTTGGGTCCCTGTCGACGCGCTCGTAGTCGGACCGGTAGCTAGGCTGCTAGTCCCCGTGAGTCTTCCGGTGGGCAGCCATGAAATGACTCTGAAACCGGGATGCCTTCATGCGGTGAAGACATCCAGGGTAAATGCAAATCACTGCATCGCGTCTCGTCAGCTTACCTTGCCCATGGCTTGATTGCTCTTCTCCGCTTCGGCAGTAAGGGGGGAGGAGGGAGATCTTTTTGTATCATACAAAATCCAAGTTGCTGCTTAACAGACAAACTGTAAGACAAATGCAACATATAGAGATTTGTATTTGACGTTTCGTTACATTTTGCTTACATATTACGTTTTGAGCACAAGTTTTGTAATGTATCGGGTGTATACAATAGGGAATTCTCTATGGAGAGATCTGTTTTTCTGCCATGGTCAAATTGTATTAATGAATCCCACTTTTATAGTGTTTCTCCTGCAGATTTGTGTTCTGTCAATCCGCTTTCTGTTTCTTTCGCCTAGCACAAGTGCGGATGTTACGCCCAGGTTTATCACATTCCCCGCAATGTACTAGGGAATCATTGTTGAGATAATCAGACCGATTGCGGAGACGAACCTTTTAGGCCTCCTCTTTTCTTTTCAACGTGTGATGGTAACGCTGCAGGTGGCTGAATCTGGTGAATATCCACAGGGATACTTACAGGTGAGAAGACGTTCTTGAGTGCATCCACACGATAGTAGTCAGAAATGTACGATAGAGGAGTCTTCTCGGAAAACTGGATGGCCACGCATGCATGAATGCAAAGATATTGCAGTTCTTGCCACAATCGGCACGAACATTATCTCGCCGCTTGTCGTAGAACCTCGATCACGTCACCATCAGTACGACAGACTAGTCGTTTTCGTGCTTTCTCACTGAGATTTGAAACTCGTCCTACAACCCAAGGTACAAATTCGCCGGTTAGCCTTTGGTATTCTTCTCGCTTGTCGAAATGCCTCTTCTGAATTTTCCGAACCACTTTTATCAAACACCCCATCCACATCAGGGATCGTTCCAGCTGTTTGAACTCTCTGCAATGTTGGACG
>JAAVTG010000627.1:0-24048 GCA_011947345.1 Phytophthora quininea
GCGAATCTTGCGACGCCAAGTGAGCAGTTCGACATGACTTTGTGATCCCGGAAGGGTGTTTTGCGACTGATTTCGGAGATGCTATATTAACTAAATGTTCACTGTTTGCAACAGGAAAATATTACCTAGGAGACGCTGGTTATGCCATAGCCAAGCACACGTTGACGCCATACAGAGGCGTCACGTACCACCTGAAGGAATTTGGCCAGGGAAGTCAAAAATCACAGACGAAGGAAGAGCTTTTTAATCTGCGGCGCTCATCGTTACGCAACGTCATTGAAAGAACCTACGGCTCCATCAAAAAGAAATTCCCGATCCTCCAATCGATGCCCAACTACGAGCTGGGCGCGCAGGTGGGCCTCGTGCAAGCCACGTTTGCGATCCACAATTTCATTCGTTGCCATAAAGATGAATTTGCGGACAAGGAGCTTCAGAACAGCCGTGCGAGGGAAGAAGACAACACGGAGGCCGCAAAAGAGCTACTTGAACTTACGAGATGGACGACGCATCGATGAAACAGGTTCGCGATAAAATAGCATCCGACATGTGGCGAAGCTACCTTGTATTCGTAGCTGGTAGAGATGGCGAGGTTGTTGTCTAATAGCATTCGTTCATGAAACAAAAATGTTCGCGTTGGAAATTATGTGTTTAAAAGGCAGCTCGCGCTCAATCCGCTGGATCAATCCGCTATCTGCCGAAATTCGGGAGGATTGAATCCGCTGGAATATGGCCATTTATCCGCTCGAATTCTATGCAGTACGCGCCAGCGGATCGGCCGTTCCGCTGGAAAGAAAATTCCGCCGGAATTGGCCCCATTCCGCTGGAATTTGGCACTGCAGTACGCACCCTGAAACATGAAGCAGTTTGGATGGAAACCGAAGCGTGGCATTACATTAGCTGGTCAGTTAGAAACGACCAAGTTAACGACAGTCAAAGCCCCATGGCAGTTCACTTGAGACGAGACACAAGACGCTTAAGCGCTGTCCTCGCCCTGGAACTGGTAGGTCACGTGGCACTTGCCGCAGTAGTGGCGGTCGAAGTGGGTGGCCATGAAGACGCCAGCACCGCACTGCGGGGACGGGCACTCCTTCTTGAGGCGCTGGATCTTTCCGTTGTCGTCCACCTTGTAGTACTTCAGCACGGCAAGTTTGACCTTGCGGTGCTTGTGTTTGATCTTCTTGGGCTTGGTGTACTGTTTTTCTTACGCTTCTTGCCACCACCGCGCAGACGCAGCACCAGGTGGAGCGTCGACTCCTTCTGGATGTTGTAGTCCGACAGCGTGCGGCCGTCCTCCAGCTGCTTGCCGGCGAAGATCAGGCGCTGCTGGTCAGGCGGGATTCCTTTGGAAACGCAATTAGAAATTCGTTAGTGTTACTCCCGGATAGAAACGAGATAGAAATGGGGTAGAAACGCACCCTCCTTGTCCTGAATTTTCTGCTTGACATTGTCAATGCTGTCCGACGGCTCCACGTCGAGCGTGATGGTCTTGCCCGTGAGGGTCTTGACGAAAATCTGCATTTTCTGTAGTGGACACACCGTTTCTAATTGGTCCTCAAACCCCAACGGCAACGAGCTCCCCCAACAACCGCGTCACAGAGTCCAATTAGAAACTCAAGAGACCCTCGAAGACAAGACTCCAGTGCCGATAACAACATAGCCAGGAAGCCTGTAGCTGCGCCGGGCGCCCTGTCGTCTGTCGTCTCCCTTGAGGGTCTTGGTCTTGAGCAATCGGCACTCCGGACGCGGTCGGGGAGCTGGTTCATACATATACCTACGGATCAGGCGCCCCCTTATCAAAAGGAACCACCCAATCCGATCCTTGATACACGCAGAGCGCAGCTTCCTCGCCGGTGGACGGCTTCTTGAAGGCGGCTGGGCCCTGCGAGGGCGTTCAGAGGACCGGGATCCGCAGGCTGGAAGCGACTGGAGAGAGCGACATACCGTCAGGAGGTTTCCGATTCCAAACTGGAAGGCGACTGTGCTGGTCGGCACTGCCAGTCGCTGCCAACCATTCGACGCGGTATACAAACAGCAAGATATATATGACTCGGTATACAAAAGGTAAGATCAACGATTTCCGACGACGGGTACCATAATGGTGGTACTTTCTGTATCTATGTTCCGGTACATGGCTACACCAACTTCAACAAGGTGCAAAGTGATCTGACTACGTTCTTCTCGTGGCATATCGAAGATCTCGCCGTTGCTCATGGTGCTATGCAGTGTCAGAGGGGACGATGATTGCGATGGGACCCAACTCGTCACAGCATCGCTTCAAGACGAATAAAACATCGCGAGTCCGGGCAAAGCGGAGTTGTATTTCGAGAAGCTACCAGTAGTAAGATCGTCGTAGCGGCGGGAAGTGAGCCTTTGCAGTAATCCCTTTAGGCACCTTAGCAGCAGCTAAAGCAATAAGCTGAGAGTGAATATATTCGTATGAATTGCTACGGTACGGGGCGTCCTTGTCTGCAACTCGCATCGGCATCTACTTGGGACTGCTGTCATTTAGGGGGCCCAGTCGTGGTCGGCAGCAGTCGTCGATTCCACTGCGGCAGACTCAGACTCGCCCTTTTCGAGATCGGTAGCACTCACTTTCAGCTTGTCCTTCTTTGTGATGGTCAGGAAGACGACCAACACCGCGATCACACCCAAGAAGATCATGCTGGTTACGGTCGTTCCGAGATTGAGACCTGCCTTCCAGCCAGACGGCAGTGCCCCGGTAGCGCTACCAGACCCAGAAGCTGACGTTGCAGTTGCTGATCCCGAGCCGGAGCCGGACCCAGACCCGGAGCCAGTGTTCACCGAGTCTGCCGGATTTTGCGACATCAGGTCTCCGAGCGAAGCCCCCAGCGGCCGAGTGAGCACGTACACGGCCCAGAAGGCCAGCACCCCGTTGATGAGCTTGAACCACCACAACAAACTCACAAAGGCGATACAGCCAGCAAAGAGCACGAGCGAGTTGCCGTAGCCAACGTTGAGCTGCTCCGCGATGAGGTCCCCGCCGACGTCCCCAGCGCAAAAGTGACGAGCACGGCCAGCCAGTACCAGGACTCTCGTCGTCGCGTGAAGATGCTGTGGATCGACAAGTTCTTCTCCACTTTGAACCACGAGATGAAGACGATCGCCAGCAAGACGGAGAAAATCGGCGTCGTGACCGCGAGTGGGACGCCGAGGTTGTCGGTCAGGTTGTCGCTCAACAGCGTGCCGACGGTGCTGATGGCGACGATGACGAACCAGTACACGGGTGCGAAGTAGAAGTTGAGCTTCATCTGGACGGCCAGCGAGGCCAGCAGGATGGCAAGCATGATGCCGGACGTGGCGCTCAGACCGAGGCCGATGTTTTCGTTGAGGAAGTCGGCAAAAGTCTCACCGACGGTCGTGGCCAGCACCTTGATGATCCAGAAGAAGATGGTCACCTGCGGCACCTTGACGCCGACTTGGTCGTTGAAGAAGGTCATTTGGGGCGGAAATGGACAGGAGGAGGAGTGGTTCTGGTGCGAATTGGAAAGTGAGAGATGTCCAAAGGCGGTGCCGGCAAACTGGAGTGGCGGTTAGAATGAGCCGGGCATCGGTCTTACCGCAGCCGTACGGGATTTTTGAGCCGGGCCAGGTAATGGCATCGCATTTCTGGCAAGCAGACTATGGAAACACCTGAAACAGCCTCCGCTATCTGGCAAGCAGACTCTGGAAACACCTGAAACAGCCTCTACCTTCCTGCCCATGAGGTTGTTCGCCAGCCGTCTGTGATTGCTCTGTGCGACCAAAATTCTGGTCATCAACGTCGTAGCAATTTCAACCGTTATTCCGATTCAGCTGCAACAACACGAACTCGGATGGCGTTCTTGATCATATTGGATATACTTTATCATTATATTCGCAGCAGTTCTGCTCACACAGTTTGTCCGTTTCTTCCAAGATGTGGGTTTCGCAAACTGCCTGTATGCATCGCCTCGAGTACATATCCCCGCACGTTCTTCTCCAATCTGGCAAAGCTCAGGTCGACAAACCTTCCGTTTCAAAGAATTCGTTGTCGTTAACGTCTGCCTTCCTGTGGCATGGCGACCACGACGAGAAGGTCGGAGGTGCTTGGTATGCGTCGATCAGCCCTTGCGCAAGGATTGCAGGTGGGTCCCGATAACTGGGCTGGGGTGTTTCTCGAGCAGGGCCCCTCACCGTCTCCCTGCTGGATCAATGGCTTTGATTTCGCCTGTGAGCTTGTATTAGTTCCGTGTAGGAAGAGCACCTCTCCATTCTCGTCGTGCTGCACCACCGTCATGCCAAAAAAGTGTCCTTCACTCGCCGGTGGCGTCTCGATCATGCGGAAGGACGAGTTGAGCACGATCCAGGAAGAACTTTTGTCGCCGTTGCTGAAGCTGAGCTTCTCGAAGAAATTGATGACCGTAAGCACCGCGGCATGGCGACTTCGATCCACCAGAAGGTGGCCACTTTCCTGTTCAAACATGTCGACGAACGGCACGTCCAGTAGCTCCCAGAGCATCGACGTGCCGTAGTTGTCGAAGAGCGTGTGTCGCGGTTGCGGATCAGAAGACGGCGCCGGTGTCGATGAATTTAGGCGAGAAGTTGAGCCGAGCACCGGGACGTTGTCGGCGTCCAGGCACTACAGTAGCGAAAAGTTTCGGACAGACCACTAGGCGATTCCGTCGTGGGAGTACTCGAACTGCGATGGTGGAGCGATGAGCGGCTTCTCGGGTGTCAAAGGCACGAGGGTTACGATTTATTTTCATATTCGACGTGTCGTTAATAGTTTCTTTGTTGCTGCAATTTCAAGTGGAGGCTGGGGCCGACATGGGCACGCTCGAGGTGTTCTCGCGGGCCTACTGCTCGGGAAGCCACACGTGCGTGCTGGTGGACGCGTACCTGCAGCTCTTCCTGTGTCTGTGCTGCGTCGTGGTGCTGTGTGGACTGCTGTCTCTATCGCGGTGCTGCTGGCTCTGTAGACGTCGCGCAGAACCCACACAGAACGAGGAAGTACATCGCGTCTTGAATGGCCGCTCGCGTGGGTTTTCGTGGCGACTACGGAGAATACTGCGCAAGTTGGGCTTCAAGCTGGAAGGACGGACGGCTCCGCTGCCCCTAGCAGTGATCAAGAAAGACGCGACGTCTGCACGCATCCAGGGACACAAGAACTCGCAGCAACAGGGTGCGGCCTTCATTATGCAAACGCAGCGCATGTACCACATGGACTTTGCGGCGCAGTCACCTTCCACGAGCGAGAAGGGCAACGACAACCCGGCAGTGCCGCCGCTGATCTTCCCAGAAGACAGCGAGCTACGGCCACCCTCAGGCACCGAAGAGGAGACGGACGACGCTCGTACGCGACCGGTTATCGCCAAACGAGACCCGAGCAAGCACATGCTGGCAAACCAAATGACCAGACAACGCTCCAAGAGCGCAATAACCCCTCCAAAAGGACAATTCCTAACGAAAACGCGAGCTGTATCGCTGTCCATCTCACGCAGCTCGAGAAACGTATTGGAAGCGACTGGGATCCTCACCCCCAAGGGAGCCAAAGTTAAATCGGACGGTTCCGATCCAACATACTGGTTCGTTCAAGAGACGATTCCTCATCTTCAAGAAGCGCGTGCCCACAAGAAACAACTCTCGCACATTGTTTAAGGAGCCAACGTACGAATCGAATAATGTCATGGCCGAGTTATCTCCCGAGAACCGCGTGCAAAACGAACGACGCGCGAGTATGCAGAGGAGAGACAAAAGACGACTTAGTGTGGGTGAAACTTCGCGGCTGCAGTTCGAAGTGGGCGGAGATCAGGCCTCCGTCTACGAAGTGAAACTACGCGAGGTGAATTTGGTCAAGCGTTTGGCGTCTGGCCCGCTGAGCGAGGTGTACGCAGCGATCTGGAGAGACACAAAAGTCGGCGTGAAGTTGCTCATGCCGCGCGAAGGTGTCGTGGATAGTTTAGAAGAGGCCGTGAAGAACTTCCGGCGCGAGATTTGGGTCATGAACGCTCTCATGCATCCTAATATCGTAAAACTGCTAGGTGCTAGTCTCACACAGAGTTGCTACGTGCTCGTGATGGAGTACATGCCGAACGGATCGCTTTACGACTATCTCCGCGACGCAGCGAATTTCTTCCCAACCAACTCGTTGTCACGAGTGCATTCGACATTGCGTCGGGTATGGCTCACATCCACGCGTGCGACGTATTGCAGCGGGATCTCAAGTCGAAGAACTGCTTGCTTTCGGAGAACTTGGTCGTCAAAGAGTCGGACTTTGGGCTTGCTCGCTTCAGAAGTACGCAGTACGGGCCGTACACATGGGTCGGCACACCTTCTGGGCTGCTCCCGAAGTGATTCGACACGAGGCGTACGATGAAAAGGCCGATGTGTATTCGTACGCCATCGTGTTATGGGAACTCATTGAACGTAAAGACCCCTACGACAACTTGAACGCTTTCCAAGTGCCACTGCAAGTTGCGAACGACGGCCTTCGACCGCATGACTTTACCAAACCAGCGCCACTTGGGGCTCGAACAACTCATGAAGCAATGTTGGGATTCGGATCCAGAACAACGGCCATCGTTTGAAGATATTTCCCAGACATTGAGCACGTGGATGCGGACCCAAAGCGATGACCAGTCCGACAAGGCCCCATGATGGGCTTAGGTCGACGCAATGACAGCAGCGTCGATCTCTCAGCGCATATTCTGCGTGAACACAACGCTGCTAACCGAGCTGAGCTCAATCGCTTTGCTGAGTCACACGACGCGAATGAAAAGGCGATCCCCATCACGTTGTCGTCCTTGAGGAAAGGACTCTCCACCTCGAGACTTCAGCGCTCACGCACCAAACGGGGACTCACACACAGCGAGATCGAGGAAGCACGAATTAATAGCACAATGGGGATTCCTGGTCTGGAGCAGTATAACTACTCCGGAGGAAGACATTCAACCCCGAGAGGTATGCACATGATCCCAAGAACTCCAGAACTGGAATCGCTGCTATCCGACGGGAAACGAGAGGATGAAGACGACGAAGAACACGCTCTCAATATTTTGCTTGACAAACCCAATGACATGCGACGTTGTTGATCGTTGAGTTTGAAAAGCATCCCAAGTTAAATGTTACTACGAAAGCCTAGCAAAACATTGTGCGGAAAAAAGTATTTATTGTTTTACAAAGTTATGGACAATTCTTGAGTGCCTTTTGAACAATTTGGTACAAGAGTTGACAAGCAGATGGACTGCTTGGTTCGTTCACATGTGCGTGGGGTAGACGGCCAGTTCCGGAGCGAGAGATGACGAGTTACCGCTCGTGGTACACATGGACATGGCTTGGGTTTCACTCGGAGGCTCCGACTGCGGCTCGGATATCACGTTGGATTCCTGCGAGTGGTGGCGGAGCGACCGACTTGTCGGCGTAGCTGCCTAAAGAGAGAGCACTCGCTAAGCTGCGACTACTGTTGGTGTGCAGCAGATAGTTCGCCAGTAGACGCTGGTAGTATTCCTCATCCAGCGGTGGCGACGGCTCCTCAGCATTCACGTTCGATTGCTGGTGCTGCACACGCTGTGCTGGGTACGTTCTGGATCCACGTCGATCCAGCAGCATCGAGTCCTGACGTGGCGGAACTGAAAGGCGTTGATGGAAGCTCTGATTGTTGTTGGTTAGTAGACTGTACCCGGACGGGTACCGGCCAAGGCGCAAGCGGTTCGTCGACGACGACGCCAAGTCTGCTGACGTAAACGAACGCAACGACACTCCAGCAGACGACGACATCCCTGACAGCAGCGACGCGGTTCCGCCACGACGAGTCTGATAGTGTTCTAGTATCTCAAGCATCGCACTCAGGGAATCTGTGTCTTCATCGTCGACACCATTCCCTTCAGATCTCTTGGTCTTTTCAGGCGAGAGTCGCTGAACATTGGGACGTTTCTTAGGTCGGGCGTTCAAGCTCAGTCGGTGTTGCTGGTACTTTTCCGACTCGCGCGACGACAGAACGGAGATCGAGGACATCTCCGCAGCCGCGAGTATCCGCTCGGCACGCTCCGAGTTTGCAATCACTGGGAGGTGCTGCTGGGCGATCGAGCCGTCTGTGATGGACGACGCTGTGATCGTCGGTCGGAAGAACGTCGGGGCGCGTTTGCGCTTCTTGGCAAGGCGTTTGATCAGTCGGGCGTTGATAGTAGCCCCGGACGGGATCACTGCGCAGACACAGGCCAAACAAAACGTCTCAGTGCACGGTCCAGACGTCAAGGACGTCGAGCTGCCACTCGGATGATAATGCGCACAAAAGATCGGCTTGGTGACGCGGCAAGTACGGCAGCAGGGCTTCCAGCAGCCTCGACAAAAGCGAGGAGCGTCCCAGAAGAACAGCGTTCGAGCACATACACCACAGCGCTGTCTGGCACCTCCATGCTCTGCAATTGATCCGTTGGAGTTTTGGCTTTGACCGACCAGCAACAGCGACAAGTTCTTGGCCTGTCCGCTCTGCACCGTGTTGGCCATCGATGTGAGCCATTCAGCAATGCAGCTGTCCCTCAGCAGCGGCGGCAATCGTCCGCTAGGATTGAATAGACCGTGAGCAAACATCGCGACTCGATCGTCCCCTACACTCTTGAACACGATGGCCATCGAGATGAAGCCGCGGATAAAGTGACCCGATCCAGGCCCCACGGAGCTGGAGCTGCGCGTACGAGCCAGTTGGCTCTGCGACGACGGAGGCCACGTGGCTCCTGTCGCCGCGTGGGTGTCAAAAGTGGAGACCTGCGCACTGATCTCGTCGGCTAGAGGGTCGATCGAGTGCAGCACCAAGACGCCCATTTCTTCTCCGAGGTCATTTTTGAAGCAGTCCATCTTTTGAAGCACAGGAAGTCTCGGTGTCTGCAGAAGCCCAAGCCTGGCAGCTTGAGCGCCATCCAGACGATGCCAGCGAACTGGAACGGCTTGGTCTCAGTGCTGCTTTTGTCCACCTGCAGGATCCTCGTGTCTAACGAGCGAGGACTCAGCAGCATCTGCAGCACTCTGGCCGTGCGTGTGTTGTCTGCATAGAGTCCGTTCATGACGTCCCCCAAGGAGCCGTGCACGGTGCCTGTAGCCATGACTGTGGCCGTCCGGTCTTGTCGTCTACGTAGTTTGTAGACTCGGATATCGCTACTCTCCCTAAGCAGCTTCCATTGCCTTGTTTCTACCGTGGAATTCGGGAAGGTGCTTGGTACGTCGCAGCTGCCGCTCAAGGGCCCGCGACTGCATCGGAATTGGGAGCGTCGAGCGCGCTCCTGGCGGTCTCGGAAGAGTTGCAGCGTGTGGTCCAGTCGCTTGTTGCTCTGCTGGTGATACCGTCGCATCCTGGCGGCCGTGACGTCGTCCAGACGCACCGCCGGCTCGTGCACTTCGTCGTCCAGCTCCATGGTGAACGTGGAGACGAGCCCCTGGCTGATGGGAGGCCGCTCGACGTCCGCCATGACGGAGACGTTCACTCGGTTGACTGGGGCCAGTGCGCGGTGCGATGCAAATTCCGTTGTGAGAGAGCGTCTGCCACGACAAACAAACTCGAAAAGAGTGCGACCAAATGTCTGCCGCATATCGCAGAAACAAAGTATCTTTGTCTTCAGATTGAACGCATCCTGGTTGGAAGAGAAAGCAGAAGGCGGGCAGCTCGTTCTTATTCAAGCAGAGGTGGGAAGACTGTGGACAGAGGCCTCTGGGGAGCTAAAACACTCGCCCCATGGACTCGAGCTTTGGCCGGCGTGCCATGTAGAGCAAATTTTGGTGGGCGAGGGACGAACCCATCCATTGGATTTCAACTGCGGTAGACGAGGCGAGAGGCCTGGTCTCCAGTAGGCAGCACACGTTGCAAGTGCGCTCCAAGGATGCTTGAGTGGTGAGCTCGCCGGCCTTGACGAAAATGTTATGCTAACCGGTTGAAGTGGACCAGATGGCAGAGGTGCTTTCACAAGTGCAGTCTCGACAGCCAAAGCGATCCACTTGCTGCAGCTAGGTGAGACCACGGGTTTAAGACCGCGAATGGAATTGATGCACCCACTTGTCTGGTCATCATGATTTGCAAAGCAGATCGAAGGCAACATTCGATGCATCGATGGCCGTACGTCGAGCGATTTCTGCCACGTTGTGCTGTTTTGCCGACTGGGTTGTTGTGCTACAGGACTCTGCCATGCTTGTGGGAGCTCGACTGCTGGACGGAGATGCTAGTAAGTTAGACAGGATGCAGCCGGGAGAGGCTGCAGGGAAACCGCCCGCAAGCGAGAGTTGGATGACCGCTGATACAAACTGCCGTGCGCTGATTTGTAGACGAAAGCCGCAACGACCGCCACGCCGCAAAAACCAACAGGGATCGGAGGAGCTTCCCAGCGAAAAAGAAAGTGAATCGATAGGCATCAAATCAACCTTGGCGCACTCCAATGGGTCTAGCGTTGCAGTAGAACTGCATTTTCAAGGTGCGACAGCATTTTCGACGGCGCTTGAATACTTTTCCTTCCGTTACAATAGCCAGATTAGCTGGCCCCGTGGCTCGCTTTACGTTACCACGATTATTATATTCAGCTGGTCTACTCAATTGAATGCTACTGTAGCATGAGATGCGATACAAGAAAAATTACATACAAAATTTAGAGTCTCGTTAAAGTACGAAATCGTACCTTAGTGCGACAGAATCTGCAAAATACATTTTTGACAGCTAATCTACCTTTGATAAACACGATTATTTTTGCTAGGGTTACCGTATCAAAATGCACTCTTCTACTGTACAGGTATGTAAGCTGTATTGTAGCCTGAAATTCTCTGGATTTTTATCCAGAGATGTTCAGGCGATACGAATGCAGGTACTAATCTCTATAAAACCGGTAATAGCTTATTCGAAAGGCTATATCTAACGTATCGTTAAATACCTCTGGATAATAACGTACTGGTAAATAGAATACTATTTAGTACATGTTGCCTGTTTTTTAGCTGCAATCTTCACGGCTGTGCCTATCTTTGCTCGACATCAAGTGTTCAAATGAACGTGCCAACGATGACCTTCCTGCAATGCTTCAAAGCTACACAAGAAGCTCTAGCATAAACAGCACGACTATATACGATAGAACAGATACGCATAATAAAATTTCAGAGCTTCTCCAGCCTTGGCACAGCTTGTAATCTGAAGTGTTTTGGTTTAGTTTTGGGAGGAAATCCCATCGATAGTCCGAAATCACAAAGTAATTCTCACTGTAGTCCAACACGTGTTCCTGGAACCCTCAGCCGGCAAAAGGTCGCTGGGCGCGGCATTTTGTTTGTACATTTACACAAGAGGCAGCAACACGGATGTCGTCTAACAAACTCCTGGAGACACACAAGAGAATGAGAATCGTGGAGAGAGGTGACAGTTGCTGTGGCTGCAGTCAATGCCAAGCTCCGAGAGCGGTGCTGCCTCAACATGGTGCGCTGCAGGAGAAGATAGAGCTCGACTCGGCAGTTCTGCATGAGATAATTTGAACACATGTGAGACTCAAGAATGTTTACTTATCCGAAAACGTTCCATCAACTGCATCGTGTTGGTATATCTGTTGAAAGTAGCTACACATTAAAATCTTTACGCTCGGCTTCGAGTGTTCTTCGCCGGGGATGTCGCATGGGAACAGTTTTGCGGCGCTTCGATACTGCAGTCTTTTTCGGCGTGCTTGGAGCAGGAGCGCCGCGCTTGCTCTCGGGGTTGCTTTCGGTGTTCTGTGACGAGATGGACTCCGGCGAGCCGGTCGGTCACCGGTGCCTCAGGAGGTTTATCTTCAGCGCTGTCGTCGCTGCGAGCTTCGTTCGCTTCGTTGTCGTCACTGACAGCTTCCGTGGCTTGAACTTCTGTCTGCTCGCGGGGTACATTGATGGCCTTGGACTTGCCGACATGAATATTCATGTTGTCAAGAATGAAATCTATGAAACAATCCATTTTGGCTTCAATTTGCTCGAGTCGGTGGCTGATGTCTTGCATTATCTGCATTACAGCAATCTGGTATGCCTCGGGGTTCTCGAGCAAGTTTGGGTCCCTGTCGACGCGCTCGAAGTCGGACCGGTATCTAGGCTGCCAGCCCCTGATTCTTCCGGTGGGCAGCCATGAAATGACTCTGAAACCGGGATGCCTTCATGCGGTGAAGACATCCAGGGTAAATGCAAATCACTGCATCGCGTCTCGTCAGCTTACCCCCTTGCCCATGGCTTGGATTGCTCTTCTCCGCTTCGGCAGTAAGGGGAGGGAGGGAGATCTTTTTGTATCATACAAAATCCAAGTTGCTGCTTAACAGACAAACTGTAAGACAAATGCAACATATAGAGATTTGTATTTGACGTTTCGTTACATTTTGCTTACATATTACGTTTTGAGCACAAGTTTTGTAATGTATCGGGTGTATACAATAGGGAATTCTCTATGGAGAGATCTGTTTTTCTGCCATGGTCAAATTGTATTAATGAATCCCACTTTTATAGTGTTTCTCCTGCAGATTTGTGTTCTGTCAATCCGCTTTCTGTTTCTTTCGCCTAGCACAAGTGCGGATGTTACGCCCGGGTTTATCACATTCCCGCAATGTACTAGGGAATCATTGTTGAGATAATCAGACCGATTGCGGAGACGAACCTTTTAGGCCTCCCTCTTTTCTTTCAACGTGTGATGGTAACGCTGCAGGTGGCTGAATCTGGTGAATATCCACAGGGATACTTACAGGTGAGAAGACGTTCTTGAGTGCATCCACACGATAGTAGTCAGAAATGTACGATAGAGGAGTCTTCTCGGAAAACTGGATGGCCACGCATGCATGAATGCAAAGATATTGCAGTTCTTGCCACAATCGGCACGAACATTATCTCGCCGCTTGTCGTAGAACCTCGATCACGTCACCATCAGTACGACAGACTAGTCGTTTTCGTGCTTTCTCACTGAGATTTGAAACTCGTCCTACAACCCAAGGTACAAATTCGCCGGTTAGCCTTTGGTATTCTTCTCGCTTGTCGAAATGCCTCTTCTGAATTTTCCGAACCACTTTTATCAAACACCCCATCCACATCAGGGATCGTTCCAGCTGTTTGAACTCTCTGCAATGTTGGACGTAACTTGCCCAAAGCGAGGCCTAAGAAATTCGGATGACAACCAACAACTTCCATTGATACCTACACGTAAAGATATTAGTCAAAATTCGATCGTACGAATGGTGTGCAAGATACGAAATGTATACATGATACTCTTTGTATGCAGATCACACAAACATAACAGAATACACAATGAATACACGATATCAAATGTGTACAATGTACAGTGCAGCATATCTTTTAAATTCTTTTCATCCCTCGGGTCGATTGTTGCAGATTCAGCAAATAATCGTCGGATTTCAAAAGCATTTAAACACTTAGCTACTTTGTGAAGTCGCCCACCCAAATCGGTTTTATACTTAGTCTTAACATTTTTCTTTATGTTTTGAGAACAAAAACTGTGGGGCACATGCGGGAGAGTAGAGGTGACAGAGCTCTCCAAACCTTTTCACGATCGCTCATTATTACCACATCAGATCTTGCAAATATATCTGTGGCACTACGAAGATGTGAAATAAACCGCAGCCACGTATTCCCCCCTCAGTCGGAGCGATCCCGAGCGCGACAATAACAATGTCGTGATTCGGGCTCAACATCGTCGCCCAAAACAAGGTCCTCCCAGTATCACATATAAGGTGGCATGCGTACATATATATTGTTGAGGACATGAATTGCTTCGACTCGGGTGACCGCGGTGCGCATATTGGGCGTGTAGCTGCCACGCGCATGATGCTTGTCATTGGCGAAGGGGCACGTGTGCTGGGTTCTAATTGGACGAGAAGTTGAAGCAACTGGACGGGTTTTGTGTGGAAGCCCATCCATTTGGCTCTATACAAAACTCAAGTGTATTTTGGAAGCGTTTCCGCTATATCGAGCGTTTCCGCTACGGATTTGCATGTCGAAGAGTAAGAGCAAGGAGTTTAGCAAGACTAACTGAATCAATTTCACTTTCGGATTTACTCCCTACTGCGCGCTCCACTACCAAGCTTTGTTCGCACTTTTAAGTGATATCACCGGCAAACACGATTTTGCGCTTAGTAGCCATGGCTGAAGACACAAAAAGCACGATCAGCGTGGCCATTCTTCAGAAGCACGTCGTGGTTAGATCCAGAATTTGCGTCAGCCACAGCCTTTAACCGAGGCCCCATTGAGGAGTAGCTATCCACCTATTCCATCAGATTTTACACAAGTGACTACAGTGTGGGTCTGGCGATATGTAATTGTAGCACCGTGATCCACTTTAGCTCTCAGCATGACGTCCTAGGGTTTCAAGTTGGTATTATACTTCAGTGATTCCTTGGCTACATCCTTGAGCCAGTTCCCTTTCACGTCGGAGGCTCTAGTCACCACACATCTGAAGACCTTGTAGGCAAGAAGCATTACCCGCATGACCTGCAATGTGTCTCGCTTGATACGCTCCACGGAGTCATATATCCATGGACAGAAGGCGGGCGTAAATTGTTGTTTAGTGTAAGTGTCGACAAAGCTCGGTAACAACCTTATTTTTGAATAGAGAGCCATTATCACTCACCCAAATCGGTAGAAGCCAAAGCGAGCGTGCCATGCTAGGAGCGCATCGACTACTACCGTGCTTGTAGCAGTATCCGCCACCACCAGCTCAGTATAGTGCATCACGCGGTTTTTAAGACGAGTAAATCTGCGATGTTGCCGTAGGATTCTCTGTATAGAGATAATCGAAATGAAGTACTCCATTGCGTGCGCTGCAACCGATCGTCTCGCTTCAGAGGCGCGGCGCCGCCCTTCCTCCTATTATACGCAGATACAACCGGAAATCTCGAACAAACTTGGTAGCAGTGAATGCAATATTTTCAATAAAAAGCCGAGAAAGTTTGGTCGGCATGGCTTGAAGGTCTCGATGCCCTTGGGCACTACAATGCGAAATGATTCAGAGGAGTTGCGCGAATTCGCGAGCTAGGTGGGGGTCCAAAATCGACCAGCGACAGTAAAAAAGTGTTGGTCATTATGGACAGCATCCGGCGGGCACTTGTACTTGGCTTGAAGTATCTCCAGCTCGGCCAGCGTTGGCCAAATAAAGTATTCTTGGTAAAGCGGCTGCAAAATTGGTTCTCCGCGCGTCCGAAATCAATTTGTTACGGGTTTCATCAACAGAATGGACTGCCCAGCTCACGTACTAATCATATCTGCCCAGACATTTTGCGGTCCCGTGATGTGAGCAATTATGTAGCGGTGGTTCGTGTGTTTCATACCCCATCGGAGGAGCTTACCACGAAGATGCTTCTTCACGTTTTGATCGGGAGCAAATACGTGTATAAGGTTCCGATGGTCGCAATAAATGCGAAACATTGCGGCCGTAGTAAGACGTTCATTCAGCAGCACGACCACGACGTTAGAAAACTCACCATTTCAGACCGCCCTCCACAACCTTACACGACTAAACAAACCCGTACATTTTCTTCTCGTTGGTTTGGATTCCTAGGTCAGAAAGTGTCGGCAATATTCGGAGATGGTCAAAACAGGTTCCTGCTATGGTCACATATTGTAGCAAATGTCCGAGCACGCAGTACTCAAGTGGATTGTAAAAAATAGATACAAATTAAGATATGTTGTTCTATCTTGCGGGGTACACGTGTACTCACAGGGACGCTGAATTCGTATAGCGTTGAGGACTTGCTGTACTATTAAGGCGAGATGATATACAACATCGGACACACCTTCCTACAAGCATGAGCTACACTGACCAGTGCCAGAAACGTTTACAGGCGTATTTTGTTGAGGAGCTTCATAAACGTATGGGGGATTCAAATCCCCGATTACGTTGTGTAGCTCGACCACACCATTCTCGACTTGTTCACGCACATAGTGCCAGCGCAGCTCAATATGGCATCGCAAAGGATGTACACAGGATCGTCGCCATGACGTGAGCCGCTTGGTTGTCAATTCCAGGCATGAAGCTACGTATTTTGCTTCAGAAGTCAATAGAGCAGCGATGGCCTGTAGTCTTGACATTCCCGACACAGCCTCGCCGGCTACGGTGAACATGAATCCTGTCGTGCTCTTGCGCGTTTCGGGGTCGTTGGCCCAGTCACTATCACAGTAAACTTCAAGTGTCACAGTCGCTCTGAAGACTTGACAATATCACAGGTACGCCATCTTGAACACACGCCTTTTCTTTACTCAATTGCGTATGGCATTTCCCAGCGGCGCACGGTCCACACGCTTATTTTAGCTCATTGTATAGTGCGAAAACGAAAACTAGGTGTGCATGGTCGCAAAACAAACGGAAATTCTTTGGTAACAGAAGCAGGTATATGAGGTGGGCACGGCTATCTTGATTGGGAAGCCTTTTTTGCATGGTCCAGCCGGGCCGATTCGTGGCACAAATTTGCTAACGACAAGATGACCTTTGTAGCTTTAGGCGTTAATACATATTCGGCTTCAGTGGTGCTCATTGCATTGAAATCTAATTATCGTGAGGCATTCGAGCGACGTTTCTCAAATGACTGCTTCGGTGAATCCGTACCCTCATGTCAGAGCTTGCTTGGTACCATTGATATCATTAACATACACAGTCACTAGTATCTTGACTTCGTCAAACAAAAACAACAGTTAGCTTGACATGTAATTGTGTTCCAGATATGCAACGCTCGTCTCTGTTCATGCACGTTGTATAGTCGTTGGCACAGATGCCCGTTCCATCTGTTGAAAACTATCATCAATTGAGACAATGAAGAGAGATAGCTGCATGGAGAAATATTCGATCTGTTTATAAAACGTAATGTAACTGCATGTGTAACCACGTGCACAAAGACGTGAAGACCTCAGGCATAGTTAACACTGGTGCGTATTTGAGAAGGAACATGGAAAAGGGAGATCCAGCTACGGAGTAACAGTTTCCTCGAGAGAAGACTGGCGAATACTGAGCAATATTGTGAACAGTCCGAAGTGGCTGAATACTTTTAAACCTTCGAGAACTTTTGACGGATCGGTGGGCTCCGTTTGTTGTTGATTATCCAATTAATCTATCAGACATTCAAATCCGGACGGCAAACCTACTTTAGCGTGTAGTACATAGGCTAGGTGTGTGGGGTACCAAAGCGAAAGAGCCACAAACGCAAAGAGTAATCAGACGTTTAACAATCATTACTTCCAGTTATCAAAATTTGACCTACAAGGGAATAGTATATATATATATATATACCACTTTTGTATAAGGAGAAGGCATGGTTCTTAAACCCAGTAAAATTTGCTCTGCCCAGGGACTGAGGCGCAGCAATCGCCAGACCCGTGTCCACTCTTTATGGAACAGGCCTTGTGCCGCGTGGTCAGCTCGTACTTACTAAGTTTCACCTTTGGCCATTTAATGATATCAGGGTTTGGGAACCAAACCCAGATCTGTAATCGCACAACAGGCGAAAGTAGGTTCGCCAGGTATTGGCAGAAGAGTAGTGCGTGTTTCCATGACAAGTAACTAACAATATGAAAAGGAACAGGAATTCTGGATTTCAGCATAATGTGGTGGAAATCTGGTGATGTTTTCCGTGCAGGGGGCTGCTGGGTAGCGTTTCGTCGTACAGCGCGAGCCGTAAGACGTGGCCAGGATCTTGGTGAACCGATGTCAGTCGTGTACACCTTCAGCGGCGGTTCTTGGAGCGGACGTTGAAGGATTGGCATGTGCACCTCGTGGATCCGTAAGGTTCGACCTTTGGATTTCGCGTTTAATCTACCGGATGGCCTTTCACAAAGACACAAAGAGTGTTAAATGGATTAGTTTGCCCACAATTCGTTCCCCTGCAGTCCACTTTCCTTGGACGGCAGTTGAAGAGACAGGGTTCTTGGACTGCAAGTTTAAGGAGAACTACCAACCACAGATAATCAATATACAAAGAGATCCTTATGCAAATAAACAGCCAACACTTATTCTTATAGACCCTTCTCACACCAGGTTGAATTCAACGCCCAAGACACCTGGAAAATCTTGGACTTGGTTCAGCGAACGCGCACCACCTTCAATCGAAGGAACACACAGATCAGTCAATACAAACCCCAATACATAACGTTGTAAGACGCAGTTTCAAGGCAAACTCAGGCGGTGACTGCTATCCAGCCGCTTGAGCGTAGTTTTAATATGAAATGGGTTGACCTGCAAGACAGACGCCCACTGCTAAACGATATGGTCGGGGTGCCTAGACTCCCTCCCAATTGGACTTAACAAACAGGTGGGGAGCAGCAGGTCACCTTAGCACTAACACACAAAGAGCACCGACTGGTGCTAGTGCAGTACAGGGCAAAAAGAACGCTCTGATTGATATCTCTTACAGCTAGTTGATCTGCAGCTCTTCCGCAGATCTTGGGCGCAGTCATTAGGATACGAATTAGTCTTGATCTCAGTATGCTTGACTTGATGACGGCCACTTATCGTGGGTTCGTCGCTCTTCAAATTATCTGTGGGGCAAACATTCTGGGGTAAGTGCCACAATCCACGTCCAGGAGAGGATCTCCATCGAAGAGATCCACGTTGTACAGGGCAAAGGGAGCGGGCGGTGGCTAGTGACCACGGGGACGGGATTGGGCCGGTCTGTTGGTCCTTCCTGACCGTGTGCGTCTCAAGGCTGGGTTGTGTGGTCCGCGTGGACTACGAAGGCTTCGGGGCGGGATGTATATGAGTGACCAGCCGATCTAACAAGGTGGCAGCCATTTCCGTGCTGGCGGGATGGTGTCGAGAGAGCCCTCACCCGTTCGCCGTCGCTGTGGAAACCAGAGGAGGTCTGGGACCCCGGGAGTACGCCGTTGCTAAGAAGAGGACGATCATGGATGTCGAAGTGCCTGCTCTATTTTGTTGTCCCTGTGTGTCTGAGTGCTCGTATGTGTTTGTGAGCGCGCCACTCGATGTGTACGCCAGAAAGTGTGGATGTGGCCAGGAGTGCGCCGACAGTTTCCCAAAAGATATGTTAGCCATATGAATAAAAACACTCCAGAAAAACTTTAAAAGCATACAAATATCATTTAGCACCAGTAAGATGCACATGTGGTGGTCTCTGTAATAAATGAAATATGTTTGAATACTTGACAGGTCTTGATTTGCTTTTACGAGTTTTATTTTTACCTATGACGTCCATAAATAGGCTTGCGGGACGACAAGACTACGACGATATAGTTTGTCAATAGTGTGTCCCCGAGAGATTTGTTGAAATTAGACGTGCTATTTCCCTTGCAATATTTAGTGGGATTTTAAGCATTTGCCATCGCTTCCATTGATTCGTTGAGTGAGCACCCGTGCGAGGGTTGGATGTTTATATTCTTCGTGAACAAATCCGGCGGTATACTAGACATCAGATCGATGACAATGATATTGCCCCCCACTGTCATGTGGTAACAAATGAAACAATTTGTTTTGGGACAAATTGCTCAAGATCGGATGTAGAGACCACAGCTGGTGGTGCTGGGCCAGAAATCCGCAGTCACCGAACGTTCGAAGAACAGCGAACCACATGCTCAGTACACAAACAACATCCGCTTTGCTAGCTGGATATTTTGTGTTCTGCTTTAAGACAACACCATGCAAGCGGCTTTGGATAAGAGACAGAAATCTATTGAAACCAAACTATGTCGTTGCTTTTGGGATGACTGCGGAAGCACTTTATGAATTAGTTTAGGGGAGGAGAGCTCACCTCTTGATACCAAATAGGCATTGAAGTGACAGACAAAATCCTGGTGAATGTCCCTGCGATCGGAGCTGACCACGGCTCGTATGCAGTGTTCAGAAACGCGTAGGCGTACATCGCTCGTACACGTCAGCAACTTGTCTTGAAGGAGGTAATCAACATTGCTCGACGCAATGAGTCAATCAGAACACCAGTTAAAAATTATGGGCTTCAGGACAGCGTGTTGTCGCTTGTACCCGCCGTAATGGAGCCGTACCATCTCAAGATCATCTGGACACAAAGGTGGCCTGTGCGAGAGATCGCAAGACAAACTCACGCCACACGGTTTCAGATTGTCGCTCAGGTGACGCAGAGGGATGATAGCTTGGGGCGTTAACGTTAAGCGCGAGATATACTTGCACATTTACTTGGTTTCGTCCCAAGTATACACATATTATCAGAGTAATCGACAGGTAGCTCAAGACTCACCACTAATGCCTGACATTAAACTGCTGGTGGATGCTTAAGTTTCACCAACGCAGATCTGCGACTATTTTCGCACGAGCTTGGAGCGCTTAGCAACGTTGACAGGCGTCGGAACCATTACTGTGCTTCTGTGTTGCACATAGATGTCCAGCTTTTGGTCGACGACGCGGTGGTTAAAACGGTGGTGAATTTTAATGTAGTATCCTCAACAAGAATCCTCACAGACATACTGGCGTGATATCATTCACCGTCGCAAACATGAGGTCGACTGAAAATGGACTGTACACACAAAGCTATCAAGTGCGTATAATATGCCAGGTGTTATCCATGTATTTGTTTTAGATACAATTGTCGGTCTTTGGCTGTGGTGGGCATAAATCAGATCATCTACTACTAGCCCGTGCAACAGTAACTGTTGGAAACGACGACGGACTGGCATATGGGCAAGGCGCTCGACCATCTAAGCGTATCAATGATAATTAGCGTTTCGTACAGATTGTTATCGTTGCCAAGAACATGCGTGAGGAGGATTTCATCCGACGGAAGCTACCGGAGGCTCGTGTTCTGCTGCGTCACGTTCATGTGCTAAAGTGGCTGCACGAACAAATTTAGAAGCCCTGTAAATACAGTGCACGCGAAGACCGACGCCGAGTACTAAATGCGCCGAAACGAATTTAAACATTTAGCCGTACGTAATGGAAGGGGTGAGTCACAGGCGTACTTTCAGCAAATTGGGATTGTGTGTGAAATGTGGGTAATGACGCATCGAACGGATCTTCCTCACTTCAAAATCATACTAGCCGCCGCGTTGAAAGTATCTTTAGCAAAGTTATGAGCATGTGAAGGGTTTTTCAGCGTGACGTCTAGCCTGGAGGCGCTGTTGAGCTGGCAGCAAAGAAGGGAGGAGGTCTACAAAGTAGCAGTTGAGATGTCGAGGGCGCTGTGAAACATTTTCACAAAGGAGGAAATGAATGTGGTGCTAGGATGGCCACGTGATGCGTGGTTGCTGCGATCAAAATGGAGTATGTCATTGCAGTGAATTCTAAGCAAGCAGCAAATATTCAATTGATGCTAATGGTTACCCCATTAAGATTCGCCGGGAAAGCACGAATATTTATTTAGAAAGAAGTCTTGGTGTGCGATTGTACGTTCTCCTAGACGATAAAGCTTTCGTGCCGACACCCAATGGTGGACCGGATCTCACTCAGCAGCATATTCGTGGTCCCATTGGGTTCCATTGAGTCCAGGCATGTACAGGATTTATTGCGGGTATTAAATTTGCAACATTATTTAGGTAGTTTGAACAGAATCGTCTGTTGACGAACGGACGCTGTCAATCCGTTTATAGCAAAGGTGTATAGCAAGGATACATTTAGATCTGGCACGGCCATGACGGAGCGCAAGAAATAGAGATGGGCTCAACAAACCTTCTGACAGATACTTAGTGATCTAGCACTATCTGGAGAGGAAGAGTTTGAATGCGCAATGGATCGATTTTGTTTTAATCTTAAATAGAGAGCAGTGGTGTCAAACCTTTGTCTATAGCGCTCCAGAAATACAACAACAACAAAAACTTGCTGCTTTGTCATTGAGCCTCGATAACTCGCAGGAGCGATAGAGATCCGCGTAAGCGATGTCGAAGCAAAAGCCGTGAAGGGGGGTCTTACGTATGTCCAAATGTTGACCATCTTTTCAGAGACTGTGCTCGGCCCCGATGGGCGCTGCGGAGTGTACGTATGTCGTTCCGTTTTGGAACTACATGTTGGTCGTGTTATCGTTGGGGATTCCCAAGCTGCGCTGGACGACAGTGAACACGTCGTTGAAAATGACCAACAAGTAGCCAGCGTGCTTTAAACAGTGAGAAGATTGTTGGAGGTAAGCTTTGGCAATGAACGGTATTTGGATGGACAATACCTGGAAGCAAACCACGATGTGCTTTTCTTGATTGCGTAGCAGCAACAGGTATCGCCAGGGTATGTAACCTGGATAATATCTGTAGAAGCCCCCGCGTTTTATTATTATTATTGGAGTTGTAGAGCTCTGAGAGGGTGGACGCTTGTTATTTCTAGTTTCTGCGCGCAGCGCACATCTGAATTTCCCAGTTATAATACATGTATCTAAACACCTGCATAATAATCGGACGCGAAGTTTATCATATTATTTCGCCGGAATTTCCGTGTATCTGTCCAAAACCTGGGATGCAACCTGGGTGATACCTGCAGTTGCACCTGATGATAACCGCAATGCAAATTCGGAAACGCTGTGGATGCGAAGGCATGCCTACTTTTTATTCATTTTTATCAGAAGCTGTGAAAAATAATATCATATTACATTATCTACAGCACATATACCAAAATAGCATACTGCTATTAATATAACATCGCTCGAGGTCGACACGTGTCGTTACAATATCTATTCACGAGCATACCAGGAATCACAGCATTTTTCTTTCAGGGATGATCGTCCCAAGTGGCGAGCCAAACCTCGGTCCAAGTCTCTCCACAAATCAGCGCACCCGTTTGCCAGCTTGGGAAAGAAACTCTTGGATGTTTGGTTTTCCATTCAAATCACTCACTATGGAGGTAAATACTCGATCGAGAGGATGCTAGCACTGGAGGAGTACACCAACAAAACGTCGTTATTTCGTGTCTTACTGGTGATTCTCGCTACCCCACTGCCCACTATTGGGATCGTGTTGTGTCAAGAATTAATTCCACTTCAAAGTCCAACAGCAGGATGGAGTGCGAATTGGGGGTTCTGGCTCCGCATGATCATACTGGGAACTGGCTCAGGCATTGGAACAACAATTCAAAGTAAATATCTTCTCGATGGAGTTAAACTATCTTGGCTCCAAATACTATGGATCGCCTTGTCCGTGGGCGTGGGTCACACTGCAGTAGCGATGTTGGTAGCAGCCTTTTGGGCGTTCCCCGTTCCGTTCGTCAGTTTCACGCTTTCAATGGTTTTATTCGCGCTTTATGTGGCTGCATTTCGAGTTGCTGTAGGAGTTGAAGGCTTTCGGAGAGTACTTTCGCAACGGAAACAGCTCCAGCGAGTGCATATTTTTTTATGGTGCAAATGCTAATGGTCTGCATTTACCCAGCGTACCAAGTTCTATTTAATTTTGCCAATGACACCAACTACGAGCTGCCTGTGTTGTTGCTGCTTCCGGTGATGAAACTCGTGTTGAAAAATATTCTCACTTTCACGCTCTTGCACAAGGAAGACACGATACCTGAACAAGTGATTTTCGCAGTCGATTTCTTCGACGCGCTCTATCTCACCATGTGTATGCAGAGTGCTTCATCGAGTACTGCAGTGGTGCTTATCATTGCGATCGATGTCGCTCAAATTGCAATCGATCTATACGATCTCCGCCAGCGAAGAAAACATATCTTACCGAAGAATTGTGGTGTCATAAGCAACGCAAATTTACTTGCAGCAGCTCGATCGCTATGCGATCAATTGAATTTGCTACAAGCTAAAACTCCAGAGGATATTCAACTGTACTCGTGTATCCCGCACCCAGTGGCAGATACGAACAGGAATTTGCTGGACCGATTCGATAAGCACTCCGATGTCGAGCCATACGACAACTCCCTCCTTTTATCTAACAGTATTGTCCACGCTGTCTCAGCTGCCTCGTTGGTTTCGAGTTCTAAGCGTCGAATTTCTCGTGGGAGTACAATTCAAAGCGCGCCATCTCATTCTAGACCGGCATTTGCTGAGGAATGGCGTATTCTTCACAAAACTCTCGAAATGCTGTTTACAGCCGAATGTCTTGTTCTCACGGAGTACTTGGAAGCAATCGTCCCAATCTTTTACGGGATCTTCGTCATGGCACTGGCTAGCTTCCCAAGCGTACACTACAAGGAAATGATTGGCGTCA
>JAAVTG010000628.1:0-10562 GCA_011947345.1 Phytophthora quininea
GGTGTTGGTGAGAGAAAGAAAAGTTGAATCGTAATCGACAGCAACAGTATCGACAAAAACACGCTAAGAGTGTCAAGAACGAGGCTTGCCGATTTAACAACGAACTTAGTTCTGGAGAGCGAGCACACTGTATGGAGGGACTGCAGCGGGCTCTCGGGCCAGAAGGTCTAGATGAATGCGTGTGCTTCGTGTGACCGCCTGGTACTGCGTTGCGTGTCGCGCAGAGTGAATGACGCTGATCTCGATTATCTCGCGATGATGACGAAAGCTCTGCACACGGACACATCCAAACTATCTGAAGCGCTAGTTAATCAGTACCGTCCTCCGGATCATCTAACTACGCTTCATGGCGCTATGGTCTCTCCCCGAGCGATACAGACGTACACTAATGAAGAAAATACCCTACGCTCGTGGCTTCTGGTGTGCAACGAGTGTGACAACGCTATTCAGCACGGAAGACTACCGAAATTTGCGATAGCAAATGGATTCTTTATTGGGAGACTTCCTGAACGGCTACGAGACATAACACTGCCAGAACGCTTCATGACACAACTGGCGAGTGTTGTGCCCTGACTCGAGTGATGCGGGGCGGCCGCCATCGGTGCATCCGGTCGCATTGCATTGCGTTTGACTGTACACCGGGGCCGCCAATATCGTTGCTACCGCGGTCACTAGCTGGTGTGTCCTCGTATCGTGTTGTGATGGTTGGCGAGTTTACCGCGGGACAAGTTGACCAAGTTCGCAAGCTGCATCGAATCAGAAACAAATCGGTTCGAGATGTGTTTGGTTTTACAAGGCACACAATCATTTGTACGCAGATATATCGGAAAATGGAGATGTGATGAATAGTGTTTTTACTGATGATCGTGTTGAGCGAGTGTTTGTGGAGCACATTCCCGATCCCGACGGTAAATTAGATGATGAGATGAATGGAGAGCAACAAAGCGTTCGTGGTGAATCTGACGCTTGGTGTGTGGTGGGTGAAGAGAACGAGTGCAGGGTGATTGAGCGGCGTATAGGCTTAGCGGATGATGGTACGCCCGCTGTAGAGCATGCCAATCTGACTGCGGCTAATGCAAATGAAAGTGACGAACGTGAATTTGAGATCCGCAGATCTAATCACATTGCAAACGACATTTCTGGTAATCTGCTGGCTCGAATGTTTCCTCATCTATTCCCGTTTGGTCGAGGAGGTCCTGGAGAGCACCGACGGATTAGTGTATCGGTGCAAGAATGCACCAAATACTGTTCTATGCTGAGCGGACTTCAGTTTGCTGAAGATGAGCTTTTCTTACTGGTTGCGTTTGATCGAATCTCGTTGAGCAACATGTACATCCAAAACCACATACGCTGTCAGCGCTTCCCACATCTTCTGGAGGGCTACGAAAACCTCAGCGCGGAACAGTTGGGTCAGGCCTTACTCGAAAATGAGAGGCAGCGCCACGGGTGCTTACCGTGGAAATCGTCGCAGGACACTGTTGCTCAACGGTTTCTAAAGACAGTCGAAATAGGCACTCGATCCGTCTGGGGAAGTAATGCCGAACGAGCCCAGTGTCGTCACAAAGCTTTCGCTTATCAGGCTAGATTTGGACAGCCGGCCCTCTTCATTACGTTGACCCCCAACACCGACAACTCTTTGGTGTTGGCGCAGTATACGGGATTTCGTCGCTTGATACACTTTTTGACATCCTGGAGGCTCGTCTACCCAGTAAAGCAGAGCTACGAGACGCGAGCAGAGGGAACGATTGTGCTTCGCCTCGCCTCTTCATTCGGCAGGTTGACACATTTATCCGATATGCATTAGGTATGGATCCTGCAACTCACAAACGACTGCCATTCCGCAGCCTGTTTGGGGACGTCAAGGCTTTCTTTGGTATGGTCGAAACCCAGGGCCGGGGTACTCTACACATTCACTTTCTTATCTGGCTAGACAACTGCCCTCAAAACTCAGCTGCTGCTGAAAAACTATTGAATTCTTCTCTGGGCAAAGAGTTTTTCCAGCTCGTGACTTCATACGCCGATAGTGTGGTTCGAAATGACCTGCCTATTCCTCTTGACGAATGCGGCTGTTCTAAGTGTGGTGCTACGTTTGATAACCTCGTTGCCCTCCCAATTCCAGACCAAGCCCGCAAGAAGCTACAAAGTAGTCATCCGCAAGCTCGATTTAGGCGCCATGTAGTGGAGCCAGTGTTAGCGGAGTGTCGATGCTGTAGTGCGCAATTCAGTTCGCAGCATCTCATCCGTAATGCTCTGCTAAAGGCACGACCAACGTTTTGGCCTCCGTGGGAGCGCCACCTAGCTGCTCACGAAATCGAGGATCAGGCTCGCCTGGAGATAAAGTGCCGGAACTCAAAGCAGCATGCTGTAAACAAAGTTTGTGATCGCGAGTCAGTTCATGCAAGCTTCTGCAGCGAGACATCGAATCGCGACGGGACATCGGAGCTGCTAGAGCAGGCCAATCGCCGACAGATGGCCCTGTGCAAGGCCGATGATGATCCTTTTCGCAATGATGCATTGACAAGATTAATGGAAGTTGCCACCGTTTCCCACCGACGTTCGCTTGTCGAAGCAATCGCTAGACTACATGGTTTCCGCTCTGGTTGTGCTGGTCAATCAGCATCTTTGGTGCCACACGACAAGCTGCTTTAAGCAGTCCGTGGTAACAGCGAATGACTCTTTCTGTCGCTACCGTTTTCCTCGCCCGCGCTTTGACGCCACCTCGTTTAAATCGTCTGGTGTGGAGCTCAAGAGAACTCTTGGACATGAGTTTGTGAACGGATATAACTTCGAGATAATGGCTACGTTTAAATGTAATCACGACGTCCAGATTCTGCTGGTGGCAGCGATGCTACCGAGCGGATACACTACTGCTGCAAATATGTAACAAAGCCGCAAAAACGATTAGATTCGCAAGTGGCGGTTGCTGTGGCCGCGTTGAAGAGACGGCAGATACGTGAAAGTGTCGAAGCGACTGCTACCGATTCATCTGCTCCCAATGAGCACGTTGTCGCTCGTAAGCGCGTCGCTGCCCTAATCTACAATTTGACCAACCGCCAGGAAGTGGCGGGACCTCTAGCAGCTCTCTACCTTTACCGTGGATCGTGTTGCTACTCGAGCGCAAAGTGTACGACACTGCCTCTGGGAGATGCGATTCGGCAGCTGATGAGATCAGATGATTATTCCTGCAACCTTGTCAATGATGGAGATGACGCTCAGAAATCAAATTTTCGTGCTGTATCCTACCTTGACGACTACATTTTCGACCCAAGATGCTTGAGGAAGTTAACTTGTACGAGTTTTCTATGTGGTACTTTAGAAAAAACACATGCGAGCCTCGAGTAATAGGCTAAGCTTCGCTTGCGGCCACCCTCTAAGCAAAACACACTGTTTAGGGAAGCGATACAAAGAGGTAGTCCCAGTCATACAAAATTTTCGGATGCCCAACACTGCAGGGGAAGCGTCAGCAGAAAAGCAATGCAAGTATGCGGTGCTTGCCTTAATTCTCTTTAAGCCATTTCGTGGCCTGAACGATCTCATTGGTTGTGCTGAACATAGATGAACAAAGATGGATCGATACGTACGAGCAGTGGAGACCTCAGTGTAGTGAATTTGCTCGAACCATCATGGACAACATGGCTGATTATTATAGCGGGTTCGAGAGGGCAAAACTACGGAAGAAGCAGCAGCTGCAGCCGAACAGGGTGAATTTAATGTCGATTCTGACTCTGACGAAGACTCAAATGATGATAACGATGATCTGTTTGTTGCTGACGATCTAGACGATGTCGACATGTTCGAAGATGATGAGGAGAATAGAGGGCTACTCCAGATGTGGGAGCTAGAAGGTGATCCTGACGTCATCTTGGAGAGTTCGGCGTTGCATCCGGCTGCTTGCCCAACGGCATCAAATCCTGACAGGAGAATTGCATACTTGATGGACCTTTTAAGGATCGAGAAATGCTACGGGGTATTGCTGAAAAATTGACGCAGGGGCCAGTTGCTGCATGGCCGACTTCAGAACTACCGCCCATCCCTTCTATGAGGAAGTGGGTAAAAGATGCTCACACTGATAATGCATTGACTTTGAGTCTTGCCCCAACAACAATACCTGACCGCTGTACAGAGGTGGTGGAGCTGTTGGATAGCTCTCTGCTTCGGTCTAGCATGACCTGGCAGCCTTCGTCAACCTTATCGCATGATCCTAAGGTGGTAAGGAACTTCGCTAGTATTTCAGATACTTCAGCAGCATTCACCCTTAACGAGAGGCAACACTGGGCTTTTCAAGTGATAGGAAAGGCCCTACTGACGAGATGGAGACTTGCGGAGGAGTCGTATGATTCCGGCGAGACGCTAATTTCGGCACTGCGTGACAGCCAACTCCTTATGTTCCTGGGGGTGAAGGTGGCACAGGGAAGAGCCGAATCGTAGAGTCTGTCCAGGCGCTTTGCGGAAGCTGGGGTCGTGCTGAGTGTGTTGTTAAGACGGCGCTGACTGGCAAGGCAGCGACACTCATTGGGGGCGAACTCTGGCAGGGTTTCTGTTGCAGATTCGAAAGAAGAGCTCAAGCGACGCGATCGCAAACCTCGATCTGATTATTATCGATGAGGTTTCTATGATGAAGAAGTACCAGCTTTCGCAGCTAGACAAGCGCTTACGTGTCGCGAAGAGAGTTCTGGATGTTTCGTTCGGTGGTGTTCACGTCGTACTAGTTGGCGACTTTTGCAGTTGCCTCCGGTGGGGAGAACCATTATATAAAAACCCTTCTACAAAGTCAACTATGTCAGCAGACGAGCTCGCTGGCTATCACCTCTGGTGCGAATTTAAGAATGTTGTGATCTTGAAAGACTCTGTTCGGTTCAAAGCGGACCCAGAATGGGGTCGCGGGTGCCAGCAGGCGCGCCTCGGCGTCTGGACTCCTGAATTTGTACAGATAATTAATTCGCGGGTCCTGACATCTAAGGATGCTATGCAGGAAGCAGGTACTCAACAAACTTATGACACTTTCGTGACTCCTGACAACTCTACAAGAACGTCAATCAACAGCTTATACATTTCAACAGCTGCAAAGATACTACCGAAAGGTGAGTATCCAGTTCGTGTTGTAGTGAACTTCAAGGGCAAGCTATCTGGGCTCCGTACGGCCGAAGTGCGAAACATTATGGCGCTTCCGGACTCCAAATTCGGTCGCATGGCTCCCTACCTCGACTTGACCGTGGGCATGCCCATACAAATCACGCAAAACATTCGAACAGCCAAAACGGTAGCGAACGGGACTCTCGGTCGGTTAGAAGCTATCTGCTTTCAACCTTGCACGACATTCCGATTAGTTCATGACAGTGTTGCCGACATGACGGTGAAAGTTCCCAGTTTGCCCCCTCCTGCAGTGCTCGTCCGACTTGATCGCGGTCCAGGTGCCAGTCCAATGCTAGGTTCTGCTGACCAAAACATATTTCCTCTGTTCTTCGACAGCGAAGGCTACAGCGCGTGCAATATTTCTCTTGCTGGGGTTGTCGGCGGCGTACCGCGTTCCCTGTCCACTCGGATTCAGCAGTTCCCGCTAGTGTGCGCCGTGTCTTCCACCGTGTACAAGGTGCAGGGAGAGACGTTAAATAGCATGGTGGTGACCGAATGGCGGTCTAGCAACTCGGTCGCCAACAAGAAGGAACAGCCCTATCTATTGGTGTCTCGTGTAACAAGCAGAACTGCCTTTGCAGCGCTATCTCCTCTGACCAGCGATATAATTGCTTGGGCTCGACCCCGCAAGCTGAAATCGACGAAGAGGCTCGCTTCGAGCGCCTCAGCGGTGAAACTATTGCTCGACAACGAGATGTTCGTGAAAATGGAAGCTGATTATTCAAATTCAAATGGTAAAAACAAATCTGTTTGACTGAACCCCGGCAGGATGCGTCGAACCTCGACTCGAAGATGTACTACTCGGTTTGCTGAGTGCATGGAACGGCTTGCGCGAACTCGAGTCACGAGGACATGACCCTTTGTGCCGACCTCGCCAAACAGGCGAAGGGGTGGGTCCCAAGTTCAAGGTTGACCCCCGCTTGGAGGCGCCACCACTTTCCGTGGCGGCATCCTTGATACGCTCCTCGGGTCAGGGGCGAAGGAGCTGGCCAACGCCTGCGGCCCGTGCATTGGATACCGACATGCCCATGGGCCACCCGATCTTCGCGTCGTACAACCCTAACGTCGCCAAGCGTGCTGACAGTAACCCCTCGTGGCGTCCCCGAGAAGGTGACTATGAGCCCGATTGCTGGCACGACGACGATCGACTCCGCTAAGGACACGATCAAGACCCCGGATAGAAAGGAGCTGCTCCGTTCGGCAAGGAGCTGCCGCCGCGTGACGTCGACTGTGAATGTCGACACGAAGAGCGAGCGTTTGGCGTTCCCGTCCGCGTTCGACGAGTGGGATGACAAGGATATGGTTGACATGCCGGTGTCGATCAAGGAGAAGGGCAAGTGCACCACCGACCACATCAGTATGGCTGGCCCGTGGCTCAAGTACCGCGACAATATCTCTGCCGGTGCTGAGAACGACGAGAACGGCAAGACGGACAGCGTGATGAACCAGTTTACGGGTGAGTTCGACAAGGCGCCTGACGTCGCCAACCAGCACAAGGCGAACGGTGTCAGCTGGATTGTCCTGGTAGTGGTGATGTTGAGATGCTATGGACAGGTGTGAGAATCATGGATTGATGGTTGGTGGCTCAGCACGCCAGGGAATTTGACAGCGACATTAGCTTGATGTACACCGTGATCCATCTATTTGTCTCGCATATTCGCTTACGGATTCCTGTTACTATGGCCTCGACGAATTTTCAGCAAGCGACCATTCAGTAGGAAGCAGCATTGGAGGTGGTGCTACAGCGTATTCGCGAGCTTTTTGACGCGCGAGTATGGTTCCCACGTAATCACGTCGAAATAGCACACCGCCGAGGTAATTTCCGAGACGCTCGTGAACGTCTTGAGGCGGCACGAGGTGTTTGTCTTGAAGTGGACAGGACTCGCGGAGAGGCATTGCCACCGCACTTGCCGACCGATGGAATGTACAACTTGACATGGAAAGGCAAGTGACAGAGGAAGCACGAGCAAGACTTCGCCAGCACCAAGCTGATCTTAGGGCGAGAAGCGGTAGCCCTGACCGCGCAGGTTTGCTGGCACGGGAAGCTGCTCAGCTCTCTCCACCAAGAAGAGGGCCCAGAGCTGCTGCGTCAGCTTTACCAAGAGCTGCGTCAACCTCGCCGAGTGCTGCGTCGCGTTCATCAAGTGCTGCTGCGTCGACCCCGCCAAGTGCTGCTGTCGTCGTCGGCGTTGCTGCGTCGGCCTCGCCAAGCTGGCGCGACGCTGCCCACCACCACACCAGTATGCGAGGAAGTTTGCCTCTGTAGGAGGTGGGCGTGGCTACTACACGGGCCCTTCGCGCCGTACACCACCAGCGCGTCGATCCGCCCCACACAGCAGTGGCAGTAGAGGTGATGGAGACCCTGCCGTGCAAACGCCCAGCGTCGTGGACCACACCCACGATGATAGTACCTCTGACGGAGGTACTAATCTGGATTATTTGTTTGGTTCTGGTTCCAGTCCCAGCTCAGGCAGCCCCTTCGTTCCCAGCTCGACCGGTGGATCGGACGAAGACGACAGCTCCGACGAAGTTGACAGTGCAGATGAACCCTGAAGGATGATCATTTAGGTAGCGATTTTCAACCATTTTATTAATTGCAACATCGACCTTTAGCTACTGCCTCAATTGGGCTGCGGTCGTACAGCACATGTCCGCTACTGCTCGTGACCTTCAGTCCGAACTCCGTGAGATCGAAGCGCTCGGCCTTGGCGACGCGTAGACCTTCTCGCATCGGTCGGTCAAGGCATTACATGCCAAACATGTCCGAGGCGATGATGCACTGCGTGTAGTTCGTGAGCCCCGCGATGTCGAGCAGGAAGAAGCATTTGCTGGCATGATTGGAACGTCTGGCCACGCTTCTCAAGCCAGGACTAGAAGTCCTGAAGCTTGGCGTCCTGCGCGGGGAAGTTCATTCTGGTCAGATGTGCGGATTTGGGCCAGTTAAGACGACGACGCCGACTGCTAAGCTTCAACCTCGGATAAACCGTCGAGCAATGCAGCTACCAAACCCGGCCAGGTCAGCTCTTGCGCTGCAGTCGTCACCTCCTTCGCACCAACCATCTCGGATTCTTGGCGCACCATTTCGGCGTCACCGCTTGCAGACTAGCCAACACGGACTAGTTGCACCACCTCCACGACGTTGCCATCCATCTCAGGCTAGCACTTGCCTCGGCACACCAGTCACCTCGGACCAGTGATTTGCCATCGGCACCTTCCGCGGACCAACCTCCTCAGGCCAGAAACGAAGTACTTGACGCTGCATCACACGCACCGTCACCTCGGACTGGGCGAACGACGCGTAGACACCGCGTTTTCGTCACGCCTGTCGTCCCTTCCTCTAGTTGTATGACTTGGCTTAGTTTACGCTGGTGAAGAAGTAAGATGAACATATATAAATGGGGTTGCAATCCTGCAAACTAGCCTCCGCACTATTAAAAATGAACACTAGGAAAAACCAACTAGTTTTACACCCCTCCTGCTCACCGTTAATCGAGTGTCGGGCGCACGGCGTTGAAGTACATGCCATGGTACCGGTTCAGGTGCCTCCGTAGCGAGTCCACTCCGCTGCTCCGGAACGGACAGTTCCAAACGAAGCAAAACAGCTCGTCAGCAGGGCGAGTGTCGTCTTCCACCGCGACAAAATCAGGAAGGTGAGTCACCTGTCGAGCGTAGCGCGGGGTATCCAGGATCCCGTGAACGCACACGTTGTTGCGTTGATATCCCGCCAGTGAAAACATGAAGTCACCTCGGAATAGAATTAGGTCACCCTTATTGAGCCGGATAAGTTTTCTGTTAGACTGCATAGCGACGTGATGATTCCACCTGTAGCCATACAGAAAGGTGTTGTCCTCCAGAGCAATCAGAACGGACCCGGGAGAGCGCACACATCCACCGCCGCTCTGTTCGACCCCACAGGCGCATATTCACGTCGCACGAGCTGGTCCTGAGCCCCGCATCTCGTCTTCACGAATTCCCACTCTCCCGCAGTAGCCACAGGAAAAAGTCTTGATGTGTTTCTCAAGATCAACCGTGAGCTCGCGAGCGGTATCGTCGGGAGTGCCGCACGACTGCGATACTCGTCAATGAGGACACCGTCCGAAGTATCCGGGAGCCAGAAGTCTTCGGATCGAGCGAGGGACCGCAAATGGTTTGCTTCAAGCGCCGAGAGCGCTCGGTGAAGCTCAACGTGACCATGAGACTTGAGGTTGCGTGGTGCAAACATTGCAGTTGCAGGAGTCTTGGTCGCTGGGTGTCGTTGCTGGCAAAATGAAATATGAGCTGCGCAAATTTGGCTCTGTCGAACTTCGTTCTGTCCCCACAGCATAACCAGTGCCTTACGGAACATAGGACACCTCGGAAACTACTGCATTCACTTGCGTGTATCCCTAAGCTATCGATGAGCGAGCAATACTTGAGATGAGCGAGCATCACTTGCCGGCAAGGTTCATCGATGGAGCGACTCTGGCGGATATGGTATGCTTAGCAGTGCCACCTACCAATTACGCCAGTGGTGGAACAATATGTGATCCGCTTAGCTCATGCATAAAGCTATCCGCGACGTTGATAATCCAGCTTCCCAATACGATCTCTGCAATCATAGTGTCTCGTGAACTTGTATAAAAACGTATAAACACTTCAACTCCAGCGACGTTGAAGTTGCCCTTCTGGATACCGTGGGGCCAACCGAGTGTTCACGCTCCTCGACGGCGCCAAAACAAGGATTTTTACGTGTCGTACCATGGTGTTGTCGTGTACTAGTAGCGGTTAGTGTAGCGGTTCTGCTGTATAGTTGGCTAACACGAGTTCTTTAGCTGACCCAGGCCACAGAGGCGGATCATCACGTCTGCGGAGTCTCTGTGACACTGGTAGCTGCCATCCTGGTACTTTGAAGTAGGCCACTGTGTTCCACGAAGCGGCCGCGTCTGTATAGATACAGATGTACAGCTCAAACCTTCTTTGGATTGAGCTCCACCACAGTGGCCCACCGCTCTTCCATGTCAGCGCCGAGATGGATATGCACGTTGTGTAGCGGTAAGGTCTGCCAAACCATTGTAAGACTACGTTGTAGACGCATATGAGGCCCGAGTAGTGTAGCATTTTCTTGGGCAGCGCAGACTGCACTATCACTGGAGTTATCTGCTGTTCCAGCAATGCTTTATCGGTCGGATGAAACCTGTCTTGCGCGTCGTGTTGAAGTTCTGGGGAGGGTTTCTCGCCGCCAGTGGTATGTGGTATGTTTTTTAAAAGCGTACGGGGGGAATGCTTCTGCTCTTGCTTGATGTTGGATCGCTCGTTCGATAAAGTGGACGCCCAGCATTTAATATAGGCTATAGGCTACAGCACAACACACAGCAATACCTCACCCACGGAAGCGAGGCTTCACCGTTGTGCTGTGCCATTTGCGAATATCCGCATGAAAGGCAAACCTG
>JAAVTG010000629.1:0-80106 GCA_011947345.1 Phytophthora quininea
TGGGCCAGGCCTTACTCGAAAATGAGAGGCGGCGCCACGGGTGCTTACCATGGAAATCTTCGAGGATACTGGTTAGACCCCGATCTTCAGACAGTCGAAATAGGCACTCGCTCCGTCTGGGGAAGTAATGCGAACGAGCCCAGTGTCGTCACAAAGCTTTCGCTTATCAGGCTAGATTTGGACAGCCGGCCCTCTTCATTACGTTGACCCCCAACACCGACAACTCTTTGGTGTTGGCGCAGTATACGGGGATTTCGTCGCTTGATACACTTTTTGACATCCTGGAGGCTCGTCTACCCAGTAAAGCAGAGCTACGAGACGCGAGCAGAGGGAACGATTGTGCTTCGGCTCGCCTCTTCATTCGGCAGGTTGACACATTTATCCGATATGCATTAGGTATGGATCCTGCAACTCACAAACGACTGCCATTCCGCAGCCTGTTTGGGGACGTCAAGGCTTTCTTTGGTATGGTCGAAACCCAGGGCCGGGGTACTCTACACATTCACTTTCTTATCTGGCTAGACAACTGCCCTCAAAACTCAGTTGCTACTGAAAAACTATTGAATTCTTCTCTGGGCAAAGAGTTTTTCCAGCTCGTGACTTCATACGCCGATAGTGTGGTTCGAAATGACCTGCCTATTCCTCTTGACGAATGCGGCTGTTCTAAGTGTGGTGCTACGTTTGATAACCTCGTTGCCCTCCCAATTCCAGACCAAGCCCGCAAGAAGCTACAAAGTAGTCATCCGCAAGCTCGATTTAGGCGCCATGTAGTGGAGCCAGTGTTAGCGGAGTGTCGATGCTGTAGTGCGCAATTCAGTTCGCAGCATCTCATCCGTAATGCTCTGCTAAAGGCACGACCAACGTTTTGGCCTCCGTGGGAGCGCCACCTAGCTGCTCACGAAATCGAGGATCAGGCTCGCCTGGAGATAAAGTGCCGGAACTCAAAGCAGCATGCTGTAAACAAAGTTTGTGATCGCGAGTCAGTTCATGCAAGCTTCTGCAGCGAGACATCGAATCGCGACGGGACATCGGAGCTGCTAGAGCAGGCCAATCGCCGACAGATGGCCCTGTGCAAGGCCGATGATGATCCTTTCGCAATGATGCATTGACAAGATTAATGGAAGTGTTGCCACCGTTTCCCACCGACGTTCGCTTGTCGAAGCAATCGCTAGACTACATGGTTTCCGCTCTGGTTGTGCTGGTCAATCAGCATCTTTGGTGCCACACGACAAGCTGCTTTAAGCAGTCCGTGGTAACAGCGAATGACTCTTTCTGTCGCTACCGTTTTCCTCGCCCGCGCTTTGACGCCACCTCGTTTAAATCGTCTGGTGTGGAGCTCAAGAGAACTCTTGGACATGAGTTTGTGAACGGATATAACTTCGAGATAATGGCTACGTTTAAATGTAATCACGACGTCCAGATTCTGCCGGGTGGCAGCGATGCTACCGAGCGGATACACTACTGCTGCAAATATGTAACAAAGCCGCAAAAACGATTAGATTCGCAAGTGGCGGTTGCTGTGGCCGCGTTGAAGAGACGGCAGATACGTGAAAGTGTCGAAGCGACTGCTACCGATTCATCTGCTCCCAATGAGCACGTTGTCGCTCGTAAGCGCGTCGCTGCCCTAATCTACAATTTGACCAACCGCCAGGAAGTGGCAGGACCTCTATCAGCTCTCTACCTTTACCGTGGATCGTGTTGCTACTCGAGCGCAAAGTGTACGACACTGCCTCTGGGAGATGCGATTCGGCAGCTGATGAGATCAGATGATTATTCCTGCAACCTTGTCAATGATGGAGATGACGCTCAGAAATCAAATTTTCGTGCTGTATCCTACCTTGACGACTACATTTTTCGACCCAAGATGCTTGAGGAAGTTAACTTGTACGAGTTTTCTATGTGGTACTTTAGAAAAACACATGCGAGCCTCGAGTAATAGGCTAAGCTTCGCTTGCGGCCACTCTCTAAGCAAAACACACTGTTTAGGGAAGCGATACAAAGAGGTAGTCCCAGTCATACAAAATTTTCGGATGCCCAACACTGCAGGGGAAGCGTCAGCAGAAAAGCAATGCAAGTATGCGGTGCTTGCCTTAATTCTCTTTAAGCCATTTCGTGGCCTGAACGATCTCATTGGTTGTGCTGAACACTTAGATGAACAAAGATGGATCGATACGTACGAGCAGTGGAGACCTCAGTGTAGTGAATTTGCTCGAACCATCATGGACAACATGGCTGATTATTATAGCGGGTTCGAGGGCAAAACTACGGAGAGAAGCAGCAGCTGCAGCCGAACAGGGTGAATTTAATGTCGATTCTGACTCTGACGAAGACTCAAATGATGATAACGATGATCTGTTTGTTGCTGACGATCTAGACGATGTCGACATGTTCGAAGATGATGAGGAGAATAGAGGGCTACTCCAGATGTGGGAGCTAGAAGGTGATCCTGACGTCATCTTGGAGAGTTCGGCGTTGCATCCGGCTGCTTGCCCAACGGCATCAAATCCTGACAGGAGAATTGCATACTTGATGGACCTTTTAAGGATCAAGAAATGCTACGGGGTATTGCTGAAAAATTGACGCAGGGGCCAGTTGCTGCATGGCCGACTTCAGAACTACCGCCCATCCCTTCTATGAGGAAGTGGGTAAAAGATGCTCACACTGATAATGCATTGACTTTGAGTCTTGCCCCAACAACAATACCTGACCGCTGTACAGAGGTGGTGGAGCTGTTGGATAGCTCTCTGCTTCGGTCTAGCATGACCTGGCAGCCTTCGTCAACCTTATCGCATGATCCTAAGGTGGTAAGGAACTTCGCTAGTATTTCAGATACTTCAGCAGCATTCACCCTTAACGAGAGGCAACACTGGGCTTTTCAAGTGATAGGAAAGGCCCTACTGACGAGATGGAGACTTGCGGAGGAGTCGTATGATTCCGGCGAGACGCTAATTTCGGCACTGCGTGACAGCCAACTCCTTATGTTCCTGGGGGTGAAGGTGGCACAGGGAAGAGCCGAATCGTAGAGTCTGTCCAGGCGCTTTGCGGAAGCTGGGGTCGTGCTGAGTGTGTTGTTAATACGGCGCTGACTGGCAAGGCAGCGACACTCATTGGGGGCGAACTCTGGCAGGGTTTCTGTTGCAGATTCGAAAGAAGAGCTCAAGCGACGCGATCGCAAACCTCGATCTGATTATTATCGATGAGGTTTCTATGATGAAGAAGTACCAGCTTTCGCAGCTAGACAAGCGCTTACGTGTCGCGAAGAGAGTTCTGGATGTTTCGTTCGGTGGTGTTCACGTCGTACTAGTTGGCGACTTTTTGCAGTTGCCTCCGGTGGGGAGAACCATTATATAAAAACCCTTCTACAAAGTCAACTATGTCAGCAGACGAGCTCGCTGGCTATCACCTCTGGTGCGAATTTAAGAATGTTGTGATCTTGAAAGACTCTGTTCGGTTCAAAGCGGACCCAGAATGGGGTCGCGGGTGCCAGCAGGCGCGCCTCGGCGTCTGGACTCCTGAATTTGTACAGATAATTAATTCGCGGGTCCTGACATCTAAGGATGCTATGCAGGAAGCAGGTACTCAACAAACTTATGACACTTTCGTGACTCCTGACAACTCTACAAGAACGTCAATCAACAGCTTATACATTTCAACAGCTGCAAAGATACTACCGAAAGGTGAGTATCCAGTTCGTGTTGTAGTGAACTTCAAGGGCAAGCTATCTGGGCTCCGTACGGCCGAAGTGCGAAACATTATGGCGCTTCCGGACTCCAAATTCGGTCGCATGGCTCCCTACCTCGACTTGACCGTGGGCATGCCCATACAAATCACGCAAAACATTCGAACAGCCAAAACGGTAGCGAACGGGACTCTCGGTCGGTTAGAAGCTATCTGCTTTCAACCTTGCACGACATTCCGATTAGTTCATGACAGTGTTGCCGACATGACGGTGAAAGTTCCCAGTTTGCCCCCTCCTGCAGTGCTCGTCCGACTTGATCGCGGTCCAGGTGCCAGTCCAATGCTAGGTTCTGCTGACCAAAACATATTTCCTCTGTTCTTCGACAGCGAAGGCTACAGCGCGTGCAATATTTCTCTTGCTGGGGTTGTCGGCGGCGTACCGCGTTCCCTGTCCACTCGGATTCAGCAGTTCCCGCTAGTGTGCGCCGTGTCTTCCACCGTGTACAAGGTGCAGGGAGAGACGTTAAATAGCATGGTGGTGACCGAATGGCGGTCTAGCAACTCGGTCGCCAACAAGAAGGAACAGCCCTATCTATTGGTGTCTCGTGTAACAAGCAGAACTGCCTTTGCAGCGCTATCTCCTCTGACCAGCGATATAATTGCTTGGGCTCGACTCCCGCAAGCTGAAATCGACGAAGAGGCTCGCTTCGAGCGCCTCAGCGGTGAAACTATTGCTCGACAACGAGATGTTCGTGAAAATGGAAGCTGATTATTCAAATTCAAATGGTAAAAACAAATCTGTTTGACTGAACCCCGGCAGGATGCGTCGAACCTCGACTCGAAGATGTACTACTCGGTTTGCTGAGTGCATGGAACGGCTTGCGCGAACTCGAGTCACGAGGACATGACCCTTTGTGCCGACCTCGCCAAACAGGCGAAGGGGTGGGTCCCAAGTTCAAGGTTGACCCCCGCTTGGAGGCGCCACCACTTTCCGTGGCGGCATCCTTGATACGCTCCTCGGGTCAGGGGCGAAGGAGCTGGCCAACGCCTGCGGCCCGTGCATTGGATACCGACATGCCCATGGGCCACCCGATCTTCGCGTCGTACAACCCTAACGTCGCCAAGCGTGCTGACAGTAACCCCTCGTGGCGTCCCCGAGAAGGTGACTATGAGCCCGATTGCTGGCACGACGACGATCGACTCCGCTAAGGACACGATCAAGACCCCGGATAGAAAGGAGCTGCTCCGTTCGGCAAGGAGCTGCCGCCGCGTGACGTCGACTGTGAATGTCGACACGAAGAGCGAGCGTTTGGCGTTCCCGTCCGCGTTCGACGAGTGGGATGACAAGGATATGGTTGACATGCCGGTGTCGATCAAGGAGAAGGGCAAGTGCACCACCGACCACATCAGTATGGCTGGCCCGTGGCTCAAGTACCGCGACAATATCTCTGCCGGTGCTGAGAACGACGAGAACGGCAAGACGGACAGCGTGATGAACCAGTTTACGGGTGAGTTCGACAAGGCGCCTGACGTCGCCAACCAGCACAAGGCGAACGGTGTCAGCTGGATTGTCCTGGTAGTGGTGATGTTGAGATGCTATGGACAGGTGTGAGAATCATGGATTGATGGTTGGTGGCTCAGCACGCCAGGGAATTTGACAGCGACATTAGCTTGATGTACACCGTGATCCATCTATTTGTCTCGCATATTCGCTTACGGATTCCTGTTACTATGGCCTCGACGAATTTTCAGCAAGCGACCATTCAGTAGGAGGAAGCAGCATTGGAGGTGGTGCTACAGCGTATTCGCGAGCTTTTTGACGCGCGAGTATGGTTCCCACGTAATCACGTCGAAATAGCACACCGCCGAGGTAATTTCCGAGACGCTCGTGAACGTCTTGAGGCGGCACGAGGTGTTTGTCTTGAAGTGGACAGGACTCGCGGAGAGGCATTCGCCACCGCACTTGCCGACCGATGGAATGTACAACTTGACATGGAAAGGCAAGTGACAGAGGAAGCACGAGCAAGACTTCGCCAGCACCAAGCTGATCTTAGGGCGAGAAGCGGTAGCCCTGACCGCGCAGGTTTGCTGGCACGGGAAGCTGCTCAGCTCTCTCCACCAAGAAGAGGGCCCAGAGCTGCTGCGTCAGCTTTACCAAGAGCTGCGTCAACCTCGCCGAGTGCTGCGTCGCGTTCATCAAGTGCTGCTGCGTCGACCCCGCCAAGTGCTGCTGCGTCTCGGTCGCCAAGTGCTGTTGCGTCGGCCTCGCCAAGTGCTGCTGCGCGACGCTGCCCACCACCACACCAGTATGCGAGGAAGTTTGCCTCTGTAGGAGGTGGGCGTGGCTACTACACGGGCCCTTCGCGCCGTACACCACCAGCGCGTCGATCCGCCCCACACAGCAGTGGCAGTAGAGGTGATGGAGACCCTGCCGTGCAAACGCCCAGCGTCGTGGACCACACCCACGATGATAGTACCTCTGAGGAAGACGGAGGTACTAATCTGGATTATTTGTTTGGTTCTGGTTCCAGTCCCAGCTCAGGCAGCCCCTTCGTTCCCAGCTCGACCGGTGGATCGGACGAAGACGACAGTTCCGACGAAGTTGACAGTGCAGATGAACCCTGAAGGATGATAATTTAGGTAGCGATTTTCAACCATTTTATTAATTGCAACATCGACCTTTAGCTACTGCCTCAATTGGGCTGCGGTCGTACAGCACATGTCCGCTACTGCTCGTGACCTTCAGTCCGAACTCCGTGAGATCGAAGCGCTCGGCCTTGGCGACGCGTAGACCTTCTCGCATCGGTCGGTCAAGGCATTACATGCCAAACATGTCCGAGGCGATGATGCACTGCGTGTAGTTCGTGAGCCCCGCGATGTCGAGCAGGAAGAAGCATTTGCTGGCATGATTGGAACGTCTGGCCACGCTTCTCAAGCCAGGACTAGAAGTCCTGAAGCTTGGCGTCCTGCGCGGGGAAGTTCATTCTGGTCAGATGTGCGGATTTGGGCCAGTTAAGACGACGACGCCGACTGCTAAGCTTCAACCTCGGATAAACCGTCGAGCAATGCAGCTACCAAACCCGGCCAGGTCAGCTCTTGCGCTGCAGTCGTCACCTCCTTCGCACCAACCATCTCGGATTCTTGGCGCACCATTTCGGCGTCACCGCTTGCAGACTAGCCAACACGGACTAGTTGCACCACCTCCACGACGTTGCCATCCATCTCAGGCTAGCACTCTTGCCTCGGCACACCAGTCACCTCGGACCAGTGATTTGCCATCGGCACCTTCCGCGGACCAACCTCCTCAGGCCAGAAACGAAGTACTTGACGCTGCATCACACGCACCGTCACCTCGGACTGGGCGAACGACGCGTAGACACCGCGTTTTCGTCACGCCTGTCGGCCCTTCCTCTAGTTGTATGACTTGGCTTAGTTTACGCTGGTGAAGAAGTAAGATGAACATATATAAATGGGGTTGCAATCCTGCAAACTAGCCTCCGCACTATTAAAAATGAACACTAGGAAAAACCAACTAGTTTTACAGCCCCTCCTGCTCACCGTTAATCGAGTGTCGGGCGCACGGCGTTGAAGTACATGCCATGGTACCGGTTCAGGTGCCTCCGTAGCGAGTCCACTCCGCTGCTCCGGAACGGACAGTTCCAAACGAAGCAAAACAGCTCGTCAGCAGGGCGAGTGTCGTCTTCCACCGCGACAAAATCAGGAAGGTGAGTCACCTGTCGAGCGTAGCGCGGGGTATCCAGGATCCCGTGAACGCACACGTTGTTGCGTTGATATCCCGCCAGTGAAAACATGAAGTCACCTCGGAATAGAATTAGGTCACCCTTATTGAGCCGGATAAGTTTTCTGTTAGACTGCATAGCGACGTGATGATTCCACCCGTAGCCATACAGAAAGGTGTTGTCCTCCAGAGCAATCAGAACGGACCCGGGGAGAGCGCACACATCCACCGCCGCTCTGTTCGACCCCACAGGCGCATATTCACGTCGCACGAGCTGGTCCTGAGCCCCGCATCTCGTCTTCACGAATTCCCACTCTCCCGCAGTAGCCACAGGAAAAAAGCTCTTGATGTGTTTCTCAAGATCAACCGTGAGCTCGCGAGCGGTATCGTCGGGGAGTGCCGCACGACTGCGATACTCGTCAATGAGGACACCGTCCGAAGTATCCGGGAGCCAGAAGTCTTCGGATCGAGCGAGGGACCGCAAATGGTTTGCTTCAAGCGCCGAGAGCGCTCGGTGAAGCTCAACGTGACCATGAGACTTGAGGTTGCGTGGTGCAAACATTGCAGTTGCAGGAGTCTTGGTCGCTGGGTGTCGTTGCTGGCAAAATGAAATATGAGCTGCACAAATTTGGCTCTGTCGAACTTCGTTCTGTCCCCACAGCATAACCAGTGCCTTACGGAACATAGGACACCTCGGAAACTACTGCATTCACTTGCGTGTATCCCTAAGCTATCGATGAGCGAGCAATACTTGAGATGAGCGAGCATCACTTGCCGGCAAGGTTCATCGATGGAGCGACTCTGGCGGATATGGTATGCTTAGCAGTGCCACCTACCAATTACGCTAGTGGTGGAACAATATGTGATCCGCTTAGCTCATGCATAAAGCTATCCGCGACGTTGATAATCCAGCTTCCCAATACGATCTCTGCAATCATAGTGCCTCGTGAACTTGTATAAAAACGTATAAACACTTCAACTCCAGCGACGTTGAAGTTGCCCTTCTGGATACCGTGGGGGCCAACCGAGTGTTCACGCTCCCTCGACGGCGCCAAAACAAGGATTTCTACGTGTCGTACCATGGTGTTGTCGTGTACTAGTAGCGGTTAGTGTAGCGGTTCTGCTGTATAGTTGGCTAACACGAGTTCTTTAGCTGACCCAGGCCACAGAGGCGGATCATCACGTCTGCGGAGTCTCTGTGACACTGGTAGCTGCCATCCTGGTACTTTGAAGTAGGCCACTGTGTTCCACGAAGCGGCCGCGTCTGTATAGATACAGATGTACAGCTCAAACCTTCTTTGGATTGAGCTCCATCACAGTGGCCCACCGCTCTTCCATGTCAGCGCCGAGATGGATATGCACGTTGTGTAGCGGTAAGGTCTGCCAAACCATTGTAAGACTACGTTGTAGACGCATATGAGGCCCGAGTAGTGTAGCGTTTTCTTGGACAGCGCAGACTGCACTATCACTGGAGTTATCTGCTGTTCCAGCAATGCTTTATCGGTCGGATGAAACCTGTCTTGCGCGTCGTGTTGAAGTTCTGGGGAGGGTTTCTCGCCGCCAGTGGTATGTGGTATGTTTTTTAAAGCGTACGGGGGGTGCGGATGCTTCTGCTCTTGCTTGGATCTTGGATCGCTCGTTCGATAAAGTGGACGCCCAGCATTTAATATAGGCTATAGGCTACAGCACAACACACAGCAATACCTCATCCACGGGAAGAGGCTTCACCGTTGTGCTGTGCCATTTGCGAATATCCGCATGAAAGGCAAACCTGCAAACGTGGTCGCCACGGCTCCCGCCAGCAGCGGGAGCAAAAGCGTCAAGGTGAAACCAGTGGTGACAGCAGTCGCTGTTCCAGCTACGTGTTCAAGGAAGGTCTCGGAGAATTCGCCACCACCCCGGCAGACCCCGTACGAGCGGCTGCGTGAGCTGCTTGAAAAGCCGGGTGGTGGCCGACGGATACTATCTACCCTGGAAGGTATGGAATATGCCCGGCATTAAGACAAAGCTAATCATTAATTCTATTGAGCGCAGATCTACAGGATCATCTCAGAGCAGATATCCGAGAGAAAGTGACGCTGCGTATGAAGCTCTTGTGGGTGTCTGATCACACCTACAGAGTCTTGAAGCTTGTCCGGCTGCACTTTGTCGACGCAGACTCGCCGGAGCCGCTCCAAGACCAGATCACGGTACGCTTACGGCATTGAAGGGATATGGGCCACAAAACTAACCACTTGTGATGATCGAACAGCTTTTCCGTGATCGCTACGACACAGACCGCGACGCTGTCAACTCGCTGTTTCTGACCGGCACCATGTGGAACACGACGTCGGACTCGGACGATCTGCCCATTCCTAGTACCGTCGTCACTATCAACGACTACTCCAACCTGCAGCTATTTCGCGACGCGGACTGCCAAGCTAGCATCAAACTGAGGGATCTTACGTGGGATTCGTAGCAGCCGGCTTTGGTAGGAGGCACGGTTGTCTGTGTTTACACCAATGTGTGCTCACTGCATACTAGTCAGTACCATGCATATCGCCCAGGCTTCCACTAACCTAATGCAGAGTTTTCTGAAAGCCCAATTCAGCTGGATGTATCTCATGCACGTATCTTGAGCGGACAAGGCCCTCGAGAGTGACGACGACTGCATCGTTGCGTAGCCCTTGTCGTACATTTCCGATGATGGAGGAACAGCAGCACATATTTGGGTAGGATCTGGTTGTCGTGGCGTGTTCGTCTGGCTGGGACTGTCGCCGTCTTTTGCTACAGCTACCTCATCTGGGCACCCTCGTGTGCTGGACTTGCAAGTCACGGAGGACTACACATACCTGCATCTACTGGAGGAAGCGTGTTGCGCCGGCACCATGCCGACGACCAGCGTGGTTCAAGGGTGATGAGCACAAAGAAAAGATGGAACTCTCGAGAAGGCACACCATCCCTCCACCACGGATAACTGGCCACTTCGCAAAACGCCACGCACGAGGAGGAAGAGCCAAGGTAATCGCCGTGCTTGCTGTTGTTGTGCTGTGGAGAAGTCATTCACGCTCGCTCCACGTGAAGATGACGAAGCCTCAGGGATCCCGAAACTACAACCAGGACGAACAACAGCACATGTTGTCAATCCTGGGAGACACTCTACCGCAGAGTAAAGCTGATTGGGAGGCGGTATCTGGACGATACAACCGCAGCAAGGGCTTGCAGTGGGCGGAGCGCAGCGCGGCGAGTTTGAAGCGCAAATTTGTGACTTGTCTTCAACGACGTCTTGTGAAAGTAACACGATCAAGAGCAAAGCGTTGGAGCTGAAGCTGAAAATCGTGAAGCGTGCTACGACCACCAGGCGTCAAGATGTGCATGTGAGCTCGACGGTGCCTCGCAACGATGCACTCCCTGACGAGAGTCGCGTGCAACGTGCAGAATGTCATGACGTGGAAGAATGCGTTGAGGATGCATTGCGATCAAGAACACATGTGCCTTCCGTTGCTGACAGACAAACCACAAGTTTGTGGCTACCCGAGAACCAGCGACCTTCGCTTCCTGCACTTTGCGAGGTCAGCAACGATGCCACGCCCCAGCACGACGGCGCATCTAGCCCACGTCGGGCTCCACCCACGAACCAGCACATGCACTGCGACGTAATCCAGCTCTTTCTGTGGTTTCAACGCCGCGATGAGCAGCAGTTAAACCGCTGGAAGGATATTAACCGACAACACAAGCAGGATATCTGCGTCGCTAACCGCAGACACAGAGAGTTACTGGAGTGCATTGCGTCACTTAAAGCACCATCGACAAGCTAGAGGTAAATCCCAAACCAGGCCAGTCTAACAGCTTGCTAGAGCATATACCAGCATGTTTGAACATTCAACTACATGGAGATTTTGCCTGTCGGAGTTTGGCGCGCAGATTAACGCGTACGACGTTTGCCTGGATGGTGCCAAACGCGGCCGATACATCTGGCACAGCGCCTCGTTGGACGCGTGGATTCTCGTTGAGCTCTAGAGCTCTGTATGTCCATACGAAGACAGCTCGACAGATGCATTCTCCGCGGCAGCGCGTAAAGCAGCACACATCTATTGCATCGGTTGAAGAAGTCCGTATCGCGCCGGAATGGGATGTTTTTTTAATAATGCGACATCATCTTCAAGCTACCAATGCTTGTTCTCTTCGTCTCCCTCACTTTCGATTCTGCTCCACGGTCCGGATCAGCGCGGTGTTCCTACAGCCTAGAAGAAGTCCATAGGCTCCATGCCTGGCCGCGGAAAGGGTCCCAGACGTCATCGGCGCGTGCTGCGCGATAATATCCACGGCATCTCAAGAAATGATATCCGCAGACTTGCGCCGTGCCGGAGTCATTCGAATGTCGGAGTTGGTGATTGAAGAGACCCATGCAGTGCTCAGGGTCTTCGTTGGCAACCTCGTGCGCGATGCTGTCGTCTACACACAACACGCCAACCGTAAAACCGTCACTACAATGGATGTTGTCTACGCGCTGAAGCACCAAGGCCGCACCCTGTACGGGTTTGGCTCGTGAGCGTCTACCGTTTTGCCGACGCAGTAGTACATCGACGGAAGCACGGTGGTCAGCAGTGTCAGCAGAAGTAGTGAGAACAAGGGCCTCAGCCTTCTACCTCGATTAAAACTATATATATATATATATATATATATATATATATATATCTGCCGTTTGGTACAGAACACTTCAGCCGTACACTTCCAGCTTCAGCTGAGCTCGTGTGCACATGACCCTGCAAGCATGACACAACACCGCAACGCTGTGTCTAGCGCGTGCTTCTGCTAGAGAACCCAACTAGTGAGGTACATACAAGATATACATATACTATTATATATACAAGATGGCACAATCTCTTCCTTACGAACTGTGACATCCCCCAGGCCTCACAGGCCCGGGCTAGCAGTCTGATTAGACAGGGAAACTTGAGACATAAGTGTTGTGCAAGTGCAAGTGTCATCTTTCTGACGGCGGGACGAATGGACAGTGAGAGCTCTGAAGACGAGGAGCTCGCGCTTATCGCGCTTGTCAGTGACAGCAACTCGCGCTCGCGCTCAAACCAATTCAATTTTGACAAGCACACTACTGCTTCAGTGTGGAAATCCAAGTTTCGCTTCGAAAAAGACGACATCGTGGCACTTATCGTGCATTTCCACCTTTCTGATCCATTTCCATCAAAGCAGCGCTACCGAGTTTCCGCTCTCGAGGCTCTATGCACTTTTCTGCGTAGGATGGCGTATCCAGCTGGTCTGGATGATCTTAAAGACCTGTTTGGACGTGAACGTGAGGCGATATCATCGATTTCGAACGCCGCGCTAGACCATCTCTACCAAGAATTCTCACATCTATTGATGTTTGACACATAACGGCTAACAGAAAGCACTCTCCGTGCCTACGCTAGAGCTGTCTTCGTAAAGGGAGCACCTCTCCGTACATGCGTGGGATTTATTGACGGTACAGTTCGTGGCATGTGCCGGCCGCTGCAACACCAGAAATACGGTAACAACGGGCACAAGGTACGCCTTTAAATTGCCAAAATTACACTACGTCTAAATGCTAACTAAGTTTTATCGATGCTGTGATTCTGAAGAGAAAACATGCGCTGAAATATCAATCCGTTATCGCTCCTGATGGAATTATCATCCGTCTGAGTGGACCCTACGCTGGAACCTGCCACGACGCTTTTATTCTTCAGCAAAGTGGCCTTCTAGAGGCTGCGTGTGAGCATCTCAAGTTTGATGGGAAACATTACGTCTTTTACGGCGATCCCGCGTATGGTCAACAAGATCATATTATCGCACCTTTTGAAGGTGCGTCTCTTACAGACGACGAGCAAGAATTCAACAAGCGGATGAGTGAGGTCCGCGTTAGCGTGGAGTGGGGATTCGACAAGATAGTGCGTTACTGGGCATTTATTGACTTCGCTAAGAACCAAAAGCTGCGCTTGCAGAGACTAGGAAAATGTATGCCATGGCAGCGTTTTTCTCCAACGTTCATACGTGTGTGTACGGAAGCCAAAGGTCAGAGTTTTTCGTGTGACTCCTCCAAGTCTAGGTGAATACCTGCATCACTGATAATGCAAAGTAAAACAAAAAGGTTTTATTCTGTCGGCAATTTTGCGTTCGTTATCGTCTCAATGAGTCTAGTCATCGTGTGCATCTGAGAGGCCATCATTGCTGTGAATTTGTCGTCGCGGTCTCTGTCCTGCTCTTGCCTTTCGCGATCTTGGTCCAAGCGACGTTCCTCTAGCTCAAGGCGTCGTTCTTCCAACGCTAGCTGTTGCTGCCGTTCCTCCGCCCGGCTTCTCCGCTCTTCAACTTTCCCTTCAAGATAGTCCGAAATGCGCTCTGTGTGGGAGCGTTTTGAGGGTGTGGTGGATGCCTGTTGCTCGTCATGTGGACTGCTGGACCTAGAGCGGCGCAATCCTTCCATAGCATCTCTCACGACTTCGGCCGTTGCCGCCTCACGCATCTCTGCATCACGCTTCTCATTATCACTCTTATCAAATTTTTCCTGTACATGAGCATTAAACTATTCACGAAGTTATTAGAAGACTGCATATTTCTTAGGACCGCCCACTGAAAGTACTTACCAGTTCTATAAGATCCGTCAGCAGTTGTTCACGCTCAGTGTTCTTCCGTTGTCCCCGACGCACGAAGAGACTCCATCTCTTCGCGGCGAAATGCGTCATGCAACGCTGAGAATCGGCGCCGACATGCTTTTCCGTCCGCTGTGCACGCTGGTAAAGCTGCCTTGACGCCACTTGCAACGTGCTCCCACGCAGCTTGCGTCTCACCATGACCTGCCGACCATGGCGTATGCTTGACGACCTCCTTTAGAAGAAGAACATCACTGGATGGAAGAAAGCGAAAAGCTTTCCTCCGCTTCGCCTTGGCCACGATTGCGCTGCCTGCACCGACGTCTTCGTTAGCGCAGCTGTCCTCCCTTGGCATTGCAATTTACAAACTCACTGTGGCCACTTATTTGTTGTAACTCGTCGTCACAGTGAGCACGCATCTAACGTACTTTTCCTAGAGCTAAAACAACTGTGATGACCAAACCCTACCGATGAGAATGCTCACAGTTCCTTTTCACAGTCTTGTTACCATAGCACAACCTCTCTATTGGACAATTATTAGATGACACTGAGCTTGGGAGTTCTAGCAACTACAAATCTAGCTACTGTCCGTAGACGCTTTCTCGTCGGTACGTAAGCCTCCCCGACTTAGGCTGCGTGGGCTAGGACAGTTTTCTCAGGTTCTTAATCAAGATGTACTCTTGGTGACAATGGCATCGCGGTCGAGGGCGGCGTGGCAGATTGTACTACCGCCCAAATTATGTCGGGCCACTCCGCAACGTGAACACGTTTTTGACGTGTATTCCTCTTCAAAATCAAAGATTTTACCGCCGACATGCTCCAACTTACAGCGCAGGAGTATTTTGAAGTGAATTGCGGCTGAGATAGCAAGTAGAGCTTTTAATTTCCTACGTTTTGCCACCGACCATGACAAATTCAGCAGGAAGAGTTCCTGGCGGAGGCATTGCGTCTGAATCCACACCAGTTTCGTATCTATGAGCCATCTCCGACATCTGGAAAAAGGCAGTAGCACTACAACGTAGTATAACGCAAGCCAGCTTGATAAGTTTGGTGTAGGTCCCCGATCCTTCTCGTCACGCGGCAGGTCGTGAAGTGAACCTAGTGTCGTTGACGATTTCTGAGGTGGTGTCTCTAGACGTTGATGACGATATCGAGAATAGCAAGCTGAAAGTTTTGAGCGTCGATTTTATTAATTCGCCTCTGAACGGTCCTACACGCGTCCTTGGTGCTCATGGTGAGGCAGCCTGGGTCGAACACTTTTGAGAAATTTTATCCGCCAGGATCGATGGGGCAGGCCTTGATCATCGCCAAGTGCTCAAAGCGTCGGTGACGGGTGATACTAAGGTAGCAATCGTCTTCACGAAGGCGTTGCAAGCGCACAGAATACCCGACGGGAGGCATGTATCCGCGGACTGCAAAGCCGTCGGTGTCGCCGAAGCCGAAAACCCTGTGGAGAAAGTGCACTGCATTTTATCCACCGCTCTGAACGATGAATGCCCGACTGGCTAACATCAAGCGCGCCGTTTAGTAACATACAGCACCTTAAGAAGTCTTTCTCGATTGCCATTAGATAGAGAGGCGTCGTACTAATGTAAATCTGCTGCCATGATCGCTACTGTTCCAGGACCATCCGTATGTAATGTTCTCAGAGCAGATCGTCTATCTACAAGCTGTGGCTTTCAAGGGCTTGCAAGCTTCTCTCATTGCTACCTCCAACGGTAGCTGCTGATGGACAGACTTATCTCAACCATCTGCATGTTCACCAGTTGAAGTTGAAGGTCACCAAGGACTTCGCTCTCGATAAGGTCTCCGTTTCCGGGTTGAGCTGCTCCGCTAGTTTTCTCATTCTGCATTTTGCCCAATACAGTCTACTTCGTCTGAAACCTGTGCTCAACCGTTTTACCGTACGTAGTTTAGAATGCTAGTGTAGGCGTTTTAGAGATACAGAAAATGTCCTAAATTGCCACCAAGAGCGAAGACATCGCGGTGACCAAGTGCTGTGTGTGAATTCGTGCGAGCATACGTAAGAAACCATCCTTGCTTTTATTTTGAGGAGCTACACTCCGAACTATAAACTGTCTACAAAAACGCCACCAATCTCTCGGATTCGACAATTTGTCGTTGTCTTCTCTTCGATCTAAGGCTGACGAGGAACGTGCTGATGAAGCGTGCGTGGGAGAGTGTGCCCAGAGAACGTCATGAATATGTGAGGCGACTGAAGTGACCAGGCTGGGAAACGAAAGTATCCGCCCCAAACAGCCAGCTTCACAGACGACCAGAGCGACAGAACGTGTCGGAAGAAGGGGAGTTACTCCAGATATCTGAAGGTATGTGCTCATTATCAAGCCTATCAAGCCGCTCGCCAAGCTGTTGCCACCAATTCGCAGACGAAGGAGGTACGACCGTCGGATATCCAACAGAGTGATGTCAACACTTCGCACTACACTGATAGTATTAGGCCTCTCTGTCTTTTTACCGCTACTTTGGAGATACCTTCGCAGGACTGCTACACCTAAAATTGATTTTCTTACCATTACGATGGGGAGGTTTAATTCGAGGTTTGTTTAATAGGATATACAAAGCACACGTCCAATCATTCAGTCTTTTGACGGTTAAAGAACACACCAAACGCCGCCAACGAGTTCGCACCTTGTGCTCCCAAGACAAGTATACCGTGTGGCACCGCGCAACACTCCAGAAGATTAAGAGCTTTGTGATTGGATGTGAATAACTAGTTTTGGCTAAGGCGCCATCATTTTATCGAAACACTTAGAGACATACCGACAATTTTTCAAAACTCTGAACTTGCCACCTCCTACATATCAAGTAATATAAGTTAGATGGACGCTAGCTGCACAGCACAACCTAGCCGAATATGTTCGACACCATGGCATGATGTATTGACATAGTTTAACGATGCCTCATATCTATTTTGGTGTTCGACCCACTACGAAAAATGGCCTGGTTGAGTTAGGCAATCGTTGCTAAAAACTATGAAATGCACGCGGTTAGGCTAAAATGATTTAGAAAAAGAATAGAATTTGAAAGCAAAGGTCTGACAACCCCTACTTTGCGACCAGACCAGTGACTGATAGCTAATCAGCATATTGCACGCAGAGCGGCAAATGACTTTGCGGCGCGCAAGCTTAACGTAGTTGCTCATTTGAACTGGAAGAATATAGACGAATACCACTTCCATGTGCCCTGGTGCTAAGTTGGAGCGTCACTAGAGACGAGCTAAGAGGTACATAGAAGCGCTAGTTGCTGCCCATTTAGAAAGCATATGCGGGTGGTAGTGTTTTGATTTTTGTAGGTTCCAAATAAAACGGCCAATTCAAAATGAAACTTGCCCCATCCGCTCGGCTCTGCGTCGGTGTATTTAACGGCATGGCAGGTACAGAGACCTGGACGCGATTCGCATGCGATCATGTCAACTTGCCGAAGGACCGCGCCGGCAATCAGGTGCCTGTCAGATATTTTCTACAGCAAGTCTATAGAATCTCTTTTGCGTTGACTAAATTTTAAAGTGGTTGGCATCAATGTAGGTATTGTGGAGTTCACTCCGTAAGAAGCTACATGAATCACCAACCACCGCGGCTCACCGACTCCAACTTCTCAACGTTCTCGTCTGGACAAGTGTGACACGATGTGAAACTGGATATTTTTCTATGGGATGCGTTAGGCGCATAATGACGACACGTGATTGGATAGTTTGAATATTTGAACGAGCAGTTACAAGTGCGTACAAGTGGGAGTAGGCTTGGGCGCAGCTGCGCTGGACGCGGGAGGTCTACCAAGGAGATGTCTATAGGCTGGGAAGTGCGCGCAAGGGTGATACGAATACACCCTTGGACACGAATTTGCACTCAGTCCTGGCCACCTTCACAGTGAAGACAGGTCGCCTCATCGAAGAGGTCAAATCGCCGCACGGAACGTATCCGTGTGTGCGACCTGTCCCTGCCTTGGTCGCAGAATTCACTGCAGCGATAAAGACTCCGCCGCACCCGCAGTGAACATCAGGCCACCCTTGCCCGCACATTGTGTCCAAGATGTTCACATACAAGTTCTAAGACTATGCCGACACGAGTGCGTCCAATGTGACGATGACTCTTGGACGCACATCTGGAGTTGTGATGATTCTTGGACGCGCAATTGCGTTCCATACGTCGACATACGAATCCTAAGTCTACTGTACACCAAGTGCGCCCAAGGTCCATGATGGCATATTCGTCCAGGTATGGAATTGACCATTGGCCGCACATGCCGTTATGTGGAGTTCATTATGTGTGTCGACTACTATGGAGTGCACATGCGTCCAAGCCCAACCCGCGTCCAAGCCTCAAGTGACCTGAGCCTTGGACGCACATTTGTTCCTAAGAAGCCAGTTTGTGTGGAATGATTGCGCCAAGTTGAGCTTCGGGCAAGGATCCAGTGGAAGTGTCGAGTCGACAGGTTCCCCACCATACTAAGATCAAGATGTCTGTATAAGACTGATTTGTACCCAGAATCCTGGACACGTAGGACGCCAGAGAAGACTTAGATAAAAACAAACAGAGAGTTCGATTTGCCTTGAAACCCCGAAGTGGTCTTCGAAGCAGGTTTCCTGATAGACTGCGTGCAGGCTTGAAGGACAAGACGGCCCCAGCGTCGCCGGAGCTCCCCACCCGTCAAAGTCAAGTCAAGTTGGGTAGGGGATCTTAGGTTCGCGCCGAGGGTTCCCCATTCCGTATCCCAGTTGGGCCGTCTTCTCCGTGGGCGATCACCCATTTCATATTCCTCCTCCCAAGTGCGCGCCAGCACTTAGCGTACAAAGGCAAACCGGAATCGGAACTGCGTTCAAGGATCAAGAGAGGCCTAGGTTGGCCAGAGTACTCTCAAGCTCCGGAAGGTTACAAGTGTGAAGGCCAGTGGGCCAAGTGTATTCCCTCGTGAGAGGGTGGTGCGCGTTTGTCAAGGAGTGTCCAAGGTGACCCGAGTGTCTTGGACGCATATTCCTGAATCTACTCGGCTATAGACCCCCGTCCAAGGGTCTCAAAGAATAAGAGACGGCTGCATATTTGTGCGTTTGCACATCGGACTCTTTTGTATTGTTGGTTCTACGTGGAGGAGTTTCTCCTCAGTCAAGGCCCACCTCGCCACCTTCGCCGCAGAAGTGCGTCCAAGGGTGGCCGAGCCCCCAACCAAGTTCTCCAAGTCCGACCACTGGACCAAGGCTGCCTGGTGGTAAATCCGGTCCGCCAGATCTAGCGATCGAACCCACAGGGATTGCCACAAGGTCACACGCCAAAGGACCCTTGGACGCAGAATGGTGACTACTGATCTGCGCCCAACCTTCCTTCTCGAGTTCGTTCAAGGTTCTTCTGGGCTACGAGCTTCACCGTCCGCGGTGCCGCTATACAAACACCTCCTGGGCGAAAAGTTTCATCGGCCTTCGCCACAAGTGCAGTACCATCCCTCCTATTGTCACCATGCTACAGCCAAGCCACCGAACAGTTTCATCTCGCTGTGCGTTATTTTGCACACCGCCGTATTCAGGTTGCTCAGAGACTTGCTGCTCCCAAATGGGGCCACTCTCATTATGAACATCAATAGTCGCGAAATTCAAATCCTTGAACAGTTGAGAGGAACTCAATCGTTGCCTACGCTGCTATTTCTTCTGTATGTGAGGATTAGCTGACTGTACAACATTTGCGGCGTTCCAGCGATCCTGGAGCTGAGTGCTGCTGATTCGATGGAACCGGTCGGTGTCCAAGGAAGTACACAGTTCCGATTCTTCCTTCGCCTTCGGAGATACTACTGGACGAATCTACTTGGTTACTATGACCCTCAATAAATTTCCTGTCGGCGCGACTTTGGCAGCATAATGGAACAACTCCAGGGTCACTCGAAACCCTCCATCTTCACCGACACTGGATGCTTTTGCGCTCTACTCAATATCCTGCCGGTCCATACAGAATGATTCTTGCTTCGTCAGCACAATGCGTCCGCGACCATCTGCCCCCTCCCCCCTCCATACTGGCGGAACCTCAACCGAGCTATTTTCGGACGACAGGGCCTCTCAGCCAGGACTCTCACGGCCACGATCAGATGTTTGTTTGGGGCTCACATGAGCGCACTTTCCCGCCGACATTGTGCCCTAGAGATTGATATTTACAAACTCCGGCAGATCCTGACAGTCCTCATCAACAAAGGTTTTCTCTAGTCTGATACGATTCCTCTACGTCCGAAGCCGTGCACCTTCACTTGGATCCGGAAACGGTAACAAGCACTCGTTTAGATGCATCGTATACTTAGCACAGAAAAACCAAACCCGCGATCGCCAAACGTCTCAGCCAGGGGCTTACCAATACCAATGTTGTCGTCGACAAGACCTCGTTGATTTGATAACCACTGACAGTATCCTGGGTCAGTTGCATACACCTCTTGAATGGTTTTCGACTTGAGCTTGCCAAACGTTAATGTATTGCGCGTTCTACTTGAAATTTCCGTGGTCGATTGGTTGAATCAACGGGGCCAAATCGCCAGGCAATCGCGCGAAAATCGATCTAACTATACTCTCATTAAGTACGAAATAGGACTTACCATGGAACGTGACGGTACTACTCGGTCGATTTAAAAATGACTTGAGCATTGTATGTGGCGATTCCGCCTATGATCGTGAACCGGCCCAGATTGGAAAACTTGGACAGAATTGACAATACGCATTGTGATGCATATCTGTATATGCAGCTTGATTCTTAAAAGGTATATTAAATTAGCGAAAGGAGTTTGGTGAAGAGTTTACAGAAATCATCGTGGTTGTCGTGCCGGAGGTAGTACAGCCAAAGAATACAATACTCTCCGCAATGCCCCAGCGTTCATATTGAACGAGAAATGGGGCCTGCTTGTAATCATCAGGGATCGCTAATGGTGGGGGCAGCTGCAGAGGATGATGTTGCAATCGGCACAAAATCGCCAAGGTATGACAGTCACCAACAACAATCCTCCAGAACCAAGGTCGTCAAAAGTTGACCTACGCAGGGGATGGATACCGCGATTCGGCCCTTCCGGGACAGCGCTCGACGAGTACCCAGCTACAAGCAACCTTGGCCAGAGGCCTGCCTGAGCTCGGTAGCCTCTCTCTTCCTTCAATCGAGTCCCCGCTCAAAAAGTGGAGGAGTACATGTCATTATGCTTAGGCGCAATTAAAGTGCAGCGTCCTATCTGGAGCCACCGGTAAGGAGTATAGATTCTTCGAGACCTCCTCTTCGCGAAGAACGAGACACTTGCCTAACCCGGGCCGACTTTTTCGTTTTTGCGCTACCAGTACGTCAATACCCTCCGAGCTATGTTCCTTGGGGATCAATGGCACCCATAATCCAGGTCTGCGAAGGAGACTTACTTGAAAGTGTTCCCTGTATGCTGGATTAGGAAAATCATGCTCTGAAAAATCTGTTGTCCAAAGGTCACTTCCTAGATGGTTTCTTATAACTCCTATACATATATGCAATGATATGAAGCTGTTACGACGACAGGCAGTCGGTCCCTATGGCAACTCTTCGTTGAGATCTTCCCCGAGCTACCTCTCGTTGAGTTCTCCCTCGTTGAGTAGAGTCTCAGCGATCCTGGATTTGGTGATAAACCCGCGATAACTGCGACGCGATCTCGACAGATGTCACATCCTTGTCCAGCGTCCTAATTTCGTATTTCCCTTCACCACAAAAGGGCGAAAGCTACGAGTTCTGATCAATCAAGAAGTATAGGACGAAGCTTTGACTGAAAAGATGGCAAACCTCTACGCAGAATCCATGGATAAGAACCTGTGCTCTTGGGATTCTGGTTACAAATTAGGCTTCTGCGCTTGTCTTGATTTGAGTATGTGTAGAGTTTGTTGACTCGACACTTTTACAGGGTTCTTTCCCAGGTTCAACTTGTAGTGTAATCACCAGCACCAAAAACAGATCATCATCCTGGGCTGTGAGTACGATAACGTTATGAAGAACCTGATTAATAAGGCCGAGAAGCCTGTACGTCAATTCAAGGGTAAAGCAGAAGGTAAAGTACGAACGTATTTCTCGAATCAATCGATACACAGCTTACCTCTGCGAAAAAACGCCCCAGGCATAGCTCAGTTGACGCACGCGCCTTAAGATCCCCTACCCGACTTGACACACTCCAACGACACCTCGGGGCGTCTTGTCCTACACGCTTGCACACACACGCACTCTCAAAAAACCGCTTCCAAAACCACTTGTGGGCTTCTTGGCAGATTGAACTCTCTGTTCGTTTCTATCTAAGACTCTTTCTCTCTCCTCTCTAGCACACTTAAGTTCAGGACGCACTTGATACCCTGAACGCACTTTCATCCCGAACGCCGGTCCTTGAACGCACACTCGATACATCCGAATAGTGAAACCCATAGTAGTATAATGCGTCCAAGAATTATCGTCTTGGGCTCATCTGCGCACAGGATCTTCGACTGCATTCAGGACGTCAAAATCTGCAGTCAATATGCATGATCTGCGTTCAGGATAACTTGGACTGCATTCGGGATAACTTCAGTGGGGACGCATTCTGGGAGCATGCCTGATACCTGCTAAGGGTGCTGCAGGGCCTTTGTTACTGGCCAAGGCAAGGGCGGGTCTTCGGGCAGATACGTTCTGCACTGAGATTTACACCTTAAGAGGTAACCCACATTCAGGACGAGGGGCGGCCGAGACTGAGTGCTTATCTGCGTCCAAGGAGATTTTGCATCCTTGCACGCGCTTCTCGTAGCTGAAGTCCCTCCTTGGTAGGGCACCCGCACCCAGCGCAGCTGCATTTAAACAGGCTCCCACGATACGCATGCGTCGTTTCTCACTCGAGATTTTCATTCACGAATCAGCGTCCGGTTTTTGAGTTTAGTATACTCCACATAGAAAAATCCGCTTTCACATCGTGCCAACTCTGTGCCAAAGCAGCTGTGGGCCGCAGGTAGTAGACACTCTGAGAGCGTGTAGGTGTAGGCGTGAGAGTTCTGGTTGCCTTTCAAAACGGCCAACGTCGTCGTGCCATTCGCCCAGAAGCCATCCCACACCGTGCCAGACGCATCGTCGTTTTACCGACTGAAGCACACATTGGGGTCGTTCTCGAGTCACCTCCACTAGCTCTTAACCTGGTTTGGGCCGTCGAAATAGAGGATTTCAGAAGGACCGAAAATCGTAAAAAAAAGTAGCCAGAATGTGGTAGCGACGCCATATATTTTAGAGGCCGCGTCGGACTGTATTTTGCGATTCCGAAAACCAGTGCGGCTGCCCCTCGCCACGGCATAATGAGAAGGAAATTTAAAAAGGCGTCAACCATTGCTGTTTCTCGCATGCCAACTCAAATCCGAGGGCCGTGCGCATTTGAGAAGTGTCTTGCGGATAAGACTGAAGAGATTGATGCAGAAATGTGCTCGGCTGTGACCTGCGCAAGACGGATTCACTATTTCTGCTCGAACGCGCTCCTGGATGGGGAGTTAGCGGCCTGAGTCAATTCAAGATCCTGTCTGCAAGCACTGAGAGCAGCCTCGGCAGCGCTAAGTACACGAACAACTGGTCTGACCAAAGCTCCCAGTCGAAGGAAGTCTGCGGCAGCATTAGCGTCGTACCGTCGCTAATCAAAAGAAGCACTACATGCCAATGTTGATCTTGGCACTGCGCGCTCTGGCAAGGTGCGATCCGCCAGAGCGATAGCAGCTCATGCTACCAGGAAGCCTCCTCGGTCGAAAAGAAGAAAATAAACGCCGCCTCCGTCCAAACACGGCCACTTCTAAGACCGCAAGTACAGAGGCTAGACTTGCAGCCGAGGCTCACGGCAACGACATTTCTGGCATGCCGCCATTGGTTTCTTTGGCAGCATCAATACCAAGTCCCAGAGCGGGAGTAGGTGCATTCGGAGTGGGCGGTAGCTACAATGACGAGAGTCTAATCAGATTTGGAAACGACAGGGAAAGTAGCGACTTCGCTGCTACAAGTGATAGTGATGTTGATGACGGCAGCACAGAAAACGACAGCTCAATACCGTTGGCGAACAGAAAAGAAGATTTTTCTTCACCAAGGCTGCCAATTTAGCGCTGCTGCAAGAGATGCTTGGTGTCGAACCATACGCTGCTCCGCATGGAAAGCAATATCAGGAGGTAGCAGATAATCTGAGCAGTCATTTCCATGTCGTTCCCAAGTTGAGCAGTAGAACCGTCACGGGCCACTACAAACTGTCGGTGGACGAGTTCTACCTAAACGGCAATTCGTATCGCAAGAAGTCCGGCGCGAAGGAGTATTATAACGAACATAGACAACTACTGCATGAACAAGGGGGCCAGATTGCAGACACAAGGAGAGAGAAAACAGTCAAGCACCGTTCCCAGAGGAGTGATGCGGAGGAGAAGGAGCGACTCACTGGACCTGGAAACGAAGATAACACTGCCTCTGTGTCGACATCCGAAGTGTCCGCCCCAGCGACGAATAAACGTCCTGCACGAGGTGGGCCCCTTGGCCTCTACCTGGAGATACCAGCTGTAAACCATCACAAAGACACCATGCTGCAACGTAGTATGGTGAAGTTGAAGAAGCGAAAAGCGGGGGCTAAAGAGAGTCGATGGAAAATAGAATTCGAATTCAAACGCAGGAAGCACGCTCTCGATGAACGCATCCACGCGCTAAGGCCCATTGCATAGCGCCCCCTACCCTTTACTTGGCCTGCAAACAGGCCTCGCAGTGCCATCGATGAAGCCCCAAACACCGTCCACACCACCAGGGCTCTTGGAAGTGATCACGGGGCAGTACCGATCTAAGGTGCGGGCGATCCGACCCTCATCAAAGTACAGTAAATCCGAGAAGTTCTCCTGGATATGCTCCACGACGAAGTAGAAACATGACAGAGTATCGACGGGGCCCGCCCAAACATTGCTACCATATCGATCCAGCGATGAGGAAACGTCATTCGTCTCGAGCAGATAGCAAGCGCATCCAGAGCTGTCGAGCGAACGCCCTCCTTCGTGATGACAGGGTCTAGGAGTTTTATGTTGTGGCGAAGCGCAATCACGAAATCGTCTGCGATCAGCCAGCACACGGCGCCCAGACTACCGACTAACGGAGGGGTACTCCGATCGTCCGTGAAGGGGATGCTGAAGTCTTCTCACCTTGTGTACCCGTCGGTTGGGCCAGCTCTGCTCCTCGGGAAACTCGAGAGGGTGTGCAGCTGTTGCAAGATGAACCGCCTTGGCGCGGCACGGAACTGTTGGAAGCTGCGCGGGAACTCTTCACGCAGCCGCCGGTGGTGGGGTGTCAGCTCCGACCGAGTAGCTCGAGGTCGGGGTTGACGGGGTTGCCTTGGTTGGGTGTGTACCCAGGGGTTGTCCTTTCCAATGGGGCTCTTGCGAGCGCTTGACCGCTTCCTGTAGCGGGGGCTTGAGGGTTGAGGGTGATCACCGGCCACAAATCTCCGGGGCCTTAGCAACAGCGAGGGTGGGCCAATATACTTCCCGTGCCCCGATGACCACTTGTGTACTAGAAGGCAAAATCGACTCTCTGTTTGTTCCTTATGCTTCCTCCTTGCTTTGCCTATCCTGTACCCTACATCGCTCCTACGTGGCCTTGCGTCTTACTTGATTCATTCCCTTCGCATCCCGCCTGAAACTGGCCGCACTGTAGGCCTCCATGTGGGTGAAACTCCGTCACATCATGTCCCGACCTGAGTTCCATCATACACCATTGGTGATCGCAGTCGATGAGTGATGGTCGCCGTTCATGATCGCCATCGCTGAATGATGGTAACCATTCCTGATCGCGGTCCGTGGGTGAAGGTCAGATCTGAACCCATATCAGGAAGAATCCAGTGGGCGTCCCTTCGCGTGACTACCCATCACTCAACAGTCGCGTTTTCTCCAGGCCGCTTCTCCACAATGTGCTGCACAAGAATCTTCAACTCGCTCGTGGTAAAGCAGAACTGGTCCTTGGCTTCGGAGTCCGTCATGGCTAGGATATCGAGCCGAAACTCTGGCACCAGAATACGATCCCTGTACGAAAAAGGCGTGTCTGTCAACCGCTCGAGCTCAAGCAGCAGGAACAACTCCAGTTCTTCGTCTTCTACCTCGCGATGATGTGCGAGTGCCCACATCTCTAAGCGTCTGCATTCTGGTTTAAAGAGTGACATTTAGTGAAGTGAGACGCATAGGCGGCTGGATCACGCAGGAAATTAGCGACGAATCTTATTGAACACCCGATGGCTTTAACAATCTGAATGCTGTTAACGCCCTGGGCAGCGTAAACATTGATCTACCCGCGAACGCGATAAGCTGACTTATCCTGCCCATAGCAACGTTTGCGAAACAGCAAATTCAATGTGTGTATGTATATCTGTTTAGGGAGGGTATATGGTTTAAGCGGATGCAGCCGATACGGGTAACCCGCGTTATTTTCCGCACTGAGGTAGTGTTTATTTATTGCTCCTTCGTCTGAGAGCGGTACCGGCTACTGCGAACCGGAAAATTTGGACGACGTTTTTAGTTACGTGAGCTTGTCATTTAGTACCAAATCATATGGTCGGATTTACACGTCGAGCTATTGGAAGCATAAGAGAATGAATCGATCGTTGAGGACGACCGTGAAATTTTGTGGCTCAGTCGAATTGTAAACACAAGCAAAAGAACAAGTTCCTCAATACGTTTTTACGTGATGTCGCTCATGGGAACGATTTCAAGATGCTTTCAAGAAGTTTTAGAATTCGACGTACCAGCACGTTCCACTTCGGACGTCAAAAGGTCAGACACCACAACGCACAGATCGCCGCCACTGTAAACTGTGGTGTAGCGGGATGTGTCCTAATTCGCTTCCACTGTGCATAGAGACTGACTAAAGGAGGGGGTACTCCGATATCCGCGAGGTTGCTAGAGTTGTGTTCACCTTGTGTACCCGTCAGTGGACTGAATCTGCTCGTTGAGTTTTGCACAGCAAAAGCTGCGCGCCGAGGATCATCGCCCTGAAGCGGACGCGAGCCGACACGATTCAACTCTTCGATGTAGAGGTCTTCGGTACGCAAAATCTCGCGCGTTACTCGAAAAAATCGCCGATACAATGTCACTGCAGTCGGCGGATTTGAGTACACACGGCTGGAAAAGTTTTATAAAGCTTTTTCAAGACTCGCAATATCATTTTTTACCGGTGAAGTTCTGCAAAATGAAGTGGTCCAAAGCGCTCTTGCCGAAGCCGTCCCGGTTTGACGATCCTCTTGTTGACACCAACCGCGCTGTTGACGCTGGTCTTGTTGACCGTACTGCTGGAGCTGACACTGACGCTGAACCTACTGATCCTGCTAATGTTGAAGCTGCTCGTGCCGAAATGGAAGCTGAACGTACGGCTCTTGTTAACGTCCGTGATAACGATGACATGACATCTTGCGTTGGTGAAAAGCGTCCGCGATCCAAGAACGAAGATGTTGCAGCAGCGTTGAGCTTGTATCCAGAATCCTCTCTGCCGCAGACAAATTCGCTGGCACCTCGGTCTTCACCACCAACACAAACAGCGCCGGTGGGTGCCGCACCACGTACGTGTTTGCAATCCCGCCGCAGATCACAGGGCTAAACAAAACGCAAAGCGAATCACGTGAAACAGCTACAGGAAGCTCGCCGTCTTGCGCAAGACAATTAAAACAAGCCGAAGCACCGGGCCGTTACATTCGAGGATGTAGACCTCTTACTGACTGGTCGCTGCAGCTACCATTCTGCGCAGCACGTTGTCTTCGCTTAGGATTTTCCAGTCGCTGGGATCATAGAACAACCAAAGATCCGCGAAATGTCTACCCCAGAAGAGCTACCGGTAGTTACAACAGAGCTCTCTGCTGACAATGTTGAAGAGCCTTAGGAGTTCTAGCGACTATCATTCTAGCTACCGACTCGTGGGCCTGTAACGCGACGTCCGAAGACGCCAGTTCCTCGCCAGGACGCAAGCGCACCAGCCAGGAATGCAGGTCTCCCCGACGTAGGCTGCGCCGGGTGTTCTAGCAGGGCTAGAACAACTTCTTCACGTTCTTAATGAAGATGTTCTCGGCGGCATTGACATCGCGGTCGAGGACGGCGTGGCAAAACGAGCAGCGGTAGATTGTACTACCACCCAAGTTGTGTTTTACTGCTCCACAACTCGAACACGTCTTCGACGTGTATTCCTCTTCACAACCAATGAGTTTGCCACCGACGCGCTTCATCTTGTAGCGTAGAAGTGTTTTGAAGCGGAAATGGGCCTGGGACAGCATAGCGCGGGCGGTTGAGCTTCTGATCTTACGCTTTTGCCGATAAATTCATGCATGGCAAGAAGACACAATATTAAGGCTGCGTACTGCCATTCCGCTGCAATGATCCGACGGGTTGTCCGTCTCGCTGGATTCGAGTCATCCGACGGATTGTCCGTTCCGCTGTTTTGTTTGCAGTGCACGATTTCACTGCTCACCGATCCGCCGGTTTGAACCGTCAAATGTAGTCAAGACCGAGAGCATCAAAAGCAAACGTTTTGCCAGGATGGGAAGGATCTGCCCATGATGGCCGCGTCCTGAAGGGTGCAGTTCGACACGACTTTGTGATCCCGGAAGGTGTGTTTTGCTACTGATTTCGGAGATGCTATACTAACTAAATGTTCACTGTTTGCTACAGGAAAATATTACCTAGGAGACGCTGGTTATGCCTTAACCAAGCACACGTTGACGCCATACAGAGGCGTCAGGTACCACCTAAAGGAATTTGGCCAGGGAAGTCAAAAACCACAGACGAAGGAAGAGCTTTTTAATCTGCGGCACTCATTGTTGCAACGTCATCGAAAGGACCTACGGCTCCATCAAAAGAAATTCCCGATCCTCCAATCAATACCCAACTACGAGCTGGGCGCGCAGGTGGGCCTCGTGCAAACCACGTTTGCGATCCAAAATTTCATTCGTTGCCATAGCGTAAAACCTCCGACTTCTCCGACCGCCTCCGACAGCTCCGACCTGCACATAAAGGCGTAAAAAGTCGGGGTGTCATGTCGCTGCTTTAGACAAACGTTGGGGACGGGTGAGGGCACTCGCTACCCTCGCGCAAAAGAAAAAATATGTAAGGCCTTGTGCTTTGCCCTCACGATTTCGGCTTTGGCGGGGCCCTCTCCCCTGCCACGCCGTGACGCTGCGGGAACGGGCTTTGTTTGATTGGTCCTCTTGGTGCTGATCCCTTCAACGGCAATGACATCCATCTTGCAAGATATCGAGAATTTCGTGTTGGTATTTGTAAGGGCATCTGAAATGGTGGGGAAGGGGGCGTCGGTAAACCGGTATAAGTACCGGTTAGCGTCGCCCCTAAGCAACCCGTTCACCGGGATGCTGCCATACTAGTACTAAATATTGTCAGAAGGTGCTGATTGGTCGGAGCGCCCAAGCGCCGCACGACAAACGTCAACCAGGCCAGGTCAGAATCATGCGCTCCCGAGATTGATATGCTGGTACTCATGCTCGTTCTCATGCACAGGTTTGCGAGTTATGTGGCAATGCAAGTTCTCCCCAGAGTGCAAGGGTGAACCCACTATTAAACGTAGCGGGGAGCTGCACTCGATGTGCGAGGAACACCGTCGACAGGCTAGTAAGATCCGCAGACCCCGGAAGCCTTCGCCACAACACAAACGACAGCCGTGCAGCAGTCGTGACCAGGCCACAGCGGAAGCGAGAATAAGTCAGCAGGAAGATCGCAATGAGAATGCCACTCAAGCCCGTGCCTCGTCGTCCCAAGGCAGCCTGTGCAAACACCCTAGCAAATCCGCCAACGAGAGAGCTGTAAAGAGGAATGGCGGTCTTCATTGGCTGTGTGGAAGACATCGGCAGATCCAGAATGCTAAGGAGCGTCAGCGGTACGATCGCCAAAAGAAAATTGCAGGTCAAATAACGACAGAAGAAGACGTAGCTCTAAGCCGTGAAACTGGTTCGGCTGGATTCCCGCACCAAGTGATATTATCAGGCGCATCACCACAAAAGAGGGAGTTTGCAATAGCAAAAACGAGCTCGAGACTGCAGCGAGCACTGGTGTTCCAGCATCTTTGAATACGGCCTCAGACGTCCGCTGCAAGAGCAAGACTCAGGAGTGCGGGCAACGGGGTCCCTGCCAACGCTCCCGCGCCATGAAGAAGAATGGCGAGCTCCATAGGTTTTGTGAGTATCACCGCCGTCAAAAAATACTATCCAGAGAAAGTGTCGCGAGCGCAAAGCCGCGAGGGAAGCAGCAGCTGAGGGCAGTGGATCCCAAGATGCTCGGGCAAACCTTACATCGGTGGATCACCAGCAGGCCGCGCTGCGTGCAGTACCAGCCTCCGCTGCTGGAGCTCCAAACCAACAGGTGAGAACGTCAGCTGGCCCCGCTCTGTCAGTCACGATACCAGAGCCCATTGTGAGTGTTTTGAAGGCCCAACGCGAAGTGTTCTTACGACGAATTAAAGTCGACGCGCTGTTCCTCGAGCAGTTTGACAACATTTGGGCGGAACACTTACAAAACGACAAGAGAGAGTAAAGACACAAACATCTAATCAATGTACGTATACGTGGGGGATTCATCTCCGTCCTAGTGTTCTGGTCTCGGCTAACCCGCACGTCGATGGTCGGGTTTGATCGATGCACTGTAGGGAATATTTGTGGCCGCTGTTTGTTGTCGGTAAACGCTGTATTCCTTCGTCATCTCGAGGTCGATTATCTGGCACTTCGCGCAGTAGATGATGCTGCGATCGAACAAAATGGTGCCGTCCACCTTCTTGACCTTCTCGGTCAGTGAGTAGCTGAAATGGACGTGTCCGAGAGCACCGCTCCCCGAATCTACAGCTAACTTCACGTGACATGGTTTGCATTGACTGCGTTCACACATGGTGGTGGCTTGACGCGAATCTAACGCTACCTCCTGTCCAAGACCGAAAGGAGGGCGGCCGAATAGCTTCCGCTGATGTCGAATTGTTCAATTCGCGGTGTACCACCTGCACAAATATGCCGAAGTGGTATTCGAAGGCTAAGCATATTGCTCACCGAAACATTGACGTCGACGCAGCTAACGCAGAAAGCCTTCTCGCCAGTGACGCAAGTATAGTTCATCTTCATGCAATGCACCACGTCCAGCAGAAACGGCTTCATCAGCAACGAGAAATACCAGCAGGAACTGTGTCGGCTCTCATCAGCGAAGCTAAGACTGCGCAAAGTGACAGAGACAGAGTAGTCGCCACGAAACTAATGCGGTGTGTTGGCGCTCCTGTCACCTTGACTTTCAACCTAGAACAACCAGCAGGCCTCTGTAACGGAACAAACGGCGTGGTTTATGATCGAATAGTTTTTGAAGGCAGTGATCTGCCTATCGTTTTAGTCAAGATTACTGACCTGTATCTCGGACCTTCCTTCCTAAAAGACGTCCCGAATATTGTCCCTTAATGCCACCGGAGGTCAGCTGAGGCAAAAGAAAAGTGACTTTCGGGTTATTCGTCGGGGAATTCCATTGCGGTTGGCATACGGCATGACCATCCACAAAGTCCAAGGCTTAACATTGGACAAGGTCGTGTTTCACACCAATTCGTTCCCGACGGTGGCATTTGCGTATGTTGCCCTGTCGCGAGTAAAGCACCGAGACTCCATTTGTTTTACTCAACCATTGACGCTGGCCAAACTCAGCACAGCAGCAGAGAAGGTTGCCGGCTTTGAGGCTGAGGAGTCTCGAGTTGCTGCTGCGGTCTCTAAAACGATAGAGGCTGCTCTTCCGGTTGTGCACCAAATGAAGCAGATCGCTCGGCTACACAACAGTGCCGTACTCCCCGCGTGTAACTCGGTTCGGGGTCGTCGCAATGGTTGCCATTTGCGATGGCAATGAAACATTCCAGAGCTAGGTTGAAAGCGGAGCTTGAATGCGCACCGTGCGCGCCTTTGCAGATGATAGCTAACGGGAAGGCGGCTCGGGAAAGAGTTGGCTAATAGATCACTTAGTCAAAGATGTAGGTTGTGTGTTTAGAGACCGACCGAAAAAGCTTTCCCAACGAATTCTCCTACTTGCCCATCAAGGTACAGTGGCTTTTAATATTAAGGGCCAAACGGTGTGTTCGGCGCTTGGATTCTCATCGTTCTCACGCTCCGCATTTTCGTCTCCTTATGCGTCACTTACCACGCAAAAGAATGGACCGAATAAACTCAACAAGCTTCAGCAAAGATACAAGGATGTACATTTAGTCATCATCGATGAGTTTAGTGTCATTTCGTGCGGGATGCTTCACTGGGTTGACCAGAGGATGTGAGAGATCTGGCCCCAGTATCAGCATTTACCTTTTGGCGGACGAGATATAATATTTACTGGCGACGCTGCACAGCTAGACCCCGTCGTCCCCTATGCATTATCAACCTCGAAGGAGAAAATCCACGACGAAGTGCAACGTAAGAGTCGCGAGTTATGGGAGCAAATACCTAATGTTTGCATGCTAACAGGTCAGAATCGTGGGATGCGTGATCCCGAGTGGTTTGACGCACTACGACGGCTACACTGCTGTAGACCTTTGGCCCCAGAAGCATTTTCGTCGTCGTCACTGACGGGGTAGCGATGGTAATGATGGCCAGCAGGGTTCGCGTCACCGACACTGCTTCTCTCCTTCATACAGGGTCTTACGTAGTCCTTTACAAAGGTCTTTGCTCTTTGGATGTCATCACCTGAGTACAGATGCTTCGGTGACCATGTGGTTGCTCTCTTAGGATTGTCTAGAACCTCAGAGTTTTTAGGTCCTCTTGCTCTTGCAAAGACACACAGCTATCTTCGACGAATACGTACTCAGAGGGGGGCTGCTCGCTACACGGGGAGGCACTTGCTTGTTCGAGTAAATCGAGAGCATGCTGACGTGCTAGTTTTGCATTCGACTCCTGAAGAAGCTCGCTGCCCAAATTCAGTTCCTGCTCGTGCAAGAAATATTCTATACAATCGTCGTCGTCTTGAGGCAGATCCTCGAGCGTTCGCCACGGCACGTGCAATAATACTTCGGCGTAGCAAAAGTTTGGATTGCTTAAATCAAGTGCTATCCATGGAGACGCCCGTATTACATGGGGTTTTGCTCGTCTTTTGATGTAACCACAACCATCACTTCTTTCCTACAAGTCATGAACTGCGCTAAGCGAGTTAGCCTTATCTACCAAAGCTTACTCTTCGACGAACGACGCGTAGCTCATAGAATCAAAGACGCTGTTAGATGGCCAGGCCATATACGCGCGCTCCAGAGGCTCTAGTCGGCCCTTCGTGTTACTCGCTCTGTAAGCAATTTCAGCAAGTTCTTGCGGCTCCCGAGTGTCGACTCGATAGCAGCGCATATGGTGGCGAAGCACCTTTACGCGCTCAACAGTCCTCGACTTTCCATGCAAAGGTAGTTCTCTCAGCAGTATGAAATACGCTTCCTTGGCGCTGATTTCCCGAATTGACACAGCTGCATTCGCAACCTTTTTCAAAATGGTGTGATGGGGCAAATTTACATCGCAGCGGTTCACTGCTGCAGCAATCACCTTTTAAACCGAGCAGTATCCAGTTCTGCTTTACTTACATACACACCAGCGTATTCTGCTGCACCGTAGGCATTTCCGATGAGTTGCAGGTCCATGTTTGCCCGCCAAGTCGATAGCAGCGCCGGTGAGTAATTATTCGTGCTTGCAATCTCTCTTTTCAACCTAATTCTCAACGATGGAGTGCCATCAGACGCAAAGGATGCATCGATTTCGGTGTTATCCTGAAGCTCCTTTGGATACCCAAAGCGGCACTCATTACCTTTATCCTACTAGTTGCCCCGGGGTAGCGAACGTGCTGCTGCACTCGATGCACTAACCTAGACAAATCATATTCCCAGTCGTCGCCGCCGTACTCAGGAGGACGAGATCCAAGAATATCTATATTTTCTGCGCTGCAAGTAGTACAAATCGAGCAATTGCAGTCAGCTAGTTGCGCCAAGGTTTTTGATAGGACTGATATGCTACGATCGACAAATGCTGCTAACTCGCGCTTACCCTCATCGGTTTTTGAGAGCTCTAGAACATCGGGAGCGTCTTTAATCCATAGCAGCGCTTGAATGTGCGGGAGCCCCTCTGCTGAAACTCAACTCTCCAAAAATAATCGTCGATCTCGCTCAAAGGCTTCTCGCGGCCACACAACACATTATCGAAAAACATTGAAAGCGATGGTTACAATAGCGCGCTGTAATATCAGGATTTTCATTGAGCAGCCTTCTCCTATCCTTCGACGACAAGCGTTTGCACTCGTCAAGAGTCAGATGGGGATTGCAAACTTTAAAAAGTTCGGCCAAATAGTGTCGGCGGCACTCAGCGTGAGAAAGAAGGTCGGCCAGCGAGTAGGTAGCACACGGCTTCCGATCATGCTCATCAAGTCGTCTCTAACACTACTCCAGTACAGCCCACTACCTCTGACAACTTTGAAATACGGCTTCAACGATTCAAATAACCGCATAGCTGTATTTGTGCTTTCCTGAGTAAAATCCGGCTGCGTCCCGGTATCGTTTCGTGGCTCTACGTCGCTAACTCGTGTCACCAAGCCATCGATTTGTCGTCTTTGTATTAAGTTAAGGCAGAAAAATTTGGAGTTGTTATGGATAACAAAGCGTCGGTCGTGCCAATTCATGAGGTGTGCACAGAATTCGGCTAAATGATACTCGTGCATCCGATTTTCGCAGCTCTCTACTGGGTTTATGCCGCATTCTCCATTAGGAAATAGATTAGGAAAACAGTTCTGCATCAAAAACTTGGCTTTGTATTCATCAATACGTTCCGTACGACTCTGCAGCTCTTTCACAGGGTACTCAGATCCGCCACACGCCAGATTAGCAGCCTCTACTATCTTTTCTAGCTCACTCTGCTTGTCTTGATCGTCGCGTTCTAGCTCGAAGGTTTCGATTAAGTTATCCATGGCATCTTCCTCGCTATCAAGACATGCTGAAGCTGAATTTGACGTATCTGCACTCTCTGCTGTGGAGTTGCTAGTTCTACAATCATGATGTGATTCATCGCAAGCAAGCAAGTATTACACGTATGTGTGTCTCCAGAGGCTGTTGAGGCTGTAAACCCCATACTACTCTCGCAGCGGTGCCCACCGCCGATCCGCAAACTGCCTTCTTGCTCGGAGTTAGCTGCAAACGAGCGGCCTTCATCATCGTCGCGCTCACGATTCAGCTGGTTTTCGTGAACACGAAGCTGCTGAGACTCTTCGTCGGTGATTGAGACGCTTGGAATGTCGCTCTCGATGTTGAACTGGTGCAACGAAGGTAAGTTCTCCTCCGAAATCCGCACAGTTTTGTAGAGAGGATTGTTGTCGATAAGCCAACACAGTGCTTGTCTGAGCAAGTCGGGTCTAACCCTGAAAAACTTTGCCGATTCTGTTTCTTTCGTCTTCAGAAAGACGACCCCACACTTGTGCAGTGGCCTAGGTAGATCCAACACAATCTCCACAGCACTATTCCAGTAGTTAATAGAGTTACCGCGGGTGAACTCTTGACCGTCACAATACAGATGTACACAAGTTGTGAAAGAGACGCCTAATCCGGTAAGCCGTGCCTCCATTCGATTCAACACGGCAAGCTCATGAGGAACGGGTACTAACCGGAAACCACTTGCCTTACAGAATTTCGGGGTCTCTTTTTCCGTAGGGACTTTTCACATCGCCCACACAGCCAAACCATCGGCGCTTCGCTGCTTTCATCGTTCACTACAGCCTCCGTGATGACTTCACCTTTTCCCTCCGAGTTACACAGTGATCTAAAGAAGGCGACATCCGGCTCGTATCGCCTGAGCACCGCTTGTTCGGATTTCGTAAGTTCGCCGCAGCTACCACACACCCGAAGAAAGGGGGAATCGATGGCAGCAAAAAATCTGGAATGCACAGTTGAGTAAGCACAGCGGACACACCACCCAGAAATGTAGCGCACCTTGTGCATCTTCGCTACGGTCCCGAGTGGTGATGCTTTGAGAAACTTTACTTCTTTTAGTCCGCTTAGCGCTGCGAGGTTGTAGCTGAACTACTGCATTCCGCTTCATCGTCTCACCATGGCGTGCAAGACGCTTGACTGTGCAGTCTGCCTCAGCAACCTCAACAGGAGCTGCATTAACCCGTCGCCTTATTCGCGGTGCCTCGCTGAGTTGTGCGTCTAAAGCCGCAAGAACCCGCCTTGCAGCCTTGGCAGCCCGAGCATTCTGGCAGGGTTTCACCATTTCGATCCAAGCCGTGCGCGACCCTGTTACACGTTCCGCAATGTCAGTACGCTTGTTGCCGTCGAAATGCTATCTAACTCACCTACCGTATCCCTGCACACAGCCACAATCTTTGACTGCCGACCTGCACAATGCACAATAGCACAAAAAGGTTGCTGCTTTCGCGTTTGGCTTGCGAGACGGACGTCGGTGGATGGCGGCCGACTTCCAAACACAACAACGCTGCAATGTAGATCGCCAAAATTGCACGCCAAGTATTCACCTGCGTGGTTGAGCTCGGTCCGCATGATGCGGATCCAACACGAATAATGCTGGAACTTCATAGCATCCTAATTTACACCATACAGATGCGCTTGAGCGGCGCGCCAAGGATCCGGCAAGACTGCGCAGCTACACGGGGTCTCCGCACTTCAATGATGTGGGAAGCATGGCAAGGTGATATTTGCTGGAAGTGCGTCATCAGGAGGCTACGCCGTTTATCCGCCGGCCGTTTCCGGCAGACACCCGACATCTAGACGCACAGGTTTCACTGGAAGCAATGGGCAGCCTTGAACCTAGGTAAAAGTTGCATGGAATCAAATTACAACCGTCGTCGACAGAACTTTTACTCAACAGCCTTCACAGGTTACCATAAGGAGTTTCCGTTTGCTAACACTAAAAAGTTGTATTTCGCTTACAGGTTGCTAACCTTGCGTGCACAGCAAAACCTGACCTCCAAACCAATACACGTACGCCTACATCGGTATCAGTCTACGGCATCCAGGTTCCATACACATGCACCGCATCCTGCGCTATAACGATGACACAATTTTAATCACTCCACCTATATATTTTCACCCCACTCTTACCTTAGTGGCCGCGATTCCTCCACCGTAGTCGAAGGTGATCTCCTCGTCATTTTCAATGAGCCTCTTCGTAAAAAAGACCACAGCACGTCTCTCCACCAACGTCCCAGCGCTCCACCACGCAATTGGGCTGGCAGCTGTGGTTCGCGAACCTTGCAAGATTGCCAACTACACGCGCGTCGATTACTTCGTTAGCAGCGACGGTCATTCCGTAGTAGTTTGTGGCTCCCTTCAGCTCTTACACGAAGATAAGCAACGGTCGACAGTCAGCGATGATTCAGTCCGTTTCCGTACGCTTATCCTTACCATTTCCCTGCGCTGATACACCGCACTACGAATGATTTCCCCACGTACTCACAAACAAAAGCACCAGGCAATATCTGCTGGATAGCAAATAGCGACATGCCTTTGTCGGGAAGCCATCTCACTGCCAACAACGCGTTGGCACCATCTTGTATCCTTTGGGTACTGCAATGGACTCCAGACGCGCATTTTCCGCGCACACATTCGACTTGCATCTGCACAGCAAACAATTGTCAGCACTAGTGTCGAGTGTCAACTTGTCTTCGGGAGTACCGATCGATTCTCGCAACCGATGCCGCACGTCACACTCCAGTCAAGGCCGGGATTGCATTTACACTCAAGAATTTCGTCCTGCCCCGGCATCGAGTTAATTGTAGTTTCGATCGGAAGTACTACAACACATACCTCGTCAAGAACTCGTCTTGGACGATACGTCACGCTGTTCTGATCAGCGTACTCATACTCGAGGAGAGCCTGTAGAACACTTCTCTCCTCCATCAACTGTCAAAATAAATTAGCTAGTATAGCGGAATAGCCAACAAACACGACTTGGCGAACAGGTCTAGTGCTCCATCGATCGCGCCGGTAAGTCGCGGCAGCCTCTCCACGGACCAAAAAGTGATCCAGTTTCACCTACCGTCGACGTCGACGCGCCATCGTTTGCTTTCCTCCGGTCAAATCGAAATGTTACCAGGGCGTTTTACTCGACGGCTTGCTGTAGGATGCGTCTGCTGCGATCTAGAATCACTGCACTGGATGTGCTTCCCTTCAAAAGTTCAACAGCACTGCACATCCAATCTAAAAAAACACCAAACACGAGCTTGACGATATTAAATGAAAGCATTCATGTTAGTGGAAGTGCGAGCCTTCTTACACATGTACATCCGCAAGCACCGTTCTGTTCTCAAGCCTTGCCACGGTAAGCAATGCCAAACGAAATCAAACTATATGAATGAGCGCTCGAATTCGTCACACATCAGCAGCCTTGGTATGACGACTCGGCTCCCTTGCTCCAGCACTTGTTGAAAATTGTCGTTAGCATGGTGGTGCGCGCTCGACAGCATCCATCGTCGAAGAGCTAGCCGCGAGTGGCCATCGCGTTCCGCGTGCGACGAACCTTTCCCGCTGCAGGGCTCCCAGCTGCGGCAGCTGCCGCAACAGCTCTCCCTTCGACGACACTCCCCGACGCACCATCGCGATTCTCCTCTTCGTCGACATCGCGCTGCACCAGAGCACGAGCCTTAGGGCTGCGTCCAGACTGCATCGGCGCACTCTTGCGCTTCAAAACGGGAGGGTGCACCTCGACGATCCGATCCGGCGCAGGTACTTCGAGCTGCACACTGCCCTTGGCAATGTCCGAGAAGTAGCCGATGTTGTGCACCTGCCGGAACTCGTACACAGCGCCCACACGAAAGTTGGCACGTGCCACTCGCGGCGACCCTGTCTTCCTCTTTGCGTCCCAGACGGTAACCTGCGCGATGAAAGGCTTGCCGTTGACACTGTTGAGCTCGGAGAGGGTCTCTTGTACCTCGTCAAAGAGGCCATGCGCCATGGAGTCGACAAGCGTCACGCGCGTGCCATTGTCGGCGATCAGCCTCTCCGAGGCATAACAGCACATCTTGATAGTGACGTTCACGCCGGCGACTGGCTCACTAGACGAGATGAATTCCCGTAGATCCCCTACGTTTGAGAAAAGTTCGTGACCTCGTCCTCGCGCTGCTACAGCACAGCGCCGCTGCGCAGGCCGTCGAGCAGCTTCATGAGGTGATGCGATGCGAGGGAAGGGGGCGCTTGAGCGACGCGCGCTTGGTGGTCGGCCGGGTAGCTGCTTGCGGCCGGGGGCGCAAAAACAAAAATGAGAGAGCCTCTGAACGACTCGCAAGGCAGCGGCGCCGAGCGCTGCCAGCAAGCACTTCAACATGACCTTCGTAGCCTAAATCAGTATATAAAGCAGTACTCTCCTCAGACTTTTTACGGGCGGCCTCGAACCCTGCAGACTTTTGAAGCTATTATATCTGGCAATGGATTAGTCCCATTTAGTATGGGTACACTCACAAATGCGAGCGGTTTCCTTGGTACATCAGGGTACACTCCCGGATGGCTACAAAAATCTCGGCGCTAATTCTCATAGAAAAAGCGGCCTTTTAGGCCAACTCTTGGTCCCACTAACATCATGCGCCCTTACAGTCGGAATAAAAATAACCCTCGTTTTATTAGCTGTTAACTCATTCGGAGGAGGTGATCCACCTGTAGGGTCGCGGCTTTTTCCGTTTTAGCTTACGAACGCTGTCGCATACATGCTCTTATATAGAGGGAAAATTCCTTAGTTTTGGCCCCCAGGAGAGCGATTATATATTATAACCCTAATCTCTTTTGAAAAATAATACTGTAAAAGGGTGTAAAAAGAAGTAAATGGGGGCTTCGCCCCAACTAGGCTAACTATACTATACTATGCATATCACGCAAATCTCGATGGATGCAGCTAGTGATATGCTACCACCAGGCCTCATTTGAAGTTTGTATGAAAATTACGATTGGACGGTCGGAGATTTAACGATATTCATCCATAAAGGTGAATTTGCGGACAAGGAGCTTCAGAACAGCCGTGCGAGAGAAGAAGACAACACGGAGGCCGCACAAAGAGCTACTGGAACTGACGAGATGGACGACGCATCAATGAAACAGGTTCACCATAAGATAGCATCCGACATGTGGCAAAGCTACCTTGTAGTATTCGTCGCTGGTAGAGATGGCGAGGTTGTTGTCTAATAGCATTCGTTCATGAAACAAAAGTTCGCGTTGGAAATTATGCGTTCAAAAAGGCAGCTCGCGCTCAATCCGCTGGATCAATCCGCTATCTGCCGGAATTCGGGAGGATTGAATCCGCTGGAATATGACCATTTTTCCGCTGGAATTTGGCACTGCAGCACGCACCCTAAGTGTGGACACTTGAGGACAAACGCGGTCTCTTCAACGCGGCTTTTCGTCCAATCGCGCACTTTCCCCCTGCAAGATGCGCGACCGGGACGTGCTGCAGCGCGAGGGCGTGCTGTCGGCCGTGGCCATGCTGGTGTCCGGCACCTTCAGTACCGTCATCATGAAGACCGAGTACGCGGTGCGGTCGCAAGGTTCGGCCTCATGCATGGACCCGGAGACCAACGAGATGACGGCGTTGTGTCCCTTCGCCAAGCCCTGGTTCGGAGTGCTGCAGATGAAGCTGGCCATGGCGCTGTGTCTGGCCTTCCTGTACGCACGCAAATGCACGCAGCACCGCCAATACTTGGAGACGCCAGTGCTGCGCATGCACAAGGGCGGCAAGAGGTACGTGGCGACTGCTCCGTCCGAGGAAGACATGGCTGCCATCAAGCGCAAGTACGCGGGTCACGCTGAGGCTGAGAACAAGGTGGACGCGCTCAAGCGCAAGTACAGATCGCACCGCAACGGAGACGCCAATGAAGAGTCTCCGCTGCTTGGCCCACGGCTGCTCAACGGCGGGGAGGACCAACAAGGACGTGTAGCATTCCGCACCTTGGCGGCGATCGCTGTGCCGGCGCTGCTGGATCTGCTGCAGACTGTGCTGTCCAATGTCGGCTTGCTGTGGATCTCGTCGTCGGTGTATCAGATGGCGAGGGGCTCCATCATCATCTTCAGCGCCTTCTTCTCGGTGCGACTCATGGGCAAGAAGCTCTACGGCTACCACTACGCCAGCATTTGGATCGTCATGCTGGCAGTTGCGTTGGTTGGGTACGCCGGGGTGGGTCACAGCTCCAACGACTCAACTGCAGGAAGTGATAGCTCGGTGAACGCGATGCTGGGTCTGTGCTTCATCATCGCAGCGCAGGTACTGTGCGCGCTCCAGATCGTGGTCGAGGAGCACATGATGCTGGCACTGAACGTGAGCCCGATGCTGCTGGTGGGGTTCGAAGGGCTCTGGGGGCTAGTGTTTTACGTCCTGCTGATCCCAATCCTCACGCTCACCCCCGCAGGAGGGACCGCCTTTGCGCGTACCTGGCACGAAGACTTCATCGACTCGTTCGTGCAGGTGTGCAACTCGCCCACGCTCACGGGGCTTATCCTGGCCTACATCGTGGCGGTGGGCACGCTGAATGTGACGGGAAATTACGTTACCAAGCATCTATCGGCCGTCATGCGGAGCATTGCAGAGGTACGTGCACGAGTGTCGAACGGTGGTCACACGTGTGAATTCGCCCCGTGTTGCTAAAAGATCCTGTTGCTTGACACCTATTTGCTGCAGACGCTGCGCACGCTTGGGGTCTGGATGCTTAGTCTGTTCGTCTACTATGTGATGCAATGGCAAGGCAAAGCCTCGCCTGGCGAGCGATGGACTATCTTCAGTTGGTACGGCGCCGAGATCTCGTGTCCTCTGCAGCAACGTCCTTGATCTAATTACCCACGTTGTGCGCAGGCTGGAGCTGCTGGGATTCGTGCTCATGGTGTACGGCACTCTGGCGGTGCGTGTGTGGCTCGATTGCAATTTGCAATCCTCGCCGAGCTTGCTCTGTCCGCCCGAGCTGATGTTGATCACGCTGACCGTGTGTTTTGTCGTTGTCGTTGCGTGCGCAGTACAAGCAGCTGATTCAGCTGCCGTTTTCGGGCCTCTACAAGGAGGAAGAGCGTGAGCGTCGTCGCGGCCGCGGAGCCGCCATGAAGTCGCCCTTCATGGGGAACTTGCACAAGTAGAAGTGGCAGCAGCAGCGGCAACCGGTCCGTACGCCATACAAATGTAAAGCGAGGTTCCAATCCATGTATGTGTGCAGGCGACGTAGCATCAGCAGGCATGCTTAGAGTTGGGTAACAAATAATCCAATCGATTTATCTATCGGATCTGATCCGATCACAGTCGTTTCTAGTCGGATTGTGTTTGAATCGGGTCAAAAATCGATCCGATCCGATCCAAACCGATCCGATCGGATTGGAGGGCGATAGAAAGCTATTGGGTAAAACATAGCAAAATTTCTACCAGTTAAAATGTCTCCGGGGCCGCTAGAGGACTCGATCTCGATGATATTCTGTCTTGAGCGATACCCCTATCGTACAACGCGGGGAGCATCTGCTGCTACCTGTTGGCCGACTAGAAGACGACGGTGAGCCCCGTGGTGCCGACGGCTGTGCACGCCGCCCACAAGAACTACACGACCCACGTGCTGCCGATCCTGTTCGACGGCCTGGACCGCTCCAAGAAGTGGCAGATGAAGAAGGGTGCGCTGGACCTGATCGTCGAGTGCCCGAACCATGCCTGCCGGACATCGTCCCTCAGGTAACGGACTGCATGTGGGACACCTGCAAGGAGATCAAGGAGGCCGCCAAGGAGACGATGACCAAGGTTTGCAACGTGGTGGGCAACCAGGACATTGAGTCCTGCATCCCGGCGCTGGTGAGCTGCCTGGCGAACCCGACGGAGGTGCCCGAGTGCACGCACAAGCTGGCGTCGACGACGTTCGTCAAGACGGTGGAAGCGCCCGCCCTTGCCATCATGGAGCCGCTGCTGCAGCGCGCGCTGAAGGAGGGCAAGACGGCCGTGAAGCGCCAGGCCGCCGTCATCATCGACAACATGTGCAAGCTGATGGACGACCCGGCCGAGGCGCAGCTGTTCATCCCGAAGCTGCTGCCGGGCCTGAAGAAGGTGATCGAGACCCAGGCCGACCTGGAGTGCTGTGAGATCGCCACTCGCGCCCACGAGACGCTGTTCGTGACTGGTGGTTCCATGGAGGTGTCGGAGGACGAGCTGAAGGTGGACTACGCCAACGTCCACAAGGTGGTGGTGGAGTCGATCGCGGCCGCCCCCGCCGCCGTGAGGGCTGGCATCGACTCGTTCGCGGTGGACTTCGTGACCCGCGTCTGCTTCTTCCTGGTGGCTGCTCGCAACTTTAACAAGACGATCTTCGAGAAGCAGATGACGGCTACTTCAAGGCGGTCATGAAGGCGGACGACATCAAGCCGCTGGTCAACGAGATCCGCGACCGGTGCTTCAAGGAGAACAAGAGCATCTTCATCGAGGACGTGGACTGCGACGAGGGCATCCCGTGCCTGTGCATCTGCGAGTTCTTGCTCGCCTACGGTGGTATGACCTGCTCAACAACGCCCGTCTCCGCCTGAAGCGCGGCCACCGCTACGGTTTGTGCGGCCCTAACGGTTGCGGTAAGTCTACGCTAATGCGCGCCATCGCGAACGGCCAGCTTGACGGCTTCCCTGCGAAGGACGAGCTGAAGGCAGTGTTCGTGGAGCACAACGTGCAGGAGTCGGAGGTCGAGCTGTCGGTAGTGGACTTCATCCTTGCGGATGAGGACCTGAAGGTGACCCCGCGCCAGGAGGTCATGAACTCGCTGTCGAGCGTCGGCTTCACGCCGGAGATGCAGGCCCAGGCCGTGGCCACGCTGTCGGGTGGTTGCAAGATGAAACTGGAGCTACCTTCACTATGCTACAGAAGGCCGACATCCTGCTGCTTGATGAGCCGACGAACCACTTGGACGTGAAAAACGTTGCGTGGCTGGAGAACTACCTGTTGAACTGCCGAACGTGACGAGCATCATGGTGTCGCACGACTCTGGTTTCCTGGACACGGTGTGCACGAACATCATTCACTACGAGACGCGCAAGCTGAAGATCTACAAGGGCAACCTGTCGAAGTTCGTGGAGGTGAAGCCGGAGGCCAAGGCGTACTACGAGCTGGACGCTGCGACGTTCAAGTTCACGTTCCCAGAGCCGAGTTTCCTTGCCGACATCAAGAACGAGGGTACGCCCATCGTTCGTCTGACGAACTGCTTGTACAAGTACCCTAGCACGGACAAGCCGTCGATCAGCAACATCTCTGTGACGTGCGCTATGACGAGCCGTATCGCCGTGCTCGGCCCGAACGGTGCCAGTAAGTCTACGATGATCAAGATGCTGACGGGCGAAGATCGCCGACGGCCGCGAAAACGGCACATCTGCTACTGGACCAATGACTAGCTAAACAGCATCATAATGAAGTGAACCGCTGCTAGTAATTGAAAAAATGAATGATGGAAGGAGCTTCTGCTTCTGTATTACCAGCGAAGGTCGACAGGATCAGCATGGACATCACCGGAGGTTGCATTGAATCAAGAAATGCTTGCAACTCCAACATGGCTGAGATGGCATCGTCCTTAAGTCGAGCGCGTCGTTTGGTGATTGTAGTTCCTGATGCAGAAAATGCTTGTTCGCTAGGCACTGAGGTTGCCATTACAGCAAGATAATCTCGTGCCATCATCTGTACACGCGGGAACGACGACGCTTCATCTCTCATCCATCGGCATACGTTTCTGCTTGGTGTTTTCATGGCCATAGTCGTGTCTTTATGGTCAAGCCACCTACTTAACTCACTTGCGAAAGATTCACCAATATCGCGTTCAGGCGTAACCAAGCCGAGGTGTTCATCCATAAGTGAGCCCAAAGCTTCCTCGTCTTCGACTTCTTCTTCTTGTTCTTGCGTTTGCATCATCGCTCTAGCGCTTGCTTCTCTTCTCTCGTGCTCATACCGATACTGGGATTCGAACTCTGCTTCGACGATACGTTTCGCGTCGGCGATTTCAATGCCAATCTTGACTAGGTGGGACTTAACCCGTGGATCAAGGACGGCAGCAATCTGTGCCTCTCTAGTCTTGACGTGCGGTATGTACTCGTCAAGCTTCTGTTTGAAGGCGCGCGCAAAGTCTTTCGTATACCAAGAGGCAGCAGTATCTTTCGTCTTGGCCGCGTGTTTCGAGACGAGGTCAAAACCAATAACGCGACGCCAAAGGTGGGGTAGTTTTTGCCAGACATCATTGTAGTTGCAGCCTTAATTGGTCTGAGGAACCTTGCGAGCTCCGCCAAGTACCCCCATGTTGCCTCTGGTATCGACTCAGCGAGCCGATCGCTTGGCCCAATGATGAATTCTTTGTAGCCTTCGTGTTTCCCCGAATTCTGCGTTGAAGCTCTTGAATTGCCTCCTTTAAAGAGCGTGCTGAAGCTAGCATCGTTAGCGTGCTGTTCCATCGCGTCACACAGTCTAGTGCTGGTGCTACAAACGCTACATCTATAGATGTGCACACTTTTGTAGCGCCTCTAGAAGTGACGGCGAGTCCGATATCTTCTTCAGGATGTCACGGATTATACCCACGCCGTCGTCCATTATTGGACATTGTTTGAGACCTTCTTTGACTGCCAGTTGAAACACATGAGCCAGGCAGCGCACTTGAACGACCTTTAAAGGATGCGTAGGGGTCTGTCCAGGCCCTGATGGCGGATCAGAAATCCTCAAACCTTCATTGCTAGCAACTTCGCCTTCCAGTTCCTTGTTAATTGCGGTAACCATTGTGCCATTGTTGCTAGCGTTGTCCGTTGTGATTGTCCACAATTTTGTAACGAGGACTGATCCATCGCACGGACGGTGTCGAGCAGGTGCTGCGCGAGCCTATTGCCGGGTGAGGGTATTCCACTCTCGTAAAGCCGACCATAACAGATCGGATATTCCAGTCGTCGTCAATAAAATGCATGGTGATAACCATGTACCCTTTGTTAGCCGCCGAAGTCCACATATCGGTGGTAAGTGCAGCACGGCAGTTTGCAACTCCTTGCAGTAATTCACGTCTCACGAGTGCCTTCTCACACGCCCAACGCTCCATAATCTTTTTACGCACAGTCTTGCGCGTCGGTGGCGTGTAGTCCGGATTGAGTGACTCGCAGAAGGAGCGAAACTCATCCTTCTCAACCAAGTTTAGTGGGAGTGAAGATTTCACGATTAAAGCTACCAACTCAGCATCGACAGCATCCTTGTCCAAAGTTCGCTGCTTCACGAAGCGCTCGAAGCCAAAGTCCAGTAAGTCAGGCTGTCGGGATTTCTTATTGACGCCGCCATAAACTTCTGGGTGCTTCTGTCTGAGATGGCGACGAAATGTAGAGTGCGCGCAAGTACTCCAGTGAGGCCCTGAGTCAGCAGAACAGAGTAGACAGGCATATGATCCCTTGTTGTTTTCGTGGATATATGTCCAGACGTCAGATCTTTTTGTGTTTGCGATCCCTGCGAGGTGCTAGAAGACATGTTTGTGCTTGAGTTCTCTTGCTCCTCCATGTTGTGAAGTGATAGCTCCAGGAGAGGTAGAGAGAGGGGGGTGAACGGCTTCGCACTAGCTCGCAAATGCGAAAATGATTTTGATCGCCGCCAGCGGGAATATGAAGCCCGAGTCTGATCGGATCGGATCGGATCGGATCCGATTGGATGCGCCGTATTTCATCTCGTCGCTGGGCTCCGTTAAACGTATGAAAGGCCAAACGACAGACAACTCGCTGACGCCGATCAAAAGTGTGCTCTGCTTCCTCCTTTCACCACCAATAACGTCGTATCAGCGGCCAGTAGACGTCACCGCACCACGAATGTTACGATTCCATCTCTCAAACCACCTTACGACTGCACAAGCCGTACCACCAGCGCTGCCGGTCACCTTTCCAGACGCCGCGCACGTTCACGTTGCCGCACCCACACTCTCTCTAGTGCTGCCACCGGCCTATGTCCACTACCCCGCCGCCGGCACTTCGACGGACACCACTCACCAGGCTCACCACGCCATCCGGGCCGGATGACACAGACACGGAGCCTCCGCGTGCAGTCGCGTGTGCACCGACACAGAGCCACCGCTGTCTGCAGCCACGGGTCCAGTCCTGCCGGCGGACCCTTCTCCACTCGTCAGAGATAGCGAAGCCCAGTCGCCAGCCGAGCTCAAACCAGCAGCCACCGTCACGGTGCCGCCCGTTGCACTAGCACCTCCACTCAAACCGGTCACACCGCCGGACCCAGACGCGCCGGAGCTGCTGCCTCCAGACACGCTCACAGACCCGCCAGAGTCGCCAGCGTCGCCACCGCCGACGCGCAACGGTCCACTGGGTCCTCTCATCGATGAGCCAGACGTGATCGAGACCAAGCCAGACGAACCGTCATCCGTCGGACCGCTCGACAGCGACACGGACCCACTGACGGCGCTGCCTGTGCCGGCGTGAGAACGCACTACCACCGTGCCGCTCTCGGTCGATACGCCCTCGCCGCTGACGATCGTCACATTGCCACCGGTCGACGCGTTGGACGCGCCGCCAACCACAGAAATGCCAGAGCCTTCTCCGCTTCCAGACGAACCCCTGGATACGTCGATGGACCCAGCACGAGTCTCGCCGGACCCGCTCGCGATTCCGACAGACCCACTCGAGACACTACTAGCACTCGTGCTCACAGCGACATCGCCACTCGATCCACCCGACACCACGCCGGTCGACACGATCACGTTGCCACTAGTCGAGGCGCCGACGCCGCTGGTCACAGACACAGACCCACCGGCACTCGCATCAGACGACCCGGCCTCAACCGACACATCGCCTCCGTCGCCTAGCGCGTTCGGAGACCCCACGATCTTCACTTTCTGTGCAGGAGACGAGCTCCTCACAGCGCCGCCGCGCAGCTCCACATCGCTGCCAACCGCGACGCTGTCGCCTTGGATGATGCGCAGGCCACCGCCGGAGCCGCTACGGACGGCCACACTGCTTCCGGCAACACCACTCCCGGAAGCACCACTAGCGATTGTCACGTCACCTCCGGAGCCGTCCGTCGACGACCCGCCAGACACACTGACCGAGCCTCCCAAGCCGCTTGACTAAGATAATCCGCCGCTCACCTTAACGGAGCCGGCATCTCCCGTCAACGTGTTGCCACCGGCCACTGTGATGGTGCCTCCATCCCCAGCACCACCACTAGACCCGCCGACCACATCCAGCGCGCCGCCGTTCGAGCTGGCGCTAGACCCGCTCGCCACACTCACAGCGCCGGACGCGCCAGCCACAGTTTCCCCAGACACCAACGACACCGCGCCAGAAACCGACGCGCCACTCGATGCAGCGCTACCAACAGACACAGCGCCGCTCGAGACGCCGCCGCTCGAGACGCCGCCGCTCACCACGGACACGACACCTCCCGTCGACGAGCTGCTAGAGCCTCCCGACACCGACACGTTGCCGGCCGTTCCGCCTGCAGAGCCAGACGCCACAGACACATTTCCACTGAAGCTCGACGAAGAAGGCCCCGACGACACACTCACGTCGCCCGAAGCCGCGTCCGCGGACTCACCGCTACTGACCGACACGGCGCCGCTCGGACTATCCCCGTCAAACTCACACCGGTCGCAACACGCACGGAACCACTTCCGAGCAAACCGGCGCTAGAAGAGATAGCCACACGGCCGCCCACACCAGCGCCACTCATGCCGCCGTCGAGAGAAACACCTCCCCCGATGGTCGGGCCAGACGAACCCACGCCGCCAGACAGAGAGACGCCGCCAGCTTCGCCCGAGGATCCACTCAAAGGCCCGCCGCGCACGTTCCGTTGCCGCCACCCACACTCTCTCTAGTGCTGCCACCGGCAGCTATGTCCACTACCCCGCCGCCAGCACTGCGACGAACACCACTCACCAGGCTCACCACGCCATCCGGGCCGGATGACATGAAGCCTCCGCGTGCATTCGCGCGGCCGGTTGAGCCGCCGCGGATGCACGATGTCGAAAGACCGCTCGCGACGAGTATGTCGCCGCTTGAAGCGCTGGAGCTGTCCCCAGACACCACCGACAGTGTCCCTGACGCGCCGTACACCGCGCTGCCCTTGCAAACACTGATGTTGCCACTAGCGCCTGACCTTGCCGCAGCCCCGCTCCCAATATCGATAAAACCACTGGCAGCGTCTGCGGCACTCGAGCCACTCTGCAACGTCACAGAGCCGCCCACAGAATCACCGCCACTGTGGCCACCATGCACCGACACAGAGCCGCCGCTGTCTGCAGCGCTGGAGCCGCCGACCACAGCCACGGACCCAGACGTGCTGCTTGCAGAGCCACCGCTTCCCATCGTCACACTGCCAGACGCGCCGTTGACCGACGCACCAGGCTAATTCGCATCCGCAGCAGACGTGCCCGCGCGACGCTAGCGTCACACCAGACTCCACATCACCCGCGTTCGGGCCACCTGAAGTGCCTCCCCTCCCTCTCACTCGAGCGACGCTTGCTGCCGGGTCCATCGACACTGCCTGCCCAGTGGGCAGAAACTTTGTCGAAGGTCCGAGTCAGATGACTAGAACCTTTTGTTTTGAATGCGGAAGCTCGTTTAAAATTATATTAGAAATAGAAGGATGAACTCGCTGTCGTTGTAGTTCACACCTGTTATCCTTCGTATTCAAATGCAACACTGGATCTGTTTCTGCAGGATCAGTTAGATTTTTTATATCGAGTCGATCCGATCGAATCGGATCCGATCGGATTCAATCGATAAAAATCGATAATCGGTATGGACCAATCGAATCGGTCAGAAGGTACAGATCGATCAATCCGATCTGGTCGATTACCCAACTCTAGGCATGCTCTATCGGGGCATTATGCACATAAAAGCCAAAAACCCTTTTGAAACTCTCCAGGAGTGCCCATTTTGCCGCTCGGATTCTAGGCTGTTGAAGGAGTTCTCCAACCAACATTTGCTATTACCTACATACCGACACGTTGGGAGTTGATACACGATGCATGCCACTTTCTGTTGAAGAACTACGTTCGTCTTGGGATTCTCAAGACGAAAAGGCTAACACGAAATCGAGTGACGCATGGTGGTTGCGCCTATTTGTGGTCTGCAAGTTGACCGAGAAGATCCGCGCCTGCTTTCGCAAGCTGCAGTATAAGACGGTTACTATGCGCGAACAATACGCTGCTCTGAATGAACTCCACTTATCACTGGCGTTGAAATTTGAAAGCGAAATGACGAAGGTGCGCCAACTGTCGATTCAGCAAAGGTCTCTGAGCATTTACCGTGATGTTGCCTTCACTCAAGAGACCTTTTCGACAAGATTGCCACGGGACACCACAATGTTCATACATGCCGTCAAGGAGCTGAAGTGGGTTTCGCTGGCATGGCTCTGGACCAATCAAACATCCACGAGCATCAAGACGGCGAAGAGGCTTTGGAAGTTTCAGCGCATCTGGCGGACATGGTAGACGAAGATACCCCGAGTTCCCACAAGGATGAAGACATGCCACAACTCAATGAAGTAAATGAACCGACTGAATCCCAGCAATCAACGAGTCAGCAAGACTTGGTGGAAGCTGTTACTACAGCTCAGACCGTGATGATCGACGGAATTACCGATATCAAGCTCGATATTGCAGCAAAAGCCCGCGATGCGCCTCCAACGAGGTCGATTGACATCGTGAAGTGTACGGATGGAGCGTTCCGTCGTCTGCTGATCGCTTATTCAGCAAAATTGCAAGAACACCTAGGTGAATTGGCAACCGAGGAGATCTGGAGCCAGCGCAAGAACCTGATCCACGAATACAAGCTAAAGCGTGATGTTTGCAGAAAGGTGAAGGATCAAGGTGATCTGTCGCTTGAAGACGCGTGGGCTAAAGTCGAACCTTGTGGTGAATTTGGAGCGCTCATCGAATTTGCTGTTGGGCTCGCAAGTATTGCTCCAGGAAACCATACTGTGGAAGGGGATTTCAGTACGCTAAACCGAGTAGCTGGTCCACAGGAGAGCTGCAAGCGCGTCAATACTTCGAAGTCATGGAGCTGGCGGACAGATTGGAGTCAAGCAAGAAGGTTATAGCACAACAGTGAGTTTCTGATCCAACAGAGCGTGCGTAGGCTAACCTCACTTACATTTCCATGCGTAAGTTAGTGCCCTTTTACGGTTTTCTGGCAATTCAATACATTTCCTGTGCAATGCCCCTTTGAACTTTCCCAACTCTGCCCATTTTACATCAAATCCCATCGACTTTCAAAATGCCCCGTTTGAGCATGCCTGGCGACAAGGTTCATAAATAGATCGAAACCTTCTCCTCTCGATATGGCTACATACCCATCATATCCAGAGGATACATGGTTGCCAAGGGTGGTCAACATGTTTTCTTCCTGGATCGCCGTCCTTGGCTGTACTCTACGCGAGTGATATAAAGGTTCTGTCAGCTCGTGCGGTGCCCGACTCTCGCCTGAGGAAATGGGGGACGATCGCGATCGCCCGGGGCGCACGCGCAGGCTATCGCGCTCCACAGCCACTGACCAGCTCGCCTAGGCGTCTGAGCGCATACAAAATCCCTGTGTCCACCGCGCTCAGAACGCCGTGACTCAGGCGGCCAATCGCATGTTTTTTGCGCTGCAATTTCAGCCAATCCCGCGCAACCATTCAGATAGTCGGTCCTCTCTCGCGACTCCCTCTCTTCCGTGCCGCGGTCGCCACTTCCCGAGCAGCTCCCCACTCTTCCTGTCGTCCCCAACGAGCGAGCGCGCGAGCATGAGCAACGGCGTGGGTTTCACCGTCTTCCAGGTGCCGGGCGCCAAGACCTCCAAGCGCCCCACGGCGGCGCGGCTGGGCAGCGGCCCCTCGCTCTCGGGGCTCAGCTCGCACTCTCTGGGCGAGCCCTACACGGCCTCCGTCTCGAGCCAGGGCTCGGTCCACAGCCAGAGCCACCAGAGCCAGAGCCTCAGCAGCCAAAACGCCCAGAACCGCGGCCAGCGCAACAGCGCTACCACCTTCGCGGCCTTCCAGCCGCCCGGAGGCCTACAGCCGCTCTCGGGCAACAGCTCGGGCATCACCACGTCGCTCAGCGCACCCTACGCCGGCACCTCCGGCAGCATGGGCAGCCACAGTTCCACCGGCAGCAACTCGGGTCTGGCTGTGCCCATGGGCGTCGGCATCGGCTTCAAAGGGTCGGCAGACGACGAACAGCCACGAGGAGGCGTCGGCTGGATGCGCACGGGCCGCGTCATCCGCGTTAAGGACTCGGGCGACAGCTTCCGGTTCCCGCTGGACACGGAGCACCTGCCGACCACTAACGTGTCGTCGGAGCAGTTCGAGGCGCTCAAGACCAAGCTGCAGGGCGTTGCTGAGACGCACCTCAACGCATCGGCCACGTGGGTGGACAATCCGACGCTCAGCCCACAGTACCGGAACCAGAGCTGGAAGCCGCATCTCGAGAAGAAAAACTGTGTCATCTACCGCCAGAAGGAGGCCACGGAGAGCAATGCACAGAGAAAATCGATTTTACGGGCAAAGCTGGACACGTCGCTGGAGGAGCTTGAGTACGCTGTCAACTGCTTCACGACCGAGGACCAGCGTGCGTACCTGTCACACTGCTACCAGGACAGCTTCTTGGATGCGGCCGTGCTGCAAGTGCACGAGAAGGCGACACAGGACGACCCGTTCCAGTTCTTAGGTGTCAAGTGGGTGGCCTTCCAGAGCTCCGTGGACTCGGTGTTTAGCTGCCGAGATACGCTTATGGTTGAGTTTTCCAAGACGATGGAGGACTCAAAGGGACAGAAGGTGCTTGTGAAGGTCATGCAGAGCATCAACATGGCCGACTGCGACGGCAGCGAGCGCAACTTTGGATTCGCGCGCACGACAGGTTCGTGGGTCTGGCTGTTCCGCAGCATGGGCCCGTCCAGTGGCAAGGTGGACGTGGCAGTCTTTGCAGACGATCGCTTTGATGGCAACCGCAGCACGCCGAGCTGGTTTGCCAATCGCGTTGTATCGACCCTTCACGCCGTTACGATTCATCACTCCACAGCCGCTGACGCCAAGTACCTCGTCCGCAGCCACATGATCACTGACAAGGCGTGGGTGCCCAATAACGAACGACCGGCGTGCTCCGTGTGCTTCAAGAGTTTTAATCTGCTCCGCTCGCGTCACCACTGCCGCGTCTGCGCCGAAATCATGTGTGGGGCATGCACGATCGAGCTCGGTATCCAGGCCAGCAAGCTTCCATCGGGCATGCTCCCGGAGACGGGCAACAGCTTCATCGTGAGCGTGGAAAAGTTTTGCCTCAAGTGTATTAACAAGGCACGCCAGGAGCGCCGCAGTGCACTTGCTGCTAAAATGGACTTGACAAACGATGACGACGTCCCCAACGCATATGCCTCTCGGGCAAGCGAAGTGTTTTACGGCCAGGTGCCTCCAGCACGCGGCTCAATGTCAGACCACTCGGGAGACCGAGACCAGACACCTCAGCAGAACCTCTCGTTTGCTTCTTCGTCGTCATCTACGAGCTCCATTGGTGCAGCGAGTGGGGCTGGAGGGGACAAGACAGGAATTTCATATGCAGGCTGGTCAACGAAGGTGCTGTCCGCCATTAACAGAGAGAAGCCTGCTGATGGCGCCAAGGAGCAGTCGCTGGTATCGTTGACTTCTACGGGCAGCAGCAGGAACTTAAACAGTGCCCGACACGGATCAGGAAGCGCTGCAGACAGACGACGACACAACTCGGACGCCTCTGGTGGTTCGACAAGCATCAGCTCACAAAGTGATCGCGGCAGCAGCTCCGTGTCGGATGTTATGGGCCACAAAGGGAGCGCGAGCCGATCGCGGGCGACGCTGTCGTGCTACTAGAAGAGCCTGACGACGTGCAGAACATCACGCCGCTGCCGACGTCATTTACCAAAATGGAGGAGCAGATTGCGGCTCAGCAGGCACTACTGCGGTCGATGTTTATTGAAGGCAAAAAGATCATGGAGCAGCAGCAGGCGTACGGAGGTCAAGTGCACCCGGCCCAGCAGCAGCGTTACCTGAACCAGATGCAGCCGCCTGAGGCCGTAGAGGACAAAGGGTCACTCGCATTGCCGCCGTCGTCGGCGTCAATCGAGTACATCGACTGATGTGAGCGTCGTGCGTTCTAGGTTCATGGAGGTTCATGGTTAGCTGACCCCACCGCATTTCCATTCGCTTCGACCGTCGTCCATGTCTTGAGTCAAAGTGCCTCTGTAATAAAACAGCGTTAATTTTCTTCTTAAACTTGTTGGCAAAAACTTTCTCTACGCTAGCATGCAATGCAACCGCAGAAGAGCTTCTGCTTGGGGGCACCAGTCGAGCAAGCGCCTGAGCGGCTGGCATCTCCGCCGCAAAGTCCAGCGTGCAAAACAGCAAGTGTCGTAGTTTCACCGTACAGAAGTTCCTCCGGGACGTGCACTTGGTACTTTTGCGCGATGACTCCTTGCAGCTGCGTCAGTGCCATGGAGTCCAAACCCAACTCTTGCAGCGGTTTGTTGTCCTCAATCTGCGAAGGCTCTACGCCAAGTGTGTGGGCAAGCTCGTTGACCAAAAACGCATGAACCTGTTCGGGTGGCGCGCTCGTGATGACCGACGGCAGCTGTGCGTTTGCTGTACCTCTTTCCGTCGGAGCCACACGAGGACCGTTCACGTTGCGGTCCATCGCTTCGCCAGATGCAGCTTCATCGCCTCCTTCGTCCTCCACAGCAACATCGGCAATCATGTCCTCGTTGCGATAGAGCTCGTCCAGCTTCTTCTCCTCCAGAGCCTTTTACACCGAGACCGTGAAATCTTGCCACTCGTGGTCTTCGGAATCGTGCGCGGGGCCAGCAATACGACCAAAGTTACCTTGACACCGTGCTCGCGCGCGATGGCTGTGCGAATCTTACCGCACAAACTAGCCTTGCTCGTCATGGAAGGATCACGCAGCTCGGCTACAATCGCAAGCTCTTCGTCTCCGTCGCCTGCGCCAGCAGTGTACGAGAACGCTGCGCAAGATCCTGGTCGCAGCTCCTCGTGCGTCTCTGCAGTTGCTTCTAGGTCCTGAGGGTAATGGTTGCGGCCGCGAATGATCACCAGGTCTTTGATACGGCCGCAAATGAAGAGTTCCTGGTTGTACATCGCACCCAGGTCGCCCGTCCTCAAGTAAGTGACGTCTCCAGATCCACCTCGTAGCCTAGCCTGGAACGCTTCAGCTGAAAGCTCGCGCATTTCGTCGCCGTAGTATCCCTGAGCCTTCGAAGAGCTGGAGATCCAAACCTCGCCCGTCTCGCCCTCCGGCTTCTCCTCCATCGTCTCTGGGTCAACGATGCGAACATCAATGCCGTAGTCCTTCCGTGACGGCGCCCCACATCCTATCATCTCTTTAACGAGGCCTGTTTCCGCAGACTTTTCTACCACTTTGAAAGCCTGGTCACGCTCCAACGCCTGCTTATCCACCCACAGTCGCTGCTGTCCGCCGCCACAGACATACACAGTGTGCTCGGCTAAGCCGTACGTAGGCTTCACGACTCCTTCAGGTAGACCAAACGGCACGAAGGCCTTGTAGAAGGCATCGATAGCTTCACCTTGAATGGGCTCGGCACCGTTAATCATATGCCGTACACTAGAGAGGTCCACATGTTCTCCACTCGCTAGGCCAGCAGTGAATCGGTCAGATTTCCTTGCTAGTAACGAGTACGCGAAATTCGGTGCCTGGAGATGCGTAGCGCGATGTCTGGAAACAAGTCGAAGCCACAAGCACGGGTCACGGATGAAGCTAAACGGCGAGAGATACACCCCAGTTCCACCGTTGAAAATGGTCCCAAGGTAAGCGCCGATAAGGCCCATGTCGTGGTATTGCGGCAGCCACGACACCACAACTGTATCTCGTCCTGCTTGAAGCGCCGAGCTGATCGTGCGAAGGTTGTGGTTCAGGTTGCCATGAGAGAGCACCACTCCCTTTGGCGTAGACGTAGAGCCTGATGTGTACTGCAGGAATGCTGTGTTTTCAGCAGTAGGAGGCTGCGTGAGCCAGTGCTTCGCGGGGTCGATTCCTTTGGCCTCCACCAAATCGTCCGTGACAACCCACGCCAAATGCTCTGGCCAAGCCGTAGCTCCAGAAAAGGAGAATTTCTCCTTGACCGCAGCAATCTTCTTGACGTTGTAGTACAGTGAACACGTCAGCGCCGTCTTGGCAAGGCAATTCTGCGTCACCGTCACAAACATACTGATGTCCTTCTTCATCTTGCGCGGATCCGGCGGATACACTGGCACAGCGACCACACCAGCTCGTAGACAAGCGAGGAAGGCCACAATGAAGTCCAAGCCTGGAGGGTACACGAGCAGCACGCGGTCTCCCTGCTGCAGGTTCAGCCTGCATCCAAGCAGCGTAAACAGTCAGAACTAGAGCGTTTCAACAGCAATTCTCCCGCTTTCTAAGACGAACCCTTTACTGAGCTGCTGTGGGAAGCTCGTAAAACTCCTGCGAGATTCTGCACCCGCGTATTCAGCTCCTAAGTATGATCAAACATAATACATTAGAAGAAACCCACGTGTAGTCGATAGTAAACGGAGATCCATCGTCGTACCGAACACGTGAGAGATGCTGTCACGACACCGTTGTCGTCTGCGAATGAAAGCATTGTCTACGAGGAAGAAATCACCAGCACAACAGCGTTAATATCACTCCCACCGAAGAGAACAATACATTTTTCCAGCGCAAATATCTCGATGAATACGCAGCAGCTTCGAGTGCAATCATCACCCACAGCCAGGTAGTCCACAAGACTTTCGTCTGGTATCATCAGGCATGCTCTATCGGGGCATTATGCACATAAAAAGCCAAAAACCCTTTTGAAACTCTCCAGGAGTGCCCATTTTGCCGCTCGGATTCTAGGCTGTTGAAGGAGTTCTCCAACCAACATTTGCTATTACCTACATACCGACACGTTGGGAGTTGATACACGATGCATGCCACTTTCTGTTGAAGAACTACGTTCGTCTTGGGATTCTCCAAGACGAAAAGGCTAACACGAAATCGAGTGACGCATGGTGGTTGCGCCTATTTGTGGTCTGCAAGTTGACCGAGAAGATCCGCGCCTGCTTTCGCAAGCTGCAGTATAAGACGGTTACTATGCGCGAACAATACGCTGCTCTGAATGAACTCCACTTATCACTGGCGTTGAAATTTGAAAGCGAAATGACGAAGGTGCGCCAACTGTCGATTCAGCAAAGGTCTCTGAGCATTTACCGTGATGTTGCCTTCACTCAAGAGACCTTTTCGACAAGATTGCCACGGGACACCACAATGTTCATACATGCCGTCAAGGAGCTGAAGTGGGTTTCGCTGGCATGGCTCTGGACCAATCAAACATCCACGAGCATCAAGACGGCGAAGAGGCTTTGGAAGTTTCAGCGCATCTGGCGGACATGGTAGACGAAGATACCCCGAGTTCCCACAAGGATGAAGACATGCCACAACTCAATGAAGTAAATGAACCGACTGAATCCCAGCAATCAACGAGTCAGCAAGACTTGGTGGAAGCTGTTACTACAGCTCAGACCGTGATGATCGACGGAATTACCGATATCAAGCTCGATATTGCAGCAAAAGCCCGCGATGCGCCTCCAACGAGGTCGATTGACATCGTGAAGTGTACGGATGGAGCGTTCCGTCGTCTGCTGATCGCTTATTCAGCAAAATTGCAAGAACACCTAGGTGAATTGGCAACCGAGGAGATCTGGAGCCAGCGCAAGAACCTGATCCACGAATACAAGCTAAAGCGTGATGTTTGCAGAAAGGTGAAGGATCAAGGTGATCTGTCGCTTGAAGACGCGTGGGCTAAAGTCGAACCTTGTGGTGAATTTGGAGCGCTCATCGAATTTGCTGTTGGGCTCGCAAGTATTGCTCCAGGAAACCATACTGTGGAAGGGGATTTCAGTACGCTAAACCGAGTAGCTGGTCCACAGGAGAGCTGCAAGCGCGTCAATACTTCGAAGTCATGGAGCTGGCGGACAGATTGGAGTCAAGCAAGAAGGTTATAGCACAACAGTGAGTTTCTGATCCAACAGAGCGTGCGTAGGCTAACCTCACTTACATTTCCATGCGTAAGTTAGTGCCCTTTACGGTTTTCTGGCAATTCAATACATTTCCTGTGCAATGCCCCTTTGAACTTTCCCAACTCTGCCCATTTTACATCAAATCCCATCGACTTTCAAAATGCCCCGTTTGAGCATGCCTGGGTATCATTTTTGTTGATCGCCTCACCTTGGTGGGGGTCTCTGCAGCCCATTTCTCCACGCGCTCTAGCAGCTCCGCCATTATGGAGACGGTTACCAAAATGAAGCCAGTCAGAAACTAATCTCAGATTCCAAATGTAGATTTTAAGGAGGTTGTAGACCTACGACCTTTCGGGATCGCCCACCGTAACCGCCAGAACTCAAGATGCGGCCCGATCCGTCCGTCTCCCAGCGGCTGCAGCAGGCGACGGAACAGCTCCAAGCAGCGATCCACAGCACCCGAAGACGCCGCCAGTCGATCGCAGATAGGGCGGCGCAGGATCCGCCGGCGAAAGCGTGGAGATTGGAGCCCGCAGTGCTGGTGGAAGCAACCAAAGACGATCCCAGCGACGCAGAGAGCGACGCAACGCACGGGGAGCAGGAAGATGGATTCAAACTAAACGCCACGTCGGTTGCAACGTCTTTGACGTCCATTTCTCCGTCTCAATCGCGTCAGTAGCTCAACTAGCTAGAAATGACTGTAGATCATCTCTGACTTCTGTGACTCGCAGCATTGAAAAGAGAAGAGCTGCGGGATGCTAAACACGTACAAGAAGAAGAAGTGAATGCCATGGAGAACGACATGCGGGGGCTTTGGAGTGGATGCAGCAAGACGTGGAAAACAAAGCGAGGGCGAATCGAGCAGTCGGAGAGACGCTGGCCAGAACCATCCATAATATCACCGACATGATCGCCGACTGTGTGTCTGCCGAGACTGCCAACTTGTTGTTGCATGCTGCTGCGGAGGCTACTGGGACGAAGGATAACAATGCAGGAGTGGTGGAGTTAAATCCCGATAAGGTGGACGAGCTCGTAAGTCAGTGGGAAGACGCGCTGATGGGCTGGAGAGAGCAGTGTAGTGCTGAGAAGCAGGAGTTAGTCGAAGGATTCTCGTACTTTGAGGAGGAGTGTCTCGCTCGAATGCAGGCCGGAGAAGCAGCACACAAAGCGGAGAGGGGTCGACTGGTGCATGAGGCTGGTGGGCGACAAAGTGAGTAGTTTAATTGAAGTGAAACCCTGACGAGTACTGACTTTGACGTGTGAAGTGGCAAGTGAGGACTATGCTAGCAGGCTGTTGCAAGCGTTGGATAGCAACCGCGGCAGGATACAGAGTCTGCAATCGAAAGTTGAAGAACTCGAGTCTCGACTATCCGCAATAGCTACAACAAAGTGCCAGGTCCCTGTCATCGAAGTTGCCACACAAACCCAGGAGCTGGTCGACCAAAACGAAAGTCTGGAAAGTCGAAACCTGGAACTGGCAGCGCGATTGGAAGCGTCCCAACTCTCCGTTGCGTGCTGTGAAATAGCCATGAAAGAGCAAGCCCAGCGAACCAGTGAGGCTGAGAATTGTTTGCAAATGCTACTTGAGGAATGCCAGGCTCGACATCAACGGCAGGAATCTCCAGTACCCACTGTCGATACGATTCAGTTGTATCAACAGAAGCTGGAACTACTCGAAAGCAGGATGCACGATGTGCTACAGCAGGTGGCCTGCGACCACGAACAGTTCGAATACGAGCAAGCTAGATGGGAACTTGAGAAGCGACAGCACCGAGAAAAGTACGACGAGGTTCTGGATGCCAGTGTCAAGGTGCTCAAGGTGCTGATTATCCGCGAAAAGTTGATGAAAAAGAAGGAGCGCGCGCAGTACAAGGACCGCGAGGAGACCCAGAACCAACAGCTCGAGCTCACCCGCCAGGCGGCATCGCTACAGCGCTTGACAAATGAGCTCATGCACGAGAGTGCGATGGTCCTGGTGGTCCTGCAGCAACTCACTGTCCTGAAAACAGGTCCGAGCCAGTCCCCAGAGGCGCAGAATACCTGGACTTTGCCTGCGAAGCCAGTGCAGATGAAGAACATCGTTAAGCGTCTGAAAACAATCGAGGTTGCACTAGGTCGCCGCGACTGGGTGAAAACGGCCGAGTCAGCTCTAGCGACCAAGGTGTGTCCATTTCCAGTTCGTCAGAAAACGTAATTGGCTGTTCGAAGCCCTTGCGCGGGTACATTCACCCGTTTCCTACCTCCAACACCGGCAAACGTGCTTCGATACAAACGGCCGGCTCGTGGTGGTGACGTCGAGTGTCAAGAAGAATGCCGTGTAAGTCATGGAAAATGAGAGGAAGAGGAAAGCTCTGGCATTTCACCCCCGCTTGAAGACTGACCTCACCCAGATCGACGATGCATGTGATTGCCTGCGCTGCTGCACTGCTCGGGTTGGTACCGACGATTGCCTCCGCGGGTGCTTGCGGTGCCAAAAATTGCACGCTTCCGTGTCCGAGTGATCAAGTCTGCATGCTGGAAACCGTCAACTGCGTTCAAGCGCCATGTCCTCCGATTCAAGCATGCGTCGTGGTCTCAGGCGGCTCAGGAGGATCGACCGAGTGCACCAAGCAGTGCGGCGAGCTCCAAGAGTGCAAAATCCACGAGCCCGACGGAAGTGAATACTGCGCTGACTTGTGTGCGGAAGGGAAATGCCCCGAAGGAACGACCTGCGAACTCGAACAAGTGCAATGCATCCGAGCACCCTGCCCTCCTGTGGCAACGTGTAGCAACGGCACCACCACGCAGAGAGGCTAGGAAGTTTGATGGAGAATTTCACTTGGTTGTAGTTGTTTTTCAAGCATCCATACACGTTGCAGTTGTCTGCGACTTCCGCAAGACTTCGTTCCACCCTGAGTCGTTTTGCTGTTTGTGGGTAAACGAAGCTCCGCTCTCTAGACTGTACTAGTACGAACCAATAGCCAACAAACAGTGCGTGTGGAAGGCTCCAGGGATGTGTTGATGCTGTCGAATGTAAATTCGCGTGTACCAAAGGCGAAAAACAGCACGCAAACCCTGTTACGAACTGTGTGCCCCGACACCATGAGCTGCGCCAAGAAGTACCAAATCGATGCAGTGACGAAGAGTGAGACCGCTTGATGCCGTCGTTGCCACCGAGACTTGATTTGATCCCGTCCTCTACGAGAGATCTCCACCAAGTGATCTTGTTTTGCTGGTGCCGTACCATCGGCACTCCGTTTCACCAGGGATTGCTGTCGGTGGCAGGATTATCATTTCCTCCCAGCTTTGCCTTGCAATCGTGTGCTCGTTCGCCATCATTGCGATGGTCCGCCTCCACCTCCTTTACGAGAGACTTCGCTCGAGGCAAATGGTCGAGGCAGTGCCAAATGTGCAGCCCAAGCTACTGTAGCATCAGCACGCAGACGCCACGAAGTGGGCGAGCACCGGGGAGCTGCGGCGGCAACGATTTGGGAAGTCGATATGTACGTTATCCGATGAATTTGCAGCGGGTACTATCGACCGCGGAACGGAGACGACGTCCTTCTTAGCTCTCTCAACGACACGCCTTTTGCAGTCGAGCAGGACTACCGGTACCTTGACTCAACGAGACCCGCTCAGCTCAGATGAGCGTGCTCTCCGCTGTCGTCGTTTCGCGGTGCAACCACTGCAAGCATCGGCCACGAACGGCAAATCGGCCATCTGGGCGCGCTACACATGCCTTCGCTCGTGCTCCAGCACTCAGATGGGATCGGCAGTCAGAGAATGGAGCTCCACGCCAGCCAAAAGCACTCGAAGTGTGTGGGGCAAATCCCCAGGCCGTGTAAAGTTGACAAACTCGCCCCCAGACTGCTTGTCGGAAGCGTCCTCTACGCCAGCCTTTCCGGGGGTGCCCAGCGTCGGAACGCCATCCGCCAACAGGTTGGCCATTTCCCAATCCGCTAGCGAAGACTCACGCCTGACACCTTTCGCCCTCGACACCATGGTCTTCTCTGCTGCGGTTTTCGGCGTGGCGGCGCTCGCGTCGTCGTTCCTCGTTGCCCCCGCGGCCGCCGCTGACCAGCCTCTTCCGTGGGATGGCCGCGGGCAGGACCTGACGGTCAAGACGCTCACGGACAAGTACCTGACGCACATCTTGACCATGCGCAACGGCGGCGAGAACGGCGACCCGGCCGACTACGTGACCATCAAGAAGGACGGCCGCTCCCCGGCCTACAACGGCGACACGGGCGTGATCGACATCGCTGTGGACGCCAAGGCCGTCTTCAAGGAGCAGAAGAACTTCCGTCGCTCTGAGCTGGTGCAGAACATTGCCGCCAACGCCGAGGGCACCACCTTCTTCCGCACGAGCGTCATGAAGGAGGAGGCCTTTCTGAACCCGTACGCCTGGCAGATGATCTTCCCAGAGTCGCACATCTTCGAGATCCGCGTGGACGCCACCGCCAGCCCGGCCAAGATCATCTACCTCAACAACGGCACCTACGACGCCAAGTGGGAGACCAAGTTCACCCCGGGACGTGGTACAACTTCGGCATCGGCATCTCGGCCGCCAAGTCAGGTAACGGATCCGTGCTGGAGTTCTACACGAGCGAAGGCGACAAGGATCTCGCTCTTGAGGCCACCCACGACGTCGTCACGGAGTTCCCGTCCACCTACGAGTTCCATATTGGTCTGCTGACGCTCTCGGACGACAACAGCGAGCCCAAGATGAACGCCAAGCAGGACATCGTGTCGTACAACGGAGTGTCCGTGGAGGCTAAGGTGTCCACGGGAGCGTCCGCCTCGGCTGGCGCTTCGACCCCTCGACCGGCACGTCGACCTCCACCTCTACCCCCACCACTTCCTCCACGGCCAGCGAGGCCTCGTCGTCATCTTCCACGGAGACCACCGAGGCTCCGACCTCGCAGAATGACACCCCGCCACCAAGACCGGCGCTTCCACCCCGGTTGCTGCGCCTGCCCCGGCCGGCGGCAACGAGGGCTGCGCTCGCCGTATGTAGCCGAGCTTTCCAACACTGTTGACGTGACGCTGTTCCTGCTGAAATAAATGTCTGCTATTCGATTGCGTTTTTGCTGTTTGTTCGCGTTGCCATTTGGCTGGTCTGGAAGTGTTCGTCACGCACGAGCAGAATGACACGCCCAACAGCAAAAACCACCAGCAGATCCAGGGCGCGTACTACCATTCCGCTGCAATGCTCCGACGGATTGTCCGTTCCGCTGTTTTGTTTGCAGTGCACGCAATCCGCCAGTTTGAACCGTCAAATGTAGTCAAGACCGAGAGCATCAAAAGCAAACGTTTTGCCAGGATGGGAAGGATCTGCCCATGATGGCCGCGTCCTGAAGGGTGCAGTTCGACACGACTTTGTGATCCCGGAAGGTGTGTTTTGCTACTGATTTCGGAGATGCTATACTAACTAAATGTTCACTGTTTGCTACAGGAAAATATTACCTAGGAGACGCTGGTTATGCCTTAACCAAGCACACGTTGACGCCATACAGAGGCGTCAGGTACCACCTAAAGGAATTTGGCCAGGGAAGTCAAAAACCACAGACGAAGGAAGAGCTTTTAATCTGCGGCACTCATTGTTGCGCAACGTCATCGAAAGGACCTACGGCTCCATCAAAAGAAATTCCCGATCCTTCAATCGATACCCAACTACGAGCTGGGCGCGCAGGTGGGCCTCGTGCAAACCACGTTTGCGATCCACAATTTCATTCGTTGCCATAAAGATGAATTTGCAGACAAGAAGCTTCAGAACAGCCGTGCGAGAGAAGAAGACAACACGGAGGCCGCACAAAGAGCTACTGGAACTGACGAGATGGACGACGCATCAATGAAACAGGTTCACCATAAGATAGCATCCGACATGTGGCAAAGCTACCTTGTAGTATTCGTCGCTGGTAGAGATGGCGAGGTTGTTGTCTAATAGCATTCGTTCATGAAACAAAAGTTCGCGTTGGAAATTATGCGTTCAAAAGGCAGCTCGCGCTCAATCCGCTGGATCAATCCGCTATCTGCCGGAATTCGGGAGGATTGAATCCGCTGGAATATGACCATTTTTCCGCTCGAATTTGGCACTGCAGTACGCACCCCCATTACTATGAGCCCTATGTCGAGTTCTGTTGTGCCCCTGCAACTTGCGGAAGCGTTTGCTCAGAGCGACGTCAACCGTAGCGATCGTGTTCGCACCAGATCGCACGTATCCCATCTGCCTGGGTGCGTTCCTTGAGTTCACATCGTGCTTCCTGTTCACAATTCTTGCTGGCGTCGGCACCAAGATCGCGCTCATGTGAGAGTTGATGTGTCAGGACCAACAGATCCGATAGTTTTTCTTCTGCTCTACCAACTGATTTGTCGACGTTGTACTGGTATACTCGACGTCTCGCCATTCTTCATCTCACTCTCGAGAACGCGCAAGGCAAGAAAGAACCCAAAGCATCCAGTCAATATGCACATTTCCTCCGTCATCCTCGGCCTGGCTGCTGTCGCTACTACATCATTCGTGAACGCCGCCAACTCGCTGGGGTATGTGCCGGTGCCCTGGGACGGCCGCGCGTATAACTTGACGATGGAGACACTCGAGTCCAAGTACGTGACTTCGCTGCTCACCCAGCGCAGCACTGGGAACCGCAAAATCGCCGACTACCTCACCATCCAGCGCCAATTCCGCCCCGAGGGATACAACGACGACGACGGCGCAATCGCCCTCGGTGTGGACGGCAACTCCATCTTCAATGACAACACCGACGCTCGGCAGTCCGAACTACTGCAGCTAATCGAAGGCTCGGCCGATGGAACGACCTTCTACCGCGCGAGTCTGAAGAAAGGAGACGATTTCCTCAACCGATACAAGTGGCAACTAATTTCAGTCGGAGGTTTGTGCTCGATCGGCGTGGACGCATCAGTAGACCCACCTTTGATCTTCTTGCACGCAAACGGCACTGCTGATCATGCGTGGTCGGCCACTTTCGTTGCGGGCACTTGGTACAACTTCGGCATCGGCATCGAGAAGACTGCGGACGGCAACAACATGAACCTCGAGTTCTACACGAGCACGGGCCAGGACGAGCTCGTCTTCAACAAGGCCACGGAACTGCCAGGATCTCTTCTCACGCTGAACGAGTTTTATATCGGCCCCTACACTTCGACGAGCGACGGCAGCGAGCCCAAGATGAACGCTCAGCAGGACGTTGTGTCGTTCAACGGTATCTCGGTGGAAGCTACGCCAATCAATGCGGGCGCTCCGACTCCAGCTCCGTCGGAGGGAGGTACCGCCGTTGTTACGGATGGTAGCAGCTCGAGCAGCTCTCCATGAGGAATTCAGCGCTTTAATTTCAATGGCAGCGGCAGCAGGAACAGAATAACCGGCAATAGTAGCGTACTTTCACAATATCGACACTCGTTTTGGACGAGTCAATGCAGGCTTCATGTCAAAACTCTCGTCGTATCCGTTTAATGCAGTAATAGTAGATGGCTTCGGAGTTTTTCTTGTCACCAAAACTTGCTGTGCGTCTCGAGAGTTTGTCAGTTGACGTTGGACCCAGGAAACTCTTGTGTTTGAAGAATACATGTAGTTTAGAGCGAGATGCCCCTCTGTCCATCATCCTAAGAATTAAAACCCCTTTCATATCTGGGAAAGACCCAGTTTTTGCTGTCCGTGTACTTCCAGAACTTCATCAATTCACTAACGGCATGCACGAGTCGCCAACGCCACCACGGTTTTCTTCAAACTTGCTGGGGCGGCGAGTGATCAAAGATGGTCAACCAGTTGCTAGCTACGATAACTCGACCAGCAAGTCGTCATTCTTTGGTTTTGCTCTCGACCACACAAGCCAAGAGCTCGTAGATTCCAACAGCCATGCAGCTTTCCTCCGTCATACTCAGCTTTGCTGCGATTGCCTTTTCAGCCATTGTGGATGCGGACAATACACTTAGATACGAACCGCTACCTTGGGATGGCCGCGCATTCGACTTGACTGTCGACACGCTCGAGTCCAAGTATGTGCTGGCGACGCTTCTCCAGTGTGGGGACACTATTGGCAACCCAGCCGACTACGTCAAGGTTGAACACCAATTCCTCCCCGAACGGTACAACAGCGACGACGGCGCGCTTTCTATTGGCGTGGACGGCGAGGCCATTTTCCACAACAACCGCAACGAACGCCAGTCAGATTTGTTCCAAGACCTCGAAGGTTCAGAGGACGGCACGACCTTTTCCGCGCGAGTTTTACGAAAGCCAATGACTTTGTCAATCCGCTCGAATGGCACCTCATTTTTCTGGGCGGCCTGTTCTCCATTGGCGTGGATGCTTCCGTGGATCCGCCAGTTTTGTTTTTGAAAACCAACGGCACCTCCGAGAACTCGTGGACGCCCACTTTCACCCCCGGCACTTAGTACAACTTTGGTGTCGGTCTCGAAAAGACGGTGGACAGCAAGAACATGAACCTCGAGTTCTACACGAGCACAGGCCACGATGGACTCGTCTTTGACCAGGCTATCGAACTTCAGCGACCACTCGTTACGATGACCAACTTCCACATCGGCCTCCTTACACAAACGAGTGACGGTAGTGCTCCAGCGAGGAATGCTCAGCAGGATGCCGTGCTGTTCAACAGTATTTCCGTGAAGTGCAGTTAATGCTGGTGCTTCGACACCTGCACCATCGTCGATTCCCATGGCCAGAGCGGATGAAGCGCGTTCGCTTAATTTCCCTGACCGAGCATTGATGGAGCAGGAGGGAAGCGCTGCCATGAATTTCTCGGTGGCTTACAACATGTAAGTCCCAGCGGCTGCCGTTGTAAAGCATTTCCACATCCATCCAGCTTGGTTTAGTCGTGGTTTCTTTCCGTCAAAGATACTCGATGAAATTTCCAAATACACCAAAACTCGCATCACTGCACCTGGAGCAGATCACTTTACTGTGATATGTAGGTCCGTTCCCACGCTATTCCACAAATCGGAGTCCACCTTCCCAGCACTATTGAGCCGTAAACGCTTGCGACTTCTGCACCTGTTCGATCATACCTAGCGCCACTTTCGCTCTCGCTTCCAAGTAACAATGAACGGATTTTCCTCGGTTCTTGAATGGCCGCTCTGACGTCGTCGTCTTTAGTAGCCGCTGCCACCCCAGGTTACCTTCCAATGCCATGGGATGGTCGCGCTTCAATCTGACCGTCGACACACTCACCAATAAGTATCTTACTCCAATCTTGGTCCAGCGCAACGGTGAAAGCAAAGGGAATCCAGCCGACTATGTATCAGTGCAACATTAATTCCGTCCAGAAGGTTACAACAGCGACGATGGCGCGCTAGCCATCGGCGTGGACGGCAACGCAATCTTCAGCACCATCACGGACACCCGCCGCTCCGATCTGTTTCAAAACATTGAGGGCCCCGCCGACGCCACCACGTTCTTACGTGCGAGTGTGACCAAGACGGACGACTTCGTCAACGGGTACACGTGGCAGGTGATTTGGCTGGCCGACTTGTTCCAGATTGGCGTGGATGCATCGTTGGAGCCGCTCATCATGTTTCTCTGCGGCAACGGCACCTCCGACGCCAATTGGTCGACCGTGTTTGTATCTGGCGTCTGACACAACTTTGGAATTGGTATCGAGAAGACCGCGGACGGCAACAACATGAACCTCGAGTTCTACACGAGTACGGGGCAGGATGAGTTGGTCTTGAACACGACTGTGAGATCGATGATGGTCTTCTGATAATGGAGTGAATATTTTTGGCCAATCATTGTGCATTCTACCAAAACGTAGAACAAGTAGTCTGCTGCTGCCATGGGACGACCACTCAGTCCGATCTGGGACGGCTTCGAGACGGCGGTGCCAACGGGTGAGAACAAGCGTCGGCCCGACGTGGTGTGTCGGTCCTGCCACCAGGAGATCGTCAGCGCGCGCGTGGACAAGCTGCGAAACCATGCACGCAAGTGCTCCATGTGGAAGGTGCACGAGGTGCAGGCTATTCATACTTCTGGTCAGGTAGACCGGGTAGAACAGGACGCCCAGGAAGACAACAGCGCCGCCGAAGAAGACAGTGAGGTAGAGGACGAGTCCATAGCGACGGTCCAGAAAACGGTAGCGACAAAACTGTTGCCACACCTGCCACCGCCCCGCAGGGGCCCTCGGGAAGCGTCCAAGGACGGAAGTCGAGCAGGTAGAACCGGTAGAACGGCTACTCCAAGACGTCCGAGACTCGGCAAATGCTATAGTGGCACTCAAACAGCAGGAATTGCAGCTCCGCAGAGAAGAGCTCGAGTTCCAGAGGGAGGCCATGACCAGCAAAATGGACTACAAGCGCCAGGTGCGGGAGGAGGAGCGTCGCGAACGGCGCGAGCAGAGAGAAGCAGATCAGCAGGAGAGGCTGGAGTTGGCCAGGATTGAGAACGAGAAGAATCTAGCATTCCTTAAGGCTGTCATGGAGTCGCAGCAGCGGCGGTGAGTGCTGCACGAACAAACCCTCGAGACAGAGGAGGCATCGATGTGGCCGCCAACGCTGCTCTTGGCAAGCAGGTCGTGAATTGGTATTTACTGGTAATGTTTTACAGACTTTGACAGCTTGCTTGTTGCCTGCGATTCGCCTTAGGAGTTCTAGCAATTATCATTCTAGCTACCGACTCGTGGGCGTCCAGACCAAACATCGCCCTCCACCTGCCAAGCGTAAGCGACTCGCTCGGCGCTAATCGTGACTCCACACATCCACAACGCCAGCACCAAGAAGCTCCGCTGTAGTCTCTATTGGAAATGCACTGCAATTGGCGACGGCTGCCAGCGCCGACGTGAAGCAGTCCGTGGCTTCCGTGTTGTTGGCTTCATTTCCGAACTTTGGCACCATGGCAGCCTCCGCTTCCACCGCGCAGTTCGCCATTTGCCCGCTCCAGCTCAAGTCCAAGCTCCAAGCTTCAGACCAAGCGATGCACGACGCGTGTATCTGGCGACGAAAACCCCCAAGGACCACCGCCTCTTGGTCCGGCTGCGTGACCAGTGTGGCAGACAAGCACCCAACCTTCCAGACGAAGCTCTTCAGTAGGGTGGTCTCCTTCCGATGAAGGTTCGCGTAGCTACATTAACTACAGCAGAGACCCCACAGTCCACGTCAAGCAAGACCTGGATCGCCAGCCAGCGCTGGCCGAGAGCCGCCTCAGTAGCTCCGGAGCTCGTCCTGCCACGTGCACAGTGCAAGACGTCCGCGCATGAACGCAGCCAACAAGACCATCATCCTCCACACGAAGGTGGAGAGAAGTTGTTCTAGCCCTGCTAGAACACCCGGCGCAGCCTACGTCGGGGAGACCTGCATTCCTGGCTGGTGCGCTTGCGTACTGGCGAGGAACTGGCGTCTTCGGACGTCGCGTTACAGGCCCACGAGCCGGTAGCTAGAATGATAGTTGCTAGAACTCCTAAGGCATCTGGTCGTCGTTCTCTTTGCAGTCGAGCTGTTGGGCTCAGTATGGCCCCTCCATCAGCTGGCGATCGGGAACGCGCCACACGGACTTTACGGCAGTCCGTTCTCAACTGACCGATCCCAATCCTGGCATCCTGGCCATTGCAACTTTTGCACAGCAGCAGCTCCAGCCCCGGTCTCCCAGAGAGAAAACTCCCCGGCACGAAATGACTCGCGTCCACTCGATCCTCGCTGCAGGCGTGGCGTTCCTGACCGCGGTGATGGCCTTGGCCAGTGCCGCCGACGACCAGTCGCTTCCTTGGGACGGCCGCTTCCAAGACTTGACGGTGAAGACGCTCACGAACGAGTACCTGACGCATATTCTCACAAACCGGCAGAACGGAACAGTCGATCCGGACCAGTGGGTCACTGTCACCAAGAAGGGTCGATCTCCGGCCTACAACGACGACACGGGTGTCGCCACGCTTGCGGTGGACTCGGAGGCCATCTTCGGCGGGCAGACCAACTTCCGACGCTCCGAGCTGGTGCAGGATGTCTCCGGTAACACCGCCGGCACCACGTTCTTCCGAGTAAGTCTCATGAAGGAGGAGGCCTACATCAACAAGTACTCGTGGCAGGTCATCTTCCCAGAGTCACATCTGTTCGAGATCCGCATCGACGCGTCGGTGGACCCGCCGATGCTCATCTGGTACACGGGAGGCAGCACCGAGACGCGCTGGTCCAAGGAGTTCGAGACCAAGACGTGGTACAACTTCGGCATCGCCGTGTCCTCGGGAAAGCTCGCGCTCTACTTCAGCGAGGGTGACAAAGCGCTCGCGCTCACCAAAACCGAAAGCTACAGCGGTTCGGTCCCCACAGACTACGAATTCCATTTCGGTCAGCTCACGTTGTCGAACGATGGTAGCGCCGTCAAGATGGTGGCTGGGAAGCAAGATGTGCTCTCCTTCAACGGTGTTTCCGTGGAGAACAGCATCTCCAGTGATGCAGGCTCGACCGCTTCAAGTTCGACCACCACCACGTCCTCACCGTCAGGTAGCACGGGCACAACGACCTCATCAACTGGAGGTGCCAGTACCTCGACACCGGCACCAGCTGCGACCACTGCAGCTCCACAATCGACAACGGACGCGTCTGCTGCCAGTGAAGCAGACGGTGCAGCGACTTCTTCAGCTAGCGCTGCATCTTCCACGACTGAGCAATCTGCTGCCAGCGAGACCGCAGACTCGACCGCTGGCACCACGGATGCGAGCACCACTACGGGTGAGACCACGACGACTGCTCCATCGACCTCGACCACAACTACCACCGATGCACCCTCGACGGCGTCAACAACGAGCGGGTGCAAGGTGCGTCGCCGCCGCATCTAAGCAACATCACAAAAGCGTCGTACAAGTACGACGCTACCTGTGTCGTGTGTAGACGTACTAGTAATATGCATGTTTCCAGCAAGACTTTTGAGATCACTGTGTGCTCATAAACCTTTCCATCACTTTGCATACAGCGCGATGTCGTTGAGATACACGACCTCCTGTCCTGCGCCAGTCGTATCGTACGCCCAAATATCTCCTCGAATCCACAATGCAGAGGCATTTTCCAGCACAGCTTGCATCTCCAACCCAGTCAGCTGCAAACCGTCGGGCTCAGTGATCCACGCGAAGTCTTCGCGCAGCACAACGGAATAGTACGTCCAACGAGATGCTGAAGGCAAGGCAAACGACCCCAGCGACACAGAGATCTGAGTCGCTTCGCCATCACCTGTAGTTCCAAAGATCGAGACTTGGCCGCGACGAGGCCGTGGGGATCCGTTAAAACTGGGGGCAAGTAGGCGGAACTGCAAACGGCCACCATACGCATTCTTCAGCTGGGAAATGAACGTCGGGGGGCTGAGAAGTACCAAATGTTGGCGAACACAGGACCACACGGGAATTCATCATCCAGTCGGGGCACTTCACCGTGCAGCAGACAGCCATCAACACTACCCGGAATGTTCGCCACTGTGATCGGCGCGACAGATAAACTGAAGCTGTTTGTACTTTCGCAATGGACCACACCGATATTTTCCTGCATCGATAAATCGCTCACAGCGCGCCCCTGAACAAGTAAGAAGGAGGTTTCAAAATTCCACCCGAGAATTAAGCCATTGCCAGCTACCTGAAGAGGCCACGACAGCTCCTTCAGCAATTCTGACCTCGGTAGTACACGCGACCACACGTGGACGTGTTGGATCTGTCCTTGAAACCCGCTACCAGTGACCGCATTGCAACTTACGTCTTGTGGAATTGCTGCCAGCGAGGATGCGCTAGAATCGGCTATTAGCGCTAGAAATTCGGCGCTTACAGAACACGGAGGCAATGTCGCGCTTGAAAGCACCAGACTCCCTACGACAAGAAATCCGTTGGACTCGATCATCTTTCCTCCTCGATATGGGCCACCATCAAACGCCAGCATCCCGTTGTCGAACAATCGCACTCGACCGTCATCGGAGCTCCACGTTATAGCGACGAAATGCCAAGAGTTATCACTGATGTTCACAAATGTAGAGAGCCCGCTAGCATTGCTATCGGCGTTGATATAGAGCTGTAGGTTGGAAGGGTTACAAAGTGCCAGCGGTACCGTTGGCGATGTATCGGAATCCATTGCGTAAGAGTAAATGCAGGCATTGGGGTCGGTTTGCAAAGTCCTTACCCAAACGGATACCGTAAATTCCTGTGAAATAGCAATATAACATGGTTAACGGAAAGTGAGCAAGTGGACATGTATCCTGCGCGCATACCTCTGAAGGGAAAGGTGTGATACCACTCATGGTCGCGACAAAGTCATCGCCATCGAGATGAAGCGCGTTATAATCCGATTCAACTGCATTTAACGAGCCAAGCCCGCCACCAACCTCGCAAGAATACGTGCACACGCCAGTAGGTGAAGCGAGGTCGCATTTTTGGTTGTACTCTGCCTCGCCAAACACATCATCGACAGCGAATACGCCATTTACATCCACTCGCAAAGGGCTAGCTCCGTTTGCAACCACTTGCCAACCTTGCAAAGCGTCCGGTTCGGTCGTTGACTGCGAGGCAATCTCACCAAAACTTGACATCACGAGCGCAACACCATCGTCATAATCGTAAATGCGAATATTCGTTTCTTGTGTGGCGCCGAGAGCTGCACCTGACAGCTCTGGATCAAGCAAGACGAGCTTGAGTGACTCAAAGTAGACGCCTTTGACTGAGTCGTCTAAGATGTCAATCTCAAAGGTTTGCAGTGCCTGGTCAATTTCAAAACGAAGGTAGACGAGGTTCAGGTTACTGTCGAACGTTGTCGAGGCAGGGAAAGTATAATCTTTGCCGTAAATTGCTGTTGTTCCTGAGTCGACCTGAACAGATATTGACACGGCCGAGGCAGTCCCTTGCAGTCGAACGACGGGGATTACCAGTTGTGACGACTTCTCTGTGAGACTGTAGATGGTCTTCACGAACGAAAACAGCCCGTTTGGTTGATACCGAGAGCCTGGAAAGCTGCCGATGTAGTTGACGGAGCTTCAGCTGTTGTTACCGTTACACTCAACGCCATGGGAGTGTTCTTCACGACAATAGCGCTGTTTGCAAGTAAAGCGCTACTGGTATCCTGTAGCTGAGTCTGCAGGTCTCGTACTGCCTCGCTTACAGTTGGATCTACGGTCGTGTCGGAAGGTAGAAGCTGGAATCTCACGACTACCGAGCCTTCTGCCAATTCTGTAATTTGGATTCGAGATGGATCGATACCTAGAGAAGTTGCCAATGCTGCGACGAAAGAAGACTTAAACGCTGTTTCAGCGCTAGACCCGGGCGGAATTTCACTGATGTCTTTATCGAGAGTCAACGACACAGTAGCCACATCGCGGTTAGGAGTGAATTGGTCACTGGCTGCTGCAGCAGCTTCCTCACCGTAAGATGTTGAAAGGATAATTGTGCTTTGCCCAAGGTTGGCTGCAGTAGCGGTAGCGTCTTGAATGGGGAGATTCGAGTACAACTTAAACGCATGACCTTGAAACTTGTAGCAAAGAGCCATAGCTGAGGTCTGCTCAGCAAAAGCGAACGTTGCACGGGCACTGACGACGTCGCTCACTGTGCTGCCGCCAATTCCTGGCAGAGTGTTGCAATCAGCATCAACAGAAGCAACCGACGCGTCAACCCATTTTGCGGAATCAAAATCTTGCAGGCCAGCACCATCGAACTCAAATTTCATCGTTGCCCCTGTGCTGGAAGACTTCAAGTCTACTAGGACGATTTGGGCGATATTGAATACAGAGCAGATGACACCTCCAAATATGAGGAAGTTTGGCGAGTTTCCAAAGCGATAACACAACTTCCACGTTGAAAAACTATCTGTAGCAGTCACCCCGCTACCACCAGCAGGAGCGACAAATTTCGCACTGAACGTAGCCCCACCAGCACGCGGCATGATTGTCTCTGACTTTGTTACACTTATAACGGATGTCTGGAGAACGTTTGCATACTTAGCGGTTGATTCTGTAGAGCATCCCACAACATCCGACGGCACCCAACCAATTTGGTCAATTCCTTGTGTGATTCCGAACGTCCCCCAGACAATAAGTTTACTGGTTTGATCAGCGATAATTGACACCGTCTTCGGCGTCCAAATTTCCGCTTTGACTATCGAGAGCGTCACAGTCTTGAAAACGTCAAAGGGCTGACGATTGAAGCTATAGCACATAAAAAGCTGCGCGTAGCTTTCGGTGAAAATAATCCTAACTTCCTCTTGTGTTACTTCTGTGAGGCCGAGCACAGTACCGCAGTTTGTGGAGTTCGTTGTCCAACCCATTCGGTCGGTGTCCGAGATCCGAAACCCACTCACCTTAGCTGCCGTGATTGAACTCATTAGCACAACGTTGCGGTCCAGACCAATAATGCCAAACGTGGTCAAAGTGAAATCTCGGACGTATGAGAAAGGTTCGTCTTGAAATCGATAGCACACGTGGTAGACGTCACTAATAGACGACGGAAACGTCGCGATGGTGCCTGAAAAAAACAACTCAAACCCCGCGACTGTCATAACAATCGTTCCACCAGCAATGTTGGCGTCGCCTAGTCCGCAATCCACGCTAGATACGACGCTTCCTGGTACAACCTTGACTGTGTCGCCCGCCAATATTCCCGATCCAACAGGTTTCCACTGCTTTAGATGACCAATTGTTGCAACGCCACCCAAACCAGCAGTGTCCTGGAACGAGTAATCTAGCAGTGCTGTGATCTCTTTTACTGTGACGGAAACTGAAGGATACAGCCGGAATGGTTCGTCGTCAAATTTGTAGCACAATGTCCACTGCCCTCCTTGAGAACCGTAGTCAAAGGGCAGTGATACTGTGAGCTCGGTCGTCACTCGTAACTGTTGGTGATCTTGGCCTTGCGGGGGTAAACTTGGGCAATCTCTGTCCCCAGCGCCGCTAGTTGCATTAACAAACTTCAAAGTATCCTTGACACTCACCCCAACTCCATCAATTGTCATCAATTTCGGTTCATTCACCACGATAACGTTGTCCTGGCCACTAGCGGCTTTATCAACTCTCCGCAAAGCCCAAATTGTTTTCACATCAATCTTAAAATTCTCGTAGTAGGTAAATGGTTCCACACCAAAGCGATAGCAAAGCACGCGAGCCAACCCCACAGAAGAATTATCAGAGTTTATTTGAAAGATGCCCGTCGTGACCCCACCTGCAGTCCCATAGAGATACATGGCCATCTCGTCGTAGTTGTCGTACTCTTTCATGATGTTCATCAACTGAATTCCTGGGCTCGAGCAATCACTGCTGCTATTCGATACAAACTTTGCAAAATCACCTGTCGCCACGCCATCTCCATCGAAAAGAAACGTCTTAATAGCTCCAGCAACGACAACGTTGGGACTACCAACCAGCGCGCGTAAATTCGTGATGCTCTTCACATCTACGTACAGGTCACGAAATAGTTTAAACGGCTCTTGGCCAAACCCATAGCACAAGTGAAGCCGCTTGCCTGAGCTCAACGAAGCTACAGAAACTCCGAATGAACTGGTATTCGTCAGGTACGAAAGATAATCGCTGTCAGTAGTCGCGGGGTTTGGGATGAGCAGGCTCAAATTTGCACAAGGTGCTGTCGAGTCGGAGGTACTAATCCAACCAACACGATCGCCCTCGGCGAGATTTGTCCCCACCAACGTGAACATTTTCCTGTTACCTACCACGGCAACATCCTTGGCACCTTCCGTCACTGACTTGGCTTGAACGGTGCCTATAGCGATTGATATACTAGTATACAGCTTGAATTTCTCCTCCCCAAACTTGTAGCAAAGAACAGGGTTGTAGTCTATCTGCGTGCTGGTGAAGTTGAAGAGTGCAGTGTTGTTGCTATCCAACGTGGTTGTATCGATCAGTGTCAACGTCGTTGGCTCCGTTACGGTTGAAAGGCTGGTTTCACAATTATATTCTCCACGTAAAATCCATCGGACTTGGTCTCCAGCAGCCAGCCCATAACCAAGGAAAATCAAGGGCTCAGCAACACTTGCCACCGTTAACTGGGGCGATCCTAGCGTACCTGTATACCCCGTAATCATCTTCACGGTCAACCGAATATTAGGATAAAGCTGATAAGGTTCCATTCCGAATTGGTAGCACGGCACAACTTTTTTCCTGCGGCGGTGGCATTAAAATTCACTTGAATAGCAAAGTTGCTGTCAATAAACAAACGGCTCTGGACTTGATTGTTGATCAAATGCATCATTTGCAACGACGTGTCGATGTTGCTTTCAGCGCAAAACGACACACTTCCCATCTCGACGAAATACAAACCGTCATTCAAAGACAAACCGTCGCCCAGGAAAGTGAACGATTTGGGGGCATCTACCACAGCAACATCGTCACTTCCAGTTGATGCAGATTGGATGGATCTGATATGACTAACTGTCACCTTAATAGACGGATAGACGACAAACGGTTCGTTGCCGAACTTGTAGCACAAGCAGAACGTCGATCCACTACTACCAGGGGATAATGCAAAGGAGATGTTCGCCATGGGCTTGATGGTGCGTGTGTAGTCATCCTCTGGAATAGTCAAAGCCCCTGCAGCTGGAGGAGCCAATTTTGCCAACGTAGACGTGTCAAGGCAGTCAGGTGGTGTTGATACAAATGCCGCACTCTCCACCACGTCCAAATTGATCCACCGAACCTGATCGCCAGCCATGATTCCATTTCCATTGAAGCTCCAGGTCTTGGCGAAATTCGCCACGGCAACATTAGCTAACCCAACGTCAGTTGTTATGGAAGTGATTTCCTTCACAGTAATGCTAAACGTTGAGTATAGCTTGAAGGGATTGTCACCGAATTTGTAGCAGATGGCAAACGGCTGGCCGTTCGGAGACGATTGGGTGAACTTGACCGAGATATCCTGATTTCCGCTAAGGTATTTCACGCTGATGCCACCGACATCGGACTGGCCGGTTGTAGACACTCCACAATTTGCATCACTCGTGGTGCTGGCATCTACAAATTTGACGACGTCATTTTCTGCGAGCGAGGACCCTAACAAGGAAAACGTTTTGACTACACCAACGACAGCCACGAGGTGGTCGCCAGAGTTTGCGACCCCCGTTACAGCCGCGACAATCTTCCCCGTGATAATCGCGGTGGTCTCATCTATTTCTCCTCCGTCCACAGCAAACGTGGCAGCGCTGCCTAACCCAGCAGGGATCACGACAGGTGGATTGTACACACCGGTAACCGAGATATCCAATGGGGTTGCCGTACTAATGGAATCCAGCAAGAGTATATCGATTGTACTTGAATTACATGTTGTCGAGCATCGAACAGATGGCCGAACAATAGCCACCACGCATGACGATGACAGGATCCATTCGGATGGCAACGCAACCGAAATACGTCCTCGTGCTGTAATCTGCCCTGTTATTGTCATTTGAAGCCTTGCGGAAGTTAGCAAGCCGGCCACAGGGCCTGGAGAAAAATAATGGTTGCCACGTTAACGGTTCGGACAGTACTCCCTTTTGGACGGCGTTGAAGCGAACCGTGCCCACATTAACGTCTCCACCGAGATGACTTAGAATGAGCAGGGACCCAATTTGTTCGGTGCGAATTGATTCTGGGGACAGGACATCGCTGAAAACTATAGTTACGCCAGTTCCTTGATTAATGCTGACTGCGCTAGTTACACACACAGTATTGTTTATTCCGTTGAATACAAACACCACTGGAGATGTTTGCGTGCTTCCACCCAACGTTAGCGAAGCAGCTGTTGAAGCCATGAAGCTCCACATGTCCGTCATCGTAACGCAAAACGTTGCTCCGATTTCCAACCTTCCTCCAGTAGTAAAGGTGACCGTCTGAGCAGATAATACACCCGGTGTAGCGATAGTCGATGTCCAAGCACCTACGACTGACAATGTAGAGCTTGTTATCGTATTTACTGCGATGCTAGTGGATTCGTCTACGACCCCGAGGTCTGGTAGCATCGTCGTCACCTTGCACATGTCCGACGGTGCTTTTGAGAACGGATTAATCATGTTGCGTATCAGCAGCTCGATAGGAGTATGTTCGTCAAGACTTCCATTCGGAACAATTCGAAGCTCAGAAGCTGTAGGATCCCAAGTGGCAGATTGTACTGCTACACCCGAAACTGGTTGAGAAAAAGATGCCATCACGGAGTTGTTATCTGCCATTCTCCAGCCACCTGACGGCAAAGTAATCAAAACAATGCTGCCACTAGGAAGAGCTCCGTTTAACGTGAAGCATAACCGTTGGTCACTTAGCATGCTTGCACTAGCAGTTGTCACAGATGTCCACGTCAATGCTCCAGTCAAAGCTCCTCGCGATATAGTCATAACGGTGATAGTGTCAGAGCCATCAATGATGCTTCCATCCGCAGTTCTTGTTGTGAGGTAGGCATTGTTAATTCCAGTTTCTTTTGGGGGTTAGCGACAGCAGGAATTCTTAGTTTCACTTCTGTGTACGCTGCAATAGCAACAGTACCACCCAGCGTAATGGTCATCATTCTGGTACTTTCGTTCCACACGAGCGCACCAACATTGCCGAGGTTTGGCGAAGTAAACGTAGCTACAGATGTAGCTGCCATGGTCCATTGCGTATCGGGAAGTGTAAATTCAAACCTCCCGCCAGGATCCATTTTCCCGTTAATCGAGAAAACGATTATTTGGTCACTCATCACCCCAGTAACTGGGTTTTCTGCTGTCCACATGCGACTGCCCGAGATATGGCCTGCATTAATTCCGTCTAGTTGCAGATCTCCAGGCCCATCGATCTGGGCACCTTCAGAATCAAATGTCGTTAGTGAGGCAGGCTGTCGTAACCCACTGCGGACTGATATTGGTGTATCGAATTGCATAATGTGGAATTGAACTCCTGTGCTGTACGCTGGGATAACATCATTTGAGATGACGAGCTCAAGTATACCCGTGCTGGCATTCCACGCGGACGAAGCCACCACAGTCGCGGGGAACTTGAACACAATCGACGGGGAACTGCCCGTGAATGCAAAGAAATCGGACGTGGGTATCGCCAATGTAATCTTGCCTCCAATTGGAATCCTTCCGTTTGTTTTAAACGTGACCAGTACGTTGGACGTAATACCAGGGTTTGAGATTTCTGTAACCCATGAGCACAGAAATCCTTGTACGGCGGTTATTGCACAGAGCGATAAGGGGCTTGCTCCATCCAGCTGCACGCCTTTATGGTTCCAACTCGCGATAGTTGCTGTGGTGTTTGACGCAGACCGAATCGACGGAGGCATGTCCAGTGCAGCAACTCGGAACAGGACGCTGTCGCCACTCTGGATTGTCTTGGCACTTGTGAGCAAGACTCTGATTGACGTGCTCGCGCTATTCCATGACGCAGTGGCAGTAATACCTAAGGGGACACCACGTCAACCGATATAGGCATGGCAGAAGCGGCATAATCTCCAACCGGGAGGGAGATAATTAGGAGACTGTCCTTGGCCAGTGCAGCAGATGCAGTGTAGGAGATGTCAACTGTGGAAACAATCCCAGGGTGGGCAAATTGGGGAGTGAGTTTAGCGTCCGAAAGAGAACCTGGTACAATGGTGACAGCACTGCATCTCGAGCTTTCAAACACAAAACCTTGAGAATCCGTTGTGGCCAGAGCAAAGACGCCACTTGTCGACGCGCCTAGTGAGTATCAATTCCAGATTAGTGCATGTCATTTCCAACAAAGCAAAAGCATACTACCAGGATTCGTCACGCTGTCGATCTTGAACGACACGTTGGACCCCGCGGCCACAGCGCTGCCGCCGACCGTCACCGCCACCACCGTGACTGACGCCATGAACACTGTGCTGGAGATGTCGATTTCTGACACCGACGAGATGGCTGTGGACACCACTGTGAAATCGCTCGGAAATGTCACGGTCACCACGCTTCCCACCGGCAGACCCACCGCGCTCGTGAACGATACGGTCGCCTGTCCTGTCACACCGGCGGTCAAACTGTCGGGCGCGACGGCTGCAGAAGACAACGTCGTGCTGACGATCGCCACTCCAGACACCGCAGTGTCCGTTTCCAGCATGACGCTAGCAGGGTCGTAGCTGGTGATAGAGAAGTCGGCTGTGGTCTGTGCTGCTGGGTTCGTGACGTCCGAGATGGAGAAGGCGAACGCGACCCGGCTGAGATCTTGGTAGTCCCCACTTGCACTGAGAT
>JAAVTG010000062.1:0-31918 GCA_011947345.1 Phytophthora quininea
AAGAAGGCTACCGGATTCTACTCTTTGCAGAGCGAGAATTGGTTCGTAAACGTTTTCTTTGGAGCGAGCTGGTTCTTCCCTTTCTAACGTCTCTTTTTCAGGATGAAAACTACTTCAAAGCATGGGAAATGCGATATAGTGAAGCGGAGCTCGACATTCACTCGAAAGAGACAAAGACTGCAGCGCTGGTCAATGAACTTGAGCAGGATTTTACTTTGATTGGGGCGAGTGGTAAGTGACAGTTCTTGGTCTTTAATTTGGATGATTCTTCACGGCGTATATTCGACGCTGCAGCCGTTGAAGACAAACTACAAGTTGGTGTCCCCGAGACGATTTCTTTGTTTCAGAAGGCCGGCATAAAGGTATGGTGTACTGAACATTCGTGAAATGCCAGCTTTCTAACATTTTCTGTCCAGATCTGGGTCTTGACTGGCGATAAACTGGAAACTTCTCTTGAAATGGGGAAGCTGTGCCGAGTTGTTACTCCGAAAATGCAAGAAGTGATCATACGTGCAATGACGAGGAATGAAATGACACAGCAGCTCGTGAGAGCTCTGGAAAACGCAAGGTACACGATACACACATATTTGTACTGAAGTTGTGACCTATAACAGCTAATCGGGTTGTTGCTTTTTTACGATGGCAGGAAAATCAAGCCCTGTTAATCGATGGGAGCTCTCTCGCTTTGGCACTGATGCCTTGCAACCGCGAGCACTTCTTGAAATTGGCCTTACAGTCAGCCACTGTCATTGTATGTCGAGCATCCCCGATTCAAAAGGCCCTTGTTGTTGAACTCATCAAGTCGGGCGTTCCTGACGTTACTCTCGCAGTGTAAGTCGCTCTTTATCGCGTTTGCACTCTTGGATTGGCTAATTAACCGAGAGAACTGTAGTGGTGATGGAGCAAACGATGTCAGTATGATCCGAGCAGCTCATGTGGGTGTTGGTGTCATGGGGCAAGAAGGGATGCAAGCGGTTCGAAGTGCTGATTACGCTGTTCAGCAATTCAGCCACTTGGGTCGCCTCTTACTCTTCCACGGTAAGAAAAATAAAGTGATCGGCTACCGACTGCTTTGATTTCTAATTTGCTGCACTTTTCATCGACTCAGGCCGATTATCGTACTTCCGCACCACTCAGTGTATCGACTACTTCTTCTACAAAAACATCGTCTTCACGTTGCCGCAGTTTGTCTTCGGGACGGCCTCCGCTTTCTCAGCTCAGGTACTGTCAGTGTTTCATCTTCATTGCGTTTGGAGTACTAACTATTTTTAAAATCTACTCCAGACCTTCTACTGTGACATTTACATCACAGCGTACAATGTCATCTTTACCTCGTTGCCCGTGATCGCGCGAGCCGTCATGGAGACGGATCTGCTCGAAGCGATCGCCGCCAAATTCCCCGAGCTCTATCGGTTTGGCGCCTCGGGAATGTTTTTCTCTCCCCGAACGTTCGCCAAGTCTGCTGGTTTGGCAGCTTTCCACGCTGTCGTGACAACAGTGGTGCCCCTTTTTCTAATCGCACACGGCAATCTAGGCGACGGGAGCGATTTTGGGGGCCGGCGTGGCTTCTTTCTTCTACATTGTGCCCCTCGTCCACCTTCAGATTTTCTGGGAGACGTGGAATTGGACTGGACTGGTGATCGTCACCTACGTAGCTTCGCTTGTGGTGTTTTTCCTGTCGATTGCTGTGTATGATCGCTTCACTGGAGTTATAGAAGGAGTCTGGAGGACAGTCGTCGTGACTCCAGGATTTTGGCTCGGCTTCGCTCTCTCCGTCGGCGCGTGCTTGCTGCCCGTCATTGCTTACAAATGGTATGTTGTCTATGGTTATTAAACTCTTGGGGATTTTGGATTGACAGTGAGATATTGTCTGTAGTAACGAGGAGAACTTTGACACATCCAACCCGGTGCATATTCTACGGCGCGTCAAGCTCCACAACAAGGTCTGGGACTCCACTCGAATAGATGCCATGGCGTCCACCGACCTCACCGCCTCCATCGTGCCGCAGCCGGAATCCCCAACCCCCAAACCGAATCAACATTAGTTTAGCAGCTGAATTGTCTGTAATATACCGGACTTCTTCACGCCTGTCTTCAGCAGTTTTTAGAGAGTGTCGCTTCGCAGTAAAACTTGCCGAGTGATGGCGTTCCTTCGTCGTAAGAAGCCCAATATCCGCGTGCCGACCGGCAAAGATGCCGTGAATTTCCGCAAACTGTTGTTCTTGCCCATTAAAGACACCGAGGACTTGCTAACGAATAAAGCGTGGGAACGGGTAAGTGCACTGCTGTAGTTGCGGTCGTTGGAATGAGTTGAATAAGTTTTATTTTGTCTTACAGCTAGATTTACGATGTCTTACACTGATGAAGTCCAAAATGCTGCGAGCGTCGTGCATTGCTCGAGGTCTACCTAAAAACGGTGGAAAGCGGACGTTGGTACAGCGTCTAACTGCGTCGCTGGCCGAGCAAAAAGCAACAGGTAAAAAGACATTGACTACTAAAATGATAACTTTTTCTTTGACGGATTGTATTTAGAAATTCGTCGTCGACAAGAAGAGGAGGGGAATATCAGCGCCAATTAGATATGTTGGGCGGAGTTTGGTCTTTCGGGTCTGGCTTTGCCGGCCAGTTAGGTCATGGAGATTTGGAGTCGTCAGGAACGCCAAGAATTATCAAAAACTTCGAGGACGCAGTATTGCTCAAGTCTACGCGGTACGCTATCTCGCTACTGTTTTATTCCAGCAATCCTTGATTGGGTTTTGAAAACAGGGTTTCGACTCGGATGTAGCTTTTGCAGTCAGTCGGAATGGAGACGTCTATGTCTGGGGTAAAAGAATGGGACCTACAGGTTTGCCAACAGGTTCTTCGTTAACCGAACTCATGAAACAAACCTACGAACACGACAGTGATTTAGACGCCAGTGACAATGAAGGTGATGGGAGCAGCGAGCGTGCGAAGAGAGATAATAGAATTGAAGGTATGGATGAAGACGAAGTAGAGCCCAACGGAAGCGACGAAGAAGAAGGTGGGGAAGAGGATTTTGTGCACCCTGTGAAGCTCAACTCACTTAGTGGCGAAGGTCTCAGTCACATCGCCGTCGGACGAGTGCATTGCTGTGCTCTTACCAAAGATGGCGATGTCTTTACGTGGGGACAAAACGACCATTGTCAACTAGGGGCGGAGCTGGTGCACAATTTGTCCGAGGCAAAGACCAAGAAAGCGAAAATTCGCTATGGAGTCGATTGTGTGGAGCCGCAGATCTGGGAAAGAACTGTGCCGGAGACGTGCATTATTTCAACAGTTGATGTAGGCACCAATCATACTTTTGCTGTCACGTCGAAAGGCGAAGTGCTTTCCTTTGGTGCGACGTACAATACAAGCGATGGCTCCAGTCTAGCACGAAGCATTGCAAAGATGAAAGTCAGTCAGGTTCGTAAAATGATTGCGCTTGAAGGAGATCAAAAGACCTTATTTTTATTTTGTAGATTTCTTGTGGTGCAATGCATGCTGGGTTGGTTACTACGGACGGACAAGCATATACGTGGGGCAGCGGTGATGGTGGGTAGGTAAGGCTGTCAATGCTCATTCGATCTGATCGTATCGCTGTAACATCACTGCTCTTTTGCAGCCGTCTCGGTCATGGAGATATGACGTCACATGTCAATCCGAAACTCGTTGAGGCACTTAAAATGGATATCATCGTGGAGCTGGCGTGTGCATGTTGGCACACAGTGGCTGTGGTTTTAATTCCACCACTATTGAAGGGTGGCGTGGTGCGTCGCAGTCTGAATCAAGTATCCTTGAAAAATATCTCCACTAAACTATGACATGCTTCAGGTTTACACATGGGGAACAGGTCGTCTCGGTCAGGTAACTAGCTCCTCCGTACGATCTACCGACTGGTTTATAGATTGACATTGTGTCTTTCCAGCTTGCTCAAGGAGGTACTCAGATTTCAACAACGCCCGGCTTGGTCACAGATTTCTTGACGACACACGCGCTCATCAAGAAAGTCTGCGCTGGAATGTTCCACAACGTGGCTCTCTCTGTTGATCACGAAGTATGTGTTTCTCAGCTAGAGTGTTTATTGTTTCTCATATTGCTTTGTTGCGATAGGTATTCACTTGGGGAAGTAACAGCAACGGATGTCTTGGCAGACCTGCAGAGCTTGGAGGACTTGAAGAAAACTTCTGCGCTGTTCCAGGTCGAGTAGAAGGCATGGAAGACTTCGTGGGTCGACCTTGTTCGGGTACGCGATAAAACAGCTTGTACATGTACGTCAGCTAACCATCATTTATTTCAGTTGCTTGCGGTCGGGAATTCACGCTGATCGCCACCAAGCCGTACATCGGTCCAAACAGAGACGAAGTAGAGCGACACAAAAGGAACAGCTCCAGCAGTTCGCTAGTATCAATCGTCAGAGTGGCGTCGTCAAAGATGAGAAGCGGAAACAACTGGAGCGGATTCGGCAAGACAAGCGCGCAGCTATCATGACGCATCTGAACCAAAACTTCCCCAAGTGCACAATCTGCACAACCGGCCTCATCTGTCCTGGTTTCCAAGCAAACACTGAGAATCCAACGCTATGTAAGCACTGCATGCACGAAAACCGAAAGCACCAAGATCTGCACAAGGAACGGGACCGAAACGTGACGCTTGAATACCTCACAGCCTGTATTGATAAGCTAGCTGCCATTATTGACTTCAGCAGTATCGAAGACATTGAGCTGGAGGAGGAACTAAAATTTGAGCTGGACGAAGAAGATGAATAAAGCAAATGGCTACTTCGACGTGAACTTTTGCTTAATTGCTGCGATGGTATCACGCAGCCAAGCAACCACCGGGTAAATGCCCCCTTGAACAGCTTCTCCTCCACATAGTAGATCAATCATGTAGATCGCCAACGAAGCCGAGCCAAGCAGTCGAACAGAAGACGATTTGATCACTTTGCGATGCTTGGGCACGATGATATCTCTCAGGAGGCACCCGAGCGCGAGCCACAAACAAACCTTGCGGAAGGCCAGTCCTCGAGCTATGAGACGTGCTCCGTTTTGGAGAGCTGTCCAGCTGACTAAACTACTCGATTCACGTTGGTGGTGATTCACTTTCATGACTGCAACCCACGAAAGGATGTCATGGAAGTCGACCGTTCCGTTTTGATCGAAGTCGAGAGCATCCAAGTACTTGTCAGCGTCTGCTTTGGCTATTCTCTCGCCTAGAACAAAGTCGTTCGTATCACATCGTACTAACATGTCCATGCAAGAGGCTGCTTACCAAGAATATTTAAGACGAATTGCGAGATCTTGGCGGAGCTTAAAACCATACTCCCATCCGTGTCCATCAATGAAAACATGAGTTTGATCGTGTCGAGTTCTTGCGGAGTGAGCAGCTACAGAACGTAAACAAGTTAGAAAAAATCTAAGATCGTCCATTTTTGCGTACATGCGTGCGGTCATCGGTCTGAGAGTACTGTACGCTGGATATCGAGTGTCGTCGTTGCAAGCGAGGAGGGTCTTCTCCTGCACTGTGAAGTGGGGTGTCTTCAACGTGTTCCCATTTCTGCACTTCATCATCCAGAACTTTGCGGATGGCTTGGGGATGCATTTCGCTCGTCATTCGACGCCGACGCTCTGCTCACAAGCATCATAGTTAACAAAATAAGGCACAATGGCGTTGACTTCAGCAAACATACCAACAGCAGTCTCGTTTTCTACGCTGGTAGTCGCATGCACATCGCCAACGCCGGTCTGGACAGTGTCACCAATATTTGACGCACACGAGATGGTCTTGATCGCTTTCTTCCCGTCCGCTAGCCACATGACTTCTTCAAAAACTCTTTACTCGCAGGTAGAAACGGAAGCGTTTGGTTAAATTGGCGCCACATGTCGGATCCTCGTTCAGAGCTCGCAATCGGTGGGGCAGGGTGACCCACAGTAGTAGTCAGTTGCATTTCCCACGTGAACGGATCGTTTTGAAAGAACAAGCAGGCAGCCTGAACAGAGCGAAAGAGTTAATAGACCTCGTATTCAAATCATCAAACTATGACTCACCGTATTGTCGAAGCTATCGCAATAATTTGGTGCGGAAAAGACCGTGATCAGAGGAGGAAGAGTCTTGTCTGTCCTGTTATCCAGCTTTTCGTACTCTGCCGAGTTGAAATGGAACGTGTAGCCTTCGTCCTCATATTCGTGCGCTCTGATCAGTGAAACCAGATCGTTCTCTTGCAGAAACTTAAATGTCGCCTGCGCATTGAAATAGTACGAGCAGCCTCGCGCCTTCATCGACAATTTCAACATCTAAAAGGAATTATTCCACTAATTTTAGTGTTCTTACCTGATTGGGTTCCCATGAAGGTTCAGCTTCCACATTTACCCCCTCCGTACGTGGTGTTAGTGGATCAGACCACAACAAATCGCACAGCAAGCCCTCCGTAGGTACCTCTCGACGTCGATCAATATCTTGAATGTCTTGAATGCTTTTTAGCTCTGGTGAGAGTCCCCATGAACACACAAAATCTTCCCACAAGAAGTTTCCAGGAGCCCAGCTACTGGCATGACTTGGAAGCAGGATAGAAAGTGGTAGTAGGCGGAAATGCCATACTTGACTCGACCTAGTACATCCCAAATCAAGTTATTATTTTTAAATAAGATTGGATAAACTGAAATCTTACATTCGTTCCGAAACCCATAGAAGGAAGAGATGGACTCGCATTCATGGTTGCCACGCAGCAGTACCACCTTGTCAGAAAACTACGTCAACAAAAACAAAAAACACAATTTATAAAGTAATGTACAACAGCTTAGAACCAACACGCTCCACTGACCCGAATTTTCAGCAGCAATAAATACAGCATCACTTCGCAGGAGAAGACGCCTCTGTCCACATAATCCCCTAGAAACACCAACTGGACATCTCGTTCTAACCACAAAAAGTTAATAAAAAACTCATTTAATAAAAATATCCCACGTACCGGCCAGTTCCATGACTCCGACGGTATCCATTAACTGCATCAGGTCGAAGAACTGGCCGTGAATGTCTCCGAACACTATAAGATAACATAATGTTGTAGTTAATTAGCAACACAAACATTAAAAAGATTTCTATGCAAATATGCTAATTTTGTTAACCGTATGTTGAAGCTCGCCGTGGAATATCCACGACGTTGGGATCCTGGTTCATGAGGCGCTGTGCTTCATGGATCACGCCTAGAGCATCCTTCACTGATAGCGGTGTCTGCTGTTCGAAAGACTGCCGGACGTCCTCTAGGGACAGCAGCACTTTGGTCTCACGACGCCTTGGGATCATACTTATTGTACTCTAATATTCAATTCTATAAAATTCCTCTAAAACTAGATTTTTCAAACTTTTAAAAATCAACTGAACAAGTTATTTTTAAATCAGTTATTCTTGAGATTCGTTCAGATTAAACCGATTTACCTTCAAGAAGTCCGTTCAAACTCGGCGACTTCATAGTTGAGATCAGAATATTCTATAATCATTACACTGAATTCGACCGCTAAAGTTTGGCACGACAATGGTGATGGTAAGTATGGATTCCCTTGATGACATCCACGATAAACAGCTGTTTTGACTGTTGTAGCTACTAAATGTCATATGGTGGTTGTAAATTTCTTTGGAGGATCATCTAAAGTGTCAGGGTTACCCATAGGTGTCTTCAACGTCCAAATGATCTGTTTTATATGTTTTGATCACAATATACCGGCTGATATTACCACAGCAAAAACTGAAATCCCCATAAGCTCTATCACCACTACTGATGCTGATGTTGTTACGATGACTTCTCGTTTGGTAACGATATATCGCTAGTAGTAGATATAACATTGGAGGAACTTTCAGGAGGGGCGGCTTAAACTATGCACAGCATGGAGCGCCGACGGCACTACGATAGCAGCTGTCCCGTGATAGGGATGACGGTTGGGCCGCCGGCGAACTTGGCTTGGGCTCAACCACCGCCGAGACAGTTATGTTAGAGGAGTCGAATATCCCTGATGCGGAACGGTGTCTGCGGCGTCTTAGCTGCGAGTAGTGTAAGCCGGTAGGAACGGAGGGGCGGAAGAAAGAATAAGAAACTGCCTTTTGTCTGCTTCGCTGTCGCTGTCCAGTTGCTCTGTAGACCTGAGTCGAGTCGACCTGTGTCCAAAGGCACAAAACGGATTTGTCAGTCTTCTCCGGACAGTGCAGCGGCCGCCATAGTCCTCCCCGCGCGACCACCCTTCCTTCCATACAGACAACACTCCCCAGCATGACTTTCAACCCTTGAAATGACCACCCTTTTCACCCTGAGCCTTCTGTGGGCCACGCATCGCCTGCCACCCGTCCTCCGCACCTCCATCATTCTCCCTATTTAATCGTCTTGGGGCCTTGGCCAAAGATGGCGCGAGGCGCGCCGGCTGTCCGGTTGGCCTACTGTCTCCACACGGCTTCTTGGATGACAGCCCCGCCCTGTCTCCCACGAGACTCAGACTCAGGCGAAAAGGAGCCAACTGTTGGAACGGAAGGCGATCCGTCCGAGGGTCGCGCTGCACACGTCGACCCGGGACACAGGCTTGGAAAAACATTCAAAGAAAAGCAAAAACGCAGAAATAAAGCGTCAAATTGGTGGTCTTGGTGGAGGATGAGGCTAGATACAAATACGGTTCGAATGGAAAAATGGTGACATTGATGAAAATCTTATCAACCATTAATGATTGCCTAGCTTATCGACGGCATCGCGATGCTCCACATTTTTATTAGCTCATCCATGCCGTTGTACAGGCTCCACAATTTTACATACATTCTTAGCGATACCATGAGCAAGGAAGGGCTAGCCACAATATTGAATCATTTGATGTGTGCAGGGGGCTACGTAGCAGTGCACAGGCACAGAAGAAGGCGTAGGACTCCCCGAGTCAGTGTCCTTAGGCTTCCAGCCCTCGGTTCTATACCAGAACCATGTACAGTCCCGTAACTAGGACTCGCAGAATCAGTGTATCCTAAACTAGGACGCCACTAATTAACTGCAAGTGGGCAGCTTCGCACCTGCTGGGAACCTCCAATTCTTCCACGCTCTTCAGGGGTGACTGGAAGCTTGTTTGCCATGCCGGTGGTAAGTTCTTGAATAATCTGGCGTGCGCCAAGACCCACAAAGTCCACAAACCTATTCCACTCAGAACCACTCGATTTTGTATCCATCCGTCATATATGCGAGTTTGTATTGTGTCCGTAGTGGCGATAGTTTTGTTGTGGTAGCGCCTCTGACAAATTGTATGCCAGCCCCTCAAGGACTGCAAATTCGCGTGTGTTAGCACAAGTACTTTGTTTATGTCTATTACAATAGCAGTATATCTAAACAACAAACTCAAATTCGTAAAATTGACCGAGTTGTCGCCCCCAATGTGAGCTGGCGATAACTTTTGCTGTTCGTGTCCTATTTGCCGTACCGTGTTCATCATGCCAAATCGAGCGTGATTTTAGCATCAGCGAAGAAATGGTATCATCCCAGCGCACCATTATGTGGGTCTGGGCCAGTGCTTGGACATTAGAATAAGTTATTCTTCAGTCTGTTATGAAAAACAATAAGAAAAAATTGGTTGGCAGCATCAACAATAATAAAAGAATGAAGAATACGTAATGTATTCTCATCGAACGAACCGGACTACTGCTCCTCGTCAATGACAAGGGCCATCAGCGTGCTCGCGTCCCAATACTGCCTGTTCACGCGCAAAAATGAAAGCGTCTCGAAGTTGATGGGGAGCAGCGAAGCCCGCTGCGGAGTAAGGATCAGCTTGCACTGCGAGAAGAGCCTCTCGCAGTGATTGCTAGTAGGTGGTATCTTCGCCACGATCTCGCAGTAGCGCGGTGTTGCGGGTGCAGCCGGCGCGTCATTCCTCAGCACGGCCGTGGCAAAGTCCACCTCACGAGGCTGTTGACGAGTGCGACGTGCACTACCGCCACGAGGAGCAGCGGCCGACTCCACCTGCAACTCAAACGGCTTCAAAGCGGTAGCCTCGTCCTCGCTCAATGCTTCGACGCGATTAGTAGCCACCTAATGCAACATTAGAATAATTAGACACAAGAGCACTGGCGACAGTAAAAATAGCATATCTTAACGACGCCGCTCTCGAAGGCTGGCGAATGCACGATCCGAGCGTCAGGGCTCAGATGCTCCTTGGTCACCGGGTACATCTCGATAATGCGGTCGAACAGCACTCGAACCGCAGCCATCGACAAGTCATCCTCCTGCAGCTTCTTGCAGACGCTGTTAAACGTCAAAAGGTTTTCACGGAGCACCTTGATCCGGCGATGAGCAGCAGGCTTCGGGACAAGGTCGTACACGGCGTCAACATGCTTGATTGCATCCCTAATCGTGACGTACCGCTCCAGCATAGCGAAGGTCGAGCTCCAGCGAGTCGCATTAGCGCGGAGAGGCGCCAGGTTGGTGTGGCGTCGCAGCTCCCTGCGGTTGTTCGGGGCGCGCAGGGCAGCCATCAATGCGGCCATAGCGTCGATGATCTCGCTATGGCGAGTAAGGTACTTCTGTGTCGCCAAATTGAATCGATGCGACGCGCAACCGACCAATGGGACGGCGAGCTTCGTCGCCACCAGTTGATTGGTTGCACAGTTATCGCCAATCAGAAACTTCAGCGGGTCTTGTGATTGGCCAAAAATGCCCAAAATGTTCCGGATGTAGGAACAATGTGAGTCCGCCGTCTGATCGACCTCGTCGAGCGGAGCGATGGCTAACAGCGGCATGTGCATCTGACCCTCGTGCCAAAACACGGCGAACAGCGCCACATACTGCTCTAGGAAGCATGTCCAGCCGTCGAACATAATCCCGAAGCGGGGGAAGAATTGAGGCGATTCGCTGCTCGACGAGCTTAGCTGTCCCGGCCAGGTACTTCTTCAGAGTCTTGGACGAGATGGGCTTGAGCTGGGACATGGAGCGGGTTGCTGGGTGGTCCACCTCAGACAGCGGCATGTTGCGGTCGACCGCCCAAGACATCCAGCGGTAGATGTTTGAGATTTTGTCGTTAACAAAGCCGTAGGCGTGCAGGTTTCCCGCTTGCGAGCTAGCATGGGCCAGGTAGTCGTCTACGTAGGAATCGTGCTTGTCCTTCAAGTGGCTAACGAGGTTGCCGTAGCCACTTAAAGGGATCTGTCTCCGGATGGTTCCGCAGTAGTTGCACTTGAAGTAGTGGTCGGGCAGGGAGGAGAAAAGCACTCGGCAAATGTCGGCATTCTTGGGCATGGTGAGGAGGGGGATTTGAGCTGGAGATTTCAGATTGAAAAGTGGTAGGAAAGAAAACGATAGCGATCGAATGGATCTCGCTGCCAGTCATTTTCAAAGACTTATCCTATCAATGTCTTACTTTGATTCACACTTTATAAAAACACTTATGTTTAGTATAGAATACTAAATTTCAAGTAAATGTCTGGCGTATCATTATTAGTCCTCGTTTAAAGTAGCAATAGTAAATAAATGTAGTACACTATTATCACTACTATTTATTATAATATATTCTTTCTAAGCACTGGTCTGGGCGATGAAATGCTACGCGAGGGTGGCAAAGTAAGCGTCATTCGTCAGTATCTAAGCCATCGTTTCGTTTGGGAGTTCGACAATTGCTGTTTTAACAACGGCGGTGGCCTCAGGGTTGGCTCGGGGGCTTTGGCGACAACTTGGACAGCTTGTGATACAGGTGCTCGAGTCAGCACCATTGCCCGTTCTTCGCTGGAGAAATTTTATTGTCTGGCGCTTTCAGATCTCGTTATATTACCTTTAGAAATCAACCAATGCAATATGGACCAATAATACCAAAGAATTGCGAGCCCGCTATCGAAGCCCACTCCTCACGAGCCCGGCACGTCCCCGGCTCGTCTGGTGATTAGTGGTAGCGTTAAAAATCTTAACTTAATTGTATTAGACTCGTGAGAAATCATGAAATGTTAATGTATAGGCTGCATATTTTGGCATATTTCCTTAATTTCTTGTCCGAATACGATGAAAAGGATATTAATAGCAAGGCAGAATTGTAGAAATGCTAGCAGCCATTTCTCAATTGGCGATTGCCGAAGCAACGATGGCCGTCCGCAAAGAACTATCGCATGGTCCGCGTACGTTCGTGATCGGGTCTACAAGTTATTTTTTTAGATTGCGACGGCTACAGGTACGTTCCCTGGAATCCAAACATGGGACCTTGTAGCTGAGTGTCTTGGTATAGGCCACGACTATATCTCCCGTTAAGAACGACTACAGCTCTGGCGAAGAAGCAAAATTAGAGATGCTCTTCACATTCCTTTATTAACTGAAATGCAGCATTTGTCGCCATAATTTTATATCTTATGTAGCCGTCGGCTCATGGAACTAGGAGCTACGATATCGATATTGTTACTCTTGTTATCACGTCGTTCGTCGATCAGCAAAATCGTCTAGCATGTCCTGTCAATTCGCAATAAATCATTGGACTCGTATGGAATATTATATGTCTTACATGTATGTGTATATATATTGTGGAGAGATTGTTTAGACAAAAGAGACCAAAGGCAACGGCTGACTCGCATTCAGTCATTTAAAGAAAAACCGATATACAGGGCTCAAGAAATTGTAACTAACTACCGACACGCTCTAGCTCCATATAATTGAGAGCTCCAGCCCATGGAGTTGATTTGGGCGAGTGTGAATGGACAGATTGCTCGAGATCCGTCAACCTCTGCAGCCAATGCTTTCGAGAAGGTCCAAAACGGTTCAGCAATCGTAAAGCAGAACTGGGCCGACGTGCATCGACATGCGCATGGATAATTACCACAAATACTCCAAGAGAGCGAACGAAGCTGTTAAACTGACGTTGATGACTCTACAAGATAAAACTTTATAAATTAATAAACACTTGCAATGGATTTGATTATAAAACTTAATTAAATTTGTCATACGAAACAGATGGAAGTCCTCTCCGCAAATTGTGCGAGCACATGTAATCCAACCCTATTCCTGTTTGCCTTGCCAGTTGAAAGACGCGGTTTTGAATGAACTATAGCTCAAGGTTTGCTGTAAATTGGCTATTTTTAACCGATTTTCAAAATCTACATATTCTCTTTCACCATATATCTAATTTTTGCTCCAACTTTTGTAAAAAAAAAAGTTTTGGGATGGGAACATCTTGGCCTCATGACTTCAGATGAGTACAATTGAAGTGCTCGTGTCATAATCTATTCGGAATGTTTTAAATGTTTTTATCCATTCTTTTTCCTGCTGCTATACGGATATATTTAATCAGTTAAGCTCCTCATGGATAAACTTGTTGGCTGTCGACTGTGGTGATAGCCATCTCGAACCAGCTTCATCAAAAACGTAGCCAGCTCTGAGCGAACGTTAGCATCAAGAGAGTCAAGTGGATCGACTACAATAACACACCACTCAATCCAGCGGAAGAGGTCGCTGATTCGCTAATTGGGCATCGTCAACAATTGCTTTTGAAAGGCAGCCACAGCAAGCTGTTAGTAGTCCCGGTGGCTTTTCAGCAGGTGGTGCATTTGGCTGGTGTAGCCGTTGCTTCCTTTTGTACACCTTCATACAGGTGTTGCAGCGGGCTTGGTTGGGTGAGAGCTCGGTAAAGCGCAGGGAGTAGAGGTCCTCGTTTGTGAACTTCATTAGGGATGAGAGTGAGGCAGAGGGGGCTTAGAACGTGGCTTGGATGCGGCAAATTGGAAAGTGAAAAATGTGTGAAAGCAACAAATGTGAGGTGGCCCTCTAACAGTCATTCAATGTTGATTGGGACTGGTCCCATAATACTGCGTAATATGATCAAAATATTTTGAAATATAGGCTCTCTCTCTCTCTGAATACTTCCGTATGTCTCGGCTTATTCCGGTGACTCAATTACATGTTACCACGACCTAAACGCAGGTATATACTTAGCTACATAATTGGCAGCTTATATTACCCGGAAGGCATATCGTCGTCAGACTCAACTTCTCCTACATCTCTATCTAGCACACACTGACAGTCAAACAGTGAGATCAAGTCGGCGGCCACAATATCGCTATCTTCGAGTAGTTTCCTATAGCACTTGCTGTAGCCTCTTTCAATAAGCTCGACGTGTAAGCGGCAGGCCATAAGTCGGAAGAGAATTCCCGAAGCATTCTGGCGACCTCGCGCGGAATGAAGCATCTCAAACTTCTGGCGAGGCGTGAATGACATCCTCCGCTTGCCTTGCACGATGGGGCCCTGAAATGAAAGGTGCAGCGAAAGAGGAGAAATACCAAACATTCGGTACGTCTAACCGTTATATGTCGAGGCGCAGTTAAAGGGGGATAAATGAACTGTGCTTGGCTGACCGTTATAAGAAGGGACTGCTTTAAGCCGAGGAATACGGTGATTCCCTTGCGAATATGCTACTGAACTCAAGTTATATGCAATTGTGTGGGAGGCCTGGTCAATGCTGCCTAGCAGGAAAAACTAAGTGCTCGTTTACTCGACGTCTCGAACACGCGCGCTAACCAAATCCGACACTAATTGAACACTGCCAGCAAATCTGAGTCTAGACTAGAGTAGCAATTTACCCTTGGTACACGTTCATGTGTTTAATGGTAGATTCCAACGCTTTAGGAACCCAGGTCAGAGCTGCTTACGCCCAGTACAAATTGAATAAATGGTTTGGTTGGGACCTAGAGGATGAAGTGGACCGAAGTGCGGAGGGCTGTGAAGGCTGGTAAATCGGTGTTTGTGCCCCAGTACTGGTCAGCTTACATATCCTACTCCTTCTCGGCAATTGTCATCTCGTTGAGCGAAACATAGGAAGCGCGCCGAGATACAGCCGCAATGTTCTTCTGGCAAACAGACGGCACCAGAGAGAACCCGACCAGAAATTGTTGGTACAAGCAAGTACAAAATCGTCCCGCAACATCCGCAATACTATTGAGTCAATCCAGTGTAAAAACAAATGCGATAGTAGAGTTGTCCTCCAAGCAAGACAAGCATGACAACACTATAAAAACTCCGGTAAAATGGTGAATTACGATTTGTCTGTGAATGGCGAAAAGACCAGCGCCACCGTCTCTTGGAAAAGCAAATAGAGAAGGTATCTTCCAGTGGGACTTGACCATCATCACGCTGCAGTTTTCCAAAAGAACACGACCCTGCCGGAGATCGAAGTGCTGCTGCCTCTAAGCATCGCGGCGAGTCCTCCGACCAACGCCTGAGATGTCATCCCGCTGTCGCTCACCGCCTTCAAAGTCCCGCCGGCGCATCTCGCGCTCCGATTCGTATGTGCGTCAAGTCTAATATCTCTAAAAATCTTTTTCTTCTCCAATAATCTATCAAGACCCAGTTTCGTGGCAACAAGTTGCATGACACACGAATTCAGCTTGTTGATGAAAGATGTGATAACGATCCCGGAGCTGAAGGAAAATTGGACTGAAGCACGAGATGTGACAAAATTTATGCACAGTCATCCAGCCACGAACGACCCTTTGCAACGATCATCCAGTCTGCTGGGAATATTGACTGCCACCGATGTTTAAAATTACCGATATCTTGCCACTGGTGTTCACACTTAAAATAAATTAAGTTGGTTGTGGAAAATAAGATAGCGTTTCGAGACATTGTCGCGGATAATGAGCTCATAGTAAAGTATGATGCCATCACAGTGGCTGCATTCAAGCCGATGTAGCTGAACGATATTGGCAAGGCGCTTAAGGGCGCAACCCTACTTGGATTCTAAGCTGGACTGGCGTAGTTGGATTGGGGTGATACGGCAAGTAAGCTCGTAAAAGCAAATTACGAAGTGAGATTAGTGTTAACAGGTTAGCGTCGGCAACAGCTACTCCTCTGGATGGCCCTTCGTGCTGTCCTTCATGCTACCGCCGCTGTTGCGCGTGCGGCGTGTGCCGTCTTGCTCGTGCTGCCGTCAAGTCTCGTTCTGCTTCTTGCTATTCGTCGGAGGCTTTGCGTCCGTAGCGGCTCCGAGGTTTGTGCACGATAGCTGTTGGGATAGGCATCGTGCCCGGGTATCCATGCCGTGGTGTCGTCCGGAACTCTAGCGCTGGAGGCGCTCAACAGGTGAAGATTTATCTTCTTCTTTTTACCCCGATTGCATGGAAAGTATCTTTGATGCTGAGTTCGTCGCCCGCTGCAGAGTGCTATTGGAGTATATCAAACGTGCCCTTTCCCTTGCAAACACTTAGGAAATGACGTTGCAATGAATCTAGTGTTGTGCACAACAATAGTGGTTCAACAGCAGTAAACAACACGTTGTTGCCATCCCGGTGCCGAACATGGACCCTTACTCAGCTAGTGGGATTTACCACGACGGACTGCGTGAAGGGACACGTAACTTACCTGTTGCTCCACGCCCTACAGCAAGCATGCAAGCTTTGTTGTTGAGTGGGGAGAATCGCTTGCTGGCTTCAATATCGGAGCTGCTCGATGAGCTGTGGAGAAGCACAGGCCCCTTCTAACATCATTGCGCAGATTATGAGTGTTTGAAGAGCCAAGGTGAAAGGCTACTTGAACCGTAGGAGAGCTAAGTCCTTGAAACTAACATTCATGTGCGTCGACGATGCAGTTCACCGAATGCATTCAATGCGTATTATATAAATTTTAACGCGCATCAAATATTGCACATCATGTCAGTAATGCAAACCAATCCAGCCGATTGAAATACGTTCCACAGCCTGAGTAAACTAAAAGCGTAAAAGGAAACAGAATTTACGTAATCGGCATACTTCAGCTACAAAGCAATCAATTCCCTCATCAGCAATGCAAGTTAAAGAAAAGTCTGCAGATCATAGCCACATTTAAAATAATATTTTATTGAAGAATAACGTAAATTACAGATGTTTCTCTAATAAAAATGCTTTATTTTCTGAAGTTACTCAAGCTGCTGAGTCGCCGTTCTCATTTATCACAGCGAATTCACACATGGACATCACCGAGTCGATATCGCCCAGCTCACACCTACATGTGCACAGCAATAGCAACAATGAGCTTCAACCAGGGCCAGCGAAGCAGCACAATGCCTACGCCAAATGAAGTGGAGTGCCCTTCTCCGCAATGTCTCGTTGGTTGGGGGACACGCCTCTCAAAAGCATTTCTTGCAGCCTTTGTAGCTCGCTCTTTCGGATAGCATCGAATACAGATTGTGCTCGATACAGGCTGGCGGTTCGCCTATTTCGAGGGGTGGACTGCAGATGCTTGACTCGTGATCATCGCCAGAATGCTCAACGTTCCTAAGAAACGACTCCAGACCGGAGGAGAGTTACCCTGAAGAATGACTCCACAATGGTCTCCACACTGCAAGCGACGCAGACAAGTGTTAAACGCTGCGCTCGACTGCGTTCTTGTCGACTCCCGCTGCAGGCTCTATGGGTCAGCAGTGACTTCATCACAGCCCGCTCAAGAAATCAAGCGGGCCCCGCGCCACAAACGGCGGCAACTGTTTACAGCGCCACCGTCTCTCCGTCGCTCCAAGTAGCTGTCAGCTCAGGTGTTGCATGACGTCGATCACCGAAGATCTTGGCGATCGGCAGTCCTGCCCTCTCATTGGTCGAGCGAGTTGAAGTTTCCCTTTGACCAAGGGAAACCTAGCTCTACGCGACATCTCCCGTCCAGCGCTAGTCGAGTGCAACGCAGCCGCCTTCAGTCTCCAACTTGCTCGGCAACCTCCAGAAGCAAACCGTCTATCTGGCGCTTCCGGGGCGGAGCGACAGGGGCAACTTGCGCCACCCGCGAGCCCCAGTCAGTCTCGAATTTGCGCGCTCGAGTCAAAGCCATGAGTGATTGTCCTTCAACTCCGCGCCGCCACCGCAAGCCCCACGCCAAGTCCGTCCGGACGCCGCCGCCCGCCGTGAGCAGCCACAGCTTCCTCTCCCCGACGTCCAAGGCCACGGGGGCCACCACTGACAGCTTGACTTTCCTGCAGAGTGCCATCGACCGCGACGAGCCCGTGCGCTTCGGCAAGTGGAGCAGTGCAGAGGAAGCGTACTTGGACAAGCTCGTGACGCTCTTCCGGCAGGGCCTGCTGGCCGGTGTGAAGCCCAGGACGTCCATGCGCTCGTGGCTGGCGCAGATGCTCAACTGCTGCCCCATGCGCATCTCCAAGAAGCAGACGCACGGCCACGGCTTCCAGGGCAAGCACAAGTTCGAGCGCAACAAGGCCAAGCAGGAGCGGCTGACGCAGGATGCGTATGACTGCAAGGCCCGCGAGCTCTGGACGCTGCGAAGCGACTTCCTGCGCGCGTGGGCCAAAGAGGAGTTCGAGCGACGCGGACTTCATGTCAGTGCACTGGGCTTCCAGCTGTGGTTTGACAAGGCGCAGACGATGCTGCCGGTGCCCACGATAGCCAGGAATGAGCGCGTCCAGGAGTACAAGAAGCGACCAGAGGCAGAGTCCGCCGAGCAGTTGTGGCAGGAATTGACGGGCAACAACAAGCGACACCGAACGGTCCACCACGAGCCACGGGAGGTGCGGGCAAAGCTGGGGATGGAGACGAAGACCAAGTTGAAGGTGCAGCTCAAGACGAAGCCGGAAAAGAAGAAAGCTGCAAACCATCGCAAGGAACCGAAACATACCACTGACGAGGATGTGCTGACTCCGGCGCTGATCCAACCAGGAGTTGCTACGATGGTGAAAGTTTCATCAGCCCCTGCTGCCACGCCCAGTCCGGCACCGTTAACCCCCGCACCGATCACATGCAGTCCACCGATAATCGCGCTGGACCCCGCGCCGATTCCATCGAGTCCACCGGCAATTACGTTGAACGCTGCGCCAACCGCATCAAGTACGACCACAACGGCGTTAACTCCCGCAGTGATCCCGTCAAACTCTGCGCCTCGAAACTCTTTCGGTGACGCGGAAATCTTAGGAGACTGGTTATCCACGAGCCCAAGTCGCGGCCTTAATTCCCAATGGGCGGACTTGCAGACGTTGAGCCTCATTAGTGGAGAAGCTCGCTATGCAATTCGTGAAGACACAGTGCAGTTCTCTGTCATGAGGGGAGACCAGCAAAACCCGACGGGGATGTCTATGGTTCGTCGGTCGTCCAGAGTGCTCATCGACTTTGGTGCACCAAGCTCCTGGCTTTTTGGAGACGAATCGAAGCGCTTATCCATGTCGGACCTCTCGCCATGGAGCGACCACGATCTCGTCAACGACTTGGCCATGATGGCAGACTCCGGAGTACTAGGCTGGGAAGATGCACCAGGGACGACATCCAGCCCATTGTGAACTCTCTGGCAAGTCTACGCAGGAACTTCCCAGTACTCGGTCTAACTGACGGAGTACTTGCTTGTGCGTGTTGCAGACGTATGTGGTACCGTGTCCCTGTGTGAGTTTTTCGACTTTCCGTATCTCGTTGGAGGTTTTACTCAGCGTAATGTGTTCGTGAATAAGCAGTTGGTCGTCTAGGTTCCAGATAGCGCCTTTATCGTCTCGAGTTGCTGCACTATCCGACCGATCTCCTTGTGCAAGTGCTTCAGCTTCTTTTGCTCGGCCAAGATAGTATCCCCGGCGTGGTCTCGCGAGCGAATCTGCTCTAGCTCGGTCGCCATGGCGCTCACTTTCGTCACGGTACTCCAGTTGCTGGATAAAATCTGCATCAGCCGCTGCTCGCTGGCTCGACCTTCGTCAGCATCGCCACTTTTCGAACCGGTCAGCTTGTTGCGAGTAGCGCCCATGCGCATTCTAGCCGTCGGGTCGGCTCGGTCCACTGCTGTCGTGACAACTGTGGCATCATGAAGCTCGCTCCAGTCTGGACGTGGAGTATATGCGCGCTTCATGTGAGTGGCCTCGTCCTGGATATCACTTAAGGCCTTCTCTACCGTGGCGCGCTGGTCATTCAACTCCCGAAGCTGGTTCCGCACGACAAAAATCGCCTCAGTTCGAGCTTTTACGAGCGCCTTGTGCTCGCTTTGGGTATCCTGGAGCCCTTGGTTCCTCGCTATCGCCATAGTAAGTCGTGCAAGTTGCTGCTGCGCCGAGGCTTTCGAGCCCATTCGTCCCGCCGGTAGCATCGATGCTGATGTGGACAGGATCCTCAGATCTTCCAACCGCTTGGCGCGCAGTTTGTTAGCCTGCTCTTCCTTTTTCACGTCGCTCGTTGCACTAGAGACCAACTGCTTGAGCTCGCTACGACGTGTCATCAGATCGTTCAAAGCGGTACGTAGTTCACTGCAGGCCCATGTGCGGAGTTCTTTTCGGCGCCGCATCAAGGCGATTTCCTCACGGATTGACTCAGTTGTGGCGTTGACGGCGGTCTCTTCGGTGACACTCGAAACGTTAGCGATGCTGTTCCTTCGCTCGCTTGCGGTTGACCCATACACAGCCGACTGCACAGCACGAGCCATGTCTGCTTGGTATTCATGAATTTGCTGAGGTAAGTCATTATTCCGTTTCTCAACGTGTTGGATTTCTTCGCGTAGCTCCTCGCAAGCATCTTGTTCTTCTAGAAGCATTTCTTCTACTCCTCTCAAAGCCTGCGAATAGAGAACCCGTGGCGATTGCATTTTGGTATCCTCACGATTTGGATACTTGTGTTGGTCCCCGTTGGCATCGCTCTGGTCGGAAGTAAATGGCTGCCAACAAGCAGCTTCCAAACCGGCTAACATTTTCTGCAGAGCAGAACTCCCTCCTTGTGTACTGTGAACAGCTTGTCGAAGTTTGGTGATTGCTTCGTCGGGAGTCATACTTGATTTATGTTGCGCTGAAATAATATGTTTTTCTCGACTTGAGCGATCTCCTCCAACACGCGAGGGGATCTGAAGGCTTCTGTGGCAAAAACAACAGTTTGACGTGAGGTAGGGTCACCGGTATATCGTCTTGGCGATGGCGGCATAGTTTTTAAATTTGCTCCTTGTCGAGCTGCACGAGCACGAGCTTGCGCGCGAGCGGATTGCTTGTAACTTGTCTGAGATGGCTTTGAGGGAACACATGATGTCGATGAGCAGTGAGAGGTCTCCATACTCTCGCCGGGAAGCAATGGAAAAGCTCAAGCTCTCGACAGTTATTCGCGCGCAGAAATAGTTGTCAAAGCTTGCCATTTACATTTGGCGGCCATGACTTCCACACGACTGTTGTGCACAGCTTTTGTGCTGGCTTCGTTGTGGGGAGGCGATATCGCTACTGCAGCCGGAGGTTTGGGCGGAAACGCGGTGAGTATCCAACAATTATCCCCAACAGGCTTTACGTAGTCATTTTAATTTTTTTTTCAACTCATCCACAACGATCGTGTTCTTGTAGACTTCACAAATATGCAGCCAAACCATTGACGAAATCCATGATCTGCAGATCAACGAAAACCAGGAGCAAAACGGTGTCGAGGGCAATGTTCTTGTCAATAACGACTGCAAAATATTGGTAGACGCCAACGTGATGGATCTCCGCACTGATGCAGAACAGAAATCGCTTTGCGGGAACTCTTGTTATTCCTCGCTCAACGCCAAGTACAAGATCATGCTCGACAACGACTGCTTTGCCAGTGACGACGCCGATGAAGAGGCCAGCGCCAAGCTCCAAGCCGCCGCGTACCAAATTGCGTGCCAGACCAATACCAAAGGAAAATACTGCAGTACGTTCACCACCAGCTGATGAATTCCCATGTGAAATGTTAACGATGTCGACTGTAGTCCCATTGCTGGGGACTCTAGTCAAGGATGCAGGCACCAGCTTCGACGTCTGCAACGACATCGTCTCGAAGCTTGGCTGCTGCTTTCAGAGCTATCGCCAGTACATGCTGCTTGGCACAGCAGCTAGTGTGAGCGCCATGGACAAAACTCAACAGGAGTGCACGAAATCCGGTATCAGCGGTCTCGACCAAATGTGTCCATGCAGCTACAACCAGCACGCCTTCGGAAACACCACCTTCTGCTCTTGTACGTGCACGGTCTCTACAGCATTGTTGTCATCGGAACTCAACTAAGCGCTCATACCCACCATGTTCACAGACGCCGCAGGCCTCGAGTCCACCGCCAGAATCATCGCCATCGCAGTAGCGCTCGTGACAGCAGCAATTCTGTAGCATAACGAATGGAATCCACTCTTATATTATGCGGCTCCGGTCCTACTTGACGCGCCCAAACCACTTGCAGGTCTCCGTTGCACGGTCATGTCTCCCTGGGCAAAGTCATCACCAAGTGCGTCAACGGATCATCAATGATACGTGGATGCTTCAACTTGTTGCTCCCTCATTGCGAACCTCAGAACGGGGGCATTCGGCAATCCTCGTCCAAGTGCACAAGCGTCCAAGATTTCCCGAACGACCATGGCGACACACGAGCGAGAGCCGAAAGAGGAGACCCATCTGACCATGAAGGACGGCCACTTCGTGGACCAGCACGGCCGCGTGACGCTGCTCCGCGGCGTGAACCTGGGCGGCTCCTCCAAGCTGCCGTTCGGCTACGGCCACCGCGATGACGCCGACTTCAGCGCCTTCTTCGACGGCGCCGCCTCCGTGTCCTTCGTGGGGCGGCCGTTCCCGCTGGAGGAGGCCGACCTGCACCTGTCCCGCCTGCAGCGCTGGGGCCTGACGTTTCTGCGCTTCATCGTGACGTGGGAGGCCATCGAGCACGCCGGGCCCGGCCAGATCGACCGTGACTACCTCCAGTACATCCGTGCGGTGGTGGCCAAGGCGGCCGAGTACAACATGCAGGTGTACGTGGACCCGCACCAGGACGTGTGGTCTCGCTGGACGGGCGGCGACGGCGCCCCATGTGGACGCTGGAGTGCGTCGGCTTGGAGCCACGCAACTTCGAGCAGACCAAGGCGGCGCTGTGTCTCGAGACGTGCGGGCTGTCGGCGTCGCAGTTCCCCAAGATGATCTGGCCCACCAACTACGGCAAGTTGGCGTGCGCCACCATGTTCACGCTGTTCTGGGGCGGCAAGAAGTTCGCCCCCAAGTGTCACGTGGACGGCGTGCAGATCCAGGACTACCTGCAGTCGCACTACCTCAACGCCTTGTGCGAATTGGCGAAGGTGTTGACGGACCTGCCCAACGTTGCAGGATACGGCACAATGAACGAGCCAAGCAACGGGTTCATCAGTACCAAGGACCTGCGGGTAGCGGGAGGTTTCCGTAATGGCTATGCCCCGACCCCGTTCCAAGCGATGGTGCTGGGCGAAGGTATTGCTCAAGATGTCGAAGTGTGGAATGCTGGCATTATCGCTATGGTGCGTGGCAAGCCCGCGCGTGTCGAACACGTGGACCCCAAGGGCGTCCGAGCTTGGAAAGAAGGTGCCAAGTGCATCTGGCAGGAGGCTGGCGTGTGGGACTTTGATGCTAACGGAAAGCCCAAGCTCCTTAAGCCAGACTACTTCGACAACGTTGATTTCGGCAACGAGTGCTTCCTGCCGTTCGCGAGGGAGTTCACCAAGCGCATCCAGAGCATTTCTCCTGAGGCCATGATCTTTGCTGAAATGCCGCCGACCGAGGGCGGTGGCGGTTTGGAGTTCCCGCAGATCCCCAACGAGGATATCCCGCTCGCTGTGAACGCGATGCATTGGTACGACCTGGTCACCCTCTTCACCACGACGTGGCGGTCGTACTTCACGCTCGACTTCGTCACGGGTAAGCCTGCCTTTGGTAACGCCGCGCTGCGCAAGCTGCACCAACAACATTGGCACACACGGCCAGCTTCGGTCGTAAGAAGATGGCGAATGCCCCTACGCTTATTGGCGAGACGGGCATCCCGTACAACATGAACAGCGCGCAAGCTTTCGTGACGGGAGACTTCTCCGCCCAAGTGGAGGCTCTGGACAACACCATCTACAACCTCGAGTCGCATCTGCTGTCCTTCACGCTGTGGAACTACACGGCCGACAACTCGCACAAGTACGGCGACCTGTGGAACCTCGAGGACTTGAGTATCAGCAGTCCTGACTCGGAGACGCTGGTGCGTCGTCTCAATGGCGTTCGTCGACGGGATGACTCGGCTCGTGGCCTTCGCGCTTTTGCACGTCCTCACGCTCGCAAGATTGCCGGAGTCCCGAGCAAGTCGCTGTTCGACTTGAAGACTGCCGAGTATGTCCTGGAGTACACGGCGGAGAAGTCGGCGTCCTCCAATGTCACGGAGATCTACGTGCCGTACGTTCACTACCCGGATGGTTTCCGTGTGACGGCGTCCGACGGCCGCTTCACGATCGACAAGCACGAGGGCTACGACGTGGTCAAGCACGAACACGACAACCACGCCCACAAGCACCGCGTGGTGGTGGCCCCTACGAAGCCTCTGTACTCGACGCACTCGAACCTGCCCGTGTATCTCGCTCTTGGCGTGGCGCTGCTCAGTCCGTACTTCGAAGCCTATTCGCGCCAGTAAATAGCACCGTAGTACTAGTGCTTGCAATTTTGAAAGTGCGTGAGATAGTAGACGGTGTCTTCTCAGTATCAATCGCTTGTATTGCATTGCCCCGGTCGCTTTATAGTTCATCGTCTGAAAACCATTCCGTGTGTGTCAGCTCTCCAGCCGCATGGGGTCGCTTGGGCGATGCCGCGTCTTCTTCATCGTCCTCCATCATCTCCACGTCATCTCCATAGTCGCCAAAGACACCATCGTCTTCTTCGTCCGTACTAGGCACGCCCAGCATCTGAAACGACTTGCTCGAGCTCGCACTGGAGCTGCGTCTTCTCTCGGCTTCAAACAGCCCACAACTTTCCGTCGACTTGGCTTCTAGGGGCGGTTCATTTTCCTTCTCGCTCTTCTTCTCGGCCGCAGCGTCCAATTCCCGCATGTATTTACTGTGTGCCTGGTACCATTGCTTCTTCTCGGCCATCGTGAGCTTCTCAAACTCATGTGGGGTCAGCGACAAGTACGCCGGTAGGTCCTCTGTAAACGTCGTGCTTTTAGTGACCGGAGCCGGAGGTCGGAACACCACCATCTCGTTTCCCTGTGTGGGCGTCGTCACCGCCGCTTGAGCCACCGCCACGTAGTGGCGATACATTCTGTCCATCGGTCGGTGTCGCTCTCCACCTCCAGCAGCAAAGAAGCGCCGAAGTCCGACGTTGTCCACGTCCCCATAGACTTTCAGTCCGGGGCTGCCTGTGTCCATCATCCCGTCGCTGTCGCTGCCGCTGCCGTCCACACTGGGAGGTTTCTCCCGTCCGAAGTCATCCAGCTCCACCACACGAGCGTCTTTGGCTCTCTGGCGTCGCTGGCTGCGTCCTCTACCTCTGCTCTTGGCGCTCTTGCTATTCTGCAGACACAGTTCGTCCAGCTGCTCCGCCAGCGTCCGCTGCCGCTTGCGGGACGACGGACTACGTCTCAGAGAAGACTTGAAGGTCGGCGTGCGCAGCAGACTGGGTGTGGCCCCCACCCCATGGTGCTGGAAGTAGTTGTACGAGTTCTGACGCATCGTGTGCGAGTCCAATTCCTCGATCTCCACGGGCTCTTCGCGGCGCCGACGCACACCATGGGAAGGAGACGCGCGTACGAACATGCTGGAGGCGTCAGAGTGGGGAGAAGCGGACGCGTGTAAGCGCTGGGCGGCCATCTAGGTCAGGAATCCTTTTCTGGTCGACTCCTCTTCGAAATGATGCGCTTTCTAATTTTGTTGTGTACTCTAATTTTTTTAGGATAAAAGCAACACTAACAAAAACTTGCAGATCGAAATCACTCATAACGGGGTAAGTGGACTGGATATGGAGTTCGGGAGGGCGGTAGCGGCGGCTACAGGACCCTGTCGAAGCTGCCGCTAGGCTCGTTGTGTTGCCAACTCACGTACGTATCTAACTAGCGTCTTTAAGTCCTTTTATCACCGCGCAATCTTCGCCAACAGGACAAGAGCACAAGCCCATGGATCTCAACAGTCTACGCGTCAAGGAGCTGTCCGAGATGTGTCGCAAGTTCGGTGCGTAGTAAATAGCGATGGGGTTATATATGACAAAGGTTAATCCTGCTGTGCTTGACAGGCCTCCGGACTAGCGGCCGCAAGGCGGAGCTCATCCAGCGGATACAGTCGAACGCCTTGTACCAGCAGGACATTGCCGGACTGGCCAAAATGGGCGTGTCCAGCGGACGCGGCCACAAGCGCGGCACCAGCCACAATGTGAGAGGAAGAGACCACCATACAAGGCACAACTACTGACTTTACGTGCTGATGCAGGTTGGAGGCGGCAACAAGAAACACAAGAGCGAAAAACCCGAAGATAAGACGGCGGTGGACGAAGTTTTCGAGAGATTTAGAGGTGAGGGAGAAGTGGCATTGTTGATGAACTAAGATAGAGCTAAATTGTTGGGGTTATGGCAGACCCAGAGGCTGCGGAAGCGTCGATTACGGACGACGGGATTCTGCTGCTGTGTGACGCCCTGGGCGTTGATGCGCAGGACCCAGTTATGTTGGCTCTGAGCTGTGCTATGGAAGCGGAAAGCATGTGTGTCTATACACGGACTGAGTTCCATCGCGGCATGACAAGAATGGGCTGTCGCACGCTGAACGACCTCCGGAGCAAAATGCCGATGCTGAGGAGTCAACTGCGCGACCGCACACAGTTTGCCACTATTTATTCGGTAGGATTTTAGCCACGTTGTTGCTGTGGGAGTTCTTACGCTGACTCGATTGCTGCAGTTTACGTTTGGCTTCGCCAAAGATCCGACGCAGAAGAGCTTGGCCCTGGAGTTGGCTATTGGGCTCTGGGACTTGCTACTCCCGGGGCACTTCCACTGGCGCCGCCACTGGATCCAGTTTGTTCGCAAGAACTCGCGCAGTGTAGTGGCAAAAGACTTGTGGCTTCAGCTGTTGGACTTTGGCCACCAGATCGAGGCGGATCTGAGTAACTACGACGAGAATGGAGCGTGGCCTGTGCTGCTAGACGACTTTGCAGCACATATGCAGGAGCTTATTGCCAAGAAGGGGTTGGCAGCTGTCCAGCTTGATGAGGACACGATCACGGTGGAAGGAGAGGCAGCAGATACCGCCGAAGACATGGTGGTTGAGGAGTAATCGCGTCGCTAATTCCTGTGGTATCACTTGAAAAGCCGAGCTGGGAGCTAGGGAGGACCTGCATAAAGTCTGCATCTGATTTTGGCGGGACTGTTGCGTACATTGATCACAAGCGATTTCGTTTACGCTCGTTTGTGCAGCTTGTCTTCCCTTCGACAATCACCCGCATCAGCTTCACAAAATCGAGCTTATCTACGTTTGAAGATGAAAAGCGGGATGGCGACGGCAGTGACGGCCAGCGCGATGTAAAGCGGTGCGTTGGCACGCCTCGGGTCGCCACCAGTTGGCTTCGTAGGCGCCACAATCACGCGGTGCTTGTGGGCCTTAACGTCGTGGGCGCACTTGACGATGTCGTAATTCTCGTGCTTTTGGATCGTGCAGTGGCCGTCCGACGACGTCACACGGTAGCCGCCAGGGTAGTGCACGTACGGCACGTAGATCTCAGTAGGCGCGGAGGGCTCCGTGTTCACCGACACGTACTCCAGCACATACTCGGCTGTGGCCATCTTGAACTCAGACTTGAGCGGCACACCAGCGATCTTGTGAGCATGCGGACGAGCAAACCCACGAAGACCACGCGCAGAGTCATCACGACGGCGAGTGTGACCTCCAGCAAGACGCACCGCCAACTTCTCCGAGTCTGGGCTGCTGACACTCAAGTCCTCGAGGTTCCACAGGTCGCCAAACTCATGCGAGTTGTCCGCCGTGTAGTTCCACAGCGTGAACGACAGCAACTGCGACTCCAGATTGGAGATCGTGTTGTCCATGGCCTCAATCTGGGCCGAGTAGTCTCCACTGATGTACGCTCGCCCGCCGTTCATGTTGTACGGGATGCCCGTCTCTCCGATCAGCGTCGGGGCGTTCGCCATCTTCTTGCGTCCAAAGCTGGCCACATGGGCAAGCTGCTTCTGGTGGGCCTTGCGCAGCGCCTTGTTTCCAAACACGGGCTTCCCCGTGGCGAAATCCACCGTGAAATACGAACGCCACGTGGTGGTGAGCAGTGTAATACCGTCGTACCAGTGCATCGCGTTGACCGCGTTCGGGATATCATCTTTGGAGATCTGCGGGAACTCCATGGCGCCGAAGTCCATCGGCGGCATCTCCACGAAGATCATGCTCTTGGGGACGATTTCCTGCAGTCTCTGCGTGAACTTCTTGGCGAACGGCAGGTAGAAGTCCTTGCCAAAGTCGACGCCGTCAAAGTAGTCGGCCTTCAGCAGTTGGGGCTTGCCGTCTGCATTCAACCCCCACACTCCTGCTTCCTTCCAGACACAGCCAAAACCTTCTTTCCAAGCGCGCACGCCCTCCGGATCGACGTGTTCAACACGGGACGGCTTTCCACGCATCATGGCGATCAGTCCGGCGTTCCAATAGTCTACATCTTGCGCAACACCTTCGCCCAACGCCATCCCCTGCAGCCCCGTCGGAGCGTAACCATTGTGCAGAATCCCCACGGGTTTTGCCAAGTCTTTGACGCCAATAAACCCATTGGACGGCTCGTTCATGGTGCCGTATCCTGCAACGTTGGGCAGGTCCGTCAACACCTTCGCCAATTCGCACAAGGCGTTGAGGTAGTGCGACTGCAGGTAGTCCTGGATCTGCACGCCGTCCACGTGACACTTGGGGCGAACTTCTTGCCGCCCCAGAACAGCGTGAACATGGTGGCGCACGCCAACTTGCCGTAGTTGGTGGGCCAGATCATCTTGGGGAACTGCGACGCCGGCAGCCCACGTCTCGAGACACAGCGCCGCCTTGGTCTGCTCGAAGTTGCGTGGCTCCAAGCCGACGCACTCCAGCGTCCACATGGGGCGCCGTCGCCGCCCGTCCAGCGAGACCACACGTCCTGGTGCGGGTCCACGTACACCTGCATGTTGTACTCGGCCGCCTTGGCCACCACCGCACGGATGTACTGGAGGTAGTCACGGTCGATCTGGCCGGGCCCGGCGTGCTCGATGGCCTCCACGTCACGATGAAGCGCAGGAACGTCAGGCCCCAGCGCTGCAGGCGGGACAGGTGCAGGTCGGCCTCCTCCAGCGGGAACGGCCGCCCCACGAAGGACACGGAGGCGGCGCCGTCGAAGAAGGCGCTGAAGTCGGCGTCGTCGCGGTGGCCGTAGCCGAACGGCAGCTTGGAGGAGCCGCCCAGGTTCACGCCGCGGAGCAGCGTCACGCGGCCGTGCTGGTCCACGAAGTGGCCGTCCTTGATGGACAGCACGGTGGTGTCCGCGGTGGGGGTTGGCATGGAGGTGGGCGGTGGTCAATACAGTGGGGACGAGCGTGGGGTCGAGATTGTTGACAGCTGGTTGAAGTGGATACAAAATATATGTGACGTGTGAGGAAAGCGACTGTTTGTGCACACTATACGCAGGGCGGTGGAAGACTACCACGTGACGTAGGGTTGGATGAGGGCGAAACCCAGCGCGATGTACACAGGAAGAGTGGAGTGACTGGCCCAGGAAAACTGCGACGGCTCGATCTCGTGTCTCTTGGCGCGCTCCACCACCACGCGGTGGTGGTGTCCGTGGTTGTCGTGCTCGTGTTTGATGATGTCGTAGCCCTCGTGCTTCTCAATGGTGCAATGGCCGTCCGACGCCGTCACGCGGTAGCCGCCGGGGTAGTGCACATAGGGTACAAAGATCTCGGCGGGCTCCGTCTGCGAGCTCTCGGCCGTGTACTCGAAGACGAACACCGAGGTGGTGGCTTTGAACTCGCTCGACACCACCGACCCGACGACTTTACGTGCGTGGGGGCGGGCAGCTTTGGCGTCTCGGAGATCGATCTCGATCTTCTGGGCCGACTCAGAGGTGTGCACGTACGTCCTCTTGTGCAGCTCGTCCGCGTGATTAGTCGTGGTCTTCTTGGCGGTCGTGTGGGCATTGCTGGGGCTGGACGAATGCAGGTGCGACGTGGTGGTGGTCGTGGTCTTGACGGAGGAGCTCATCTGGCGCTGGCCTTGGGAGTAGATTCTGGAATGAAGTCACGGGTGGAGTCGCGGAGGTGCTGACACCCTCTGCACGCCGAAGAAGGAAACGACCTCCCCTAGACAAGACATATGAGATTGCTGCTTTAAGATTAAGCAGCACTGGGCTGCCCACTCTGGGCAATCCTCCTGGCTTCCCTATGCTAAAACGCTTATCTTGGTGTGGCTGGCGACACAAATCCTGCACCGCAAACGCTGCAAGGCTTTCCAGCCACCGTTGTTTCAGTCTTTCGTGTGCTATTGTCCGCGCCTGAATGCTCTCAGCCGTTTTGCACCATGCTTGCCCTTCAGCCCACTGCGCAGCAGTTCCAGCATGTTCCTCGCGGCGTTAACGTCTCGATCCCAGAAGTTGGCTCGGCAGCGGCTGTTCACACAGCGAATGACATTTCTGGTGCACTTGAACACAATCTTCTTGTCTGCGAGCTTGGGACTGCGGAACTTCTGCATCTCCGCGATCTCCTTCATCTCCTTCTTGGACGGGTTTGCTTTCGTCCGAATATCTTCTTCGTCCTCCTTCCGCTTCACTTTCGTGAACAGTCTGGCTTGCTTGAGGCGCTGGTGGCAGCAGGAGCACATGATGCTGGTTCGGTACTCGTCCATTAGCACCACGGTCGCCCGTTTCTTGAGTGCCTTGACAAAACCTTTGACCGGGCCCGTGGGATGCCCCTTAACACCATCTCGTCGACTCCAGTCGCCATAGGCGATGCAGACTTGCTTGCTTGGTTTTGGCACGAGTCGAGCAGCCAAAGCGTCCACGGCCTTCATCTTCGCGTGGTCTCGCGTGAACCTCCACTTGGAAACGCGTTCTCTGCGGAGAACGCCAGCAAAAACGTAATTGCTCCCATACGAACTGCAAACTGGAGAAGTAAGTCTTGTAGCTGGCCGTCTTAAACGAGGGCATGGCGCGCAGCCTGCCCCTGTACCAGGGCTCGCGCTTCTTCAGGTTTTCGTGGTAGGCTTGAAAGTCTTTCATGCGGGCCATGTGGCGGTATTCACGAGTCGAGATTTGAGTGACTCTTTCGTGACAATTTTCGCGTCGCTGTCTGCGTAGCCGTCGAGGTGTTCTCCTGCCACGCCGTCGACGCTTGCGGCTGCGCAGCCGTCCGACAGTCACTGCCGTGACCAGGTTGCGCATTCCTGGGTCGATGCCAATGAGTACTTCGGGGTGTAGTCGGATCCGAGCTTGAACAACTCCTTGCTGAACGAGTCTTTTGGCGTCAGCTCCTCGGGTGTTGGTGGTGTCGGCTTCCTTGGCTCAGTAGCGCCATCACACTTCTTTTTCTTCTTCTTCTTTGCCTTCGTTGCAACCACTACTACCGAGCGCGTTGTCACAGGGCGCTTCATCGTCACTGAGGCCGCATAGCCGTTCGACTTGATTTCATCTACAAATTGTCGTTTCTCGGACTCAAATTGAGCAACGTCAAATACAGCTCGCGTTACGAGAGACTTGTTCTTCTGGAACGCTTTCTCAGAAAACGTGAGCTGCTTAACTCTCTTTTCCTAGCAGGACCCATGTTCAGCTCGCTACCCAAAAACGCTTGTATTTTCGGATCATCAATGACCTGAGCAAACAAACCGTGAAAAGTGCTCGCGTTTAGCTTGATGTAGATCGCCTGGTAGGTTCGAGCCATTGGCAATATGGAGTACAGCTTTGCACCTTTTGTCTTTGGATGACTGTCAACGAATTTCTCCATGAAAACGAGCATGACGTGCAACTTGTGAACAAAGTGAGCGCTGTTTTCACGAATCTGCCATTGCCACGGAACGATACCGAGCCACTTGCGCACTTCAAGCTCAATTGGATCTTCAGTTGAGTTCCATTCGGTCCACAGCTTGACCGTATTGCCAGTCGGGTTGCCCTCCTCATCGAGCTCCGGCGCCGTCCTAACCCGATAACAGCTATCCACAAGCTTCTTGGTCTGGCGATACGTGCGCTGCAACTTGCCTTTTGGAGCGTACCGGAACCGCTCGTATTGGTGCAGACGTCGACGAAAGTTTAGAGCTATCATGTTGAG
>JAAVTG010000630.1:0-18080 GCA_011947345.1 Phytophthora quininea
ATCTGCATACGAAAAATATGTGTTAAACCAACCAATTCAAACACACACATGTCAATAGACGAACTTGCAAATGCCACTCGTAGTGACGCGCTTCTGGAAAATGTTATTGTACTGTATGACCATGGCTCTCGTTTCATCGAGAACCGGCACGACTGGGTGGATATACACCTCAAACGAGAACTTGTCTACGACATCCGCAAGCGCCTCCATGAAAATATCAATGGTATGCTCCATACCTTCCTCTATCGACTGCAGGAGCATACGTTGTTAGCCAGGAGAACATCACGACCGAAAGATTTCGTCTCACCTCGTATTTACACTTCTCAACAGCGTCCAGTATGCCTTCTCGACAATCAATCTCTCCAAATAGGAAAATGACACGAGACTTGACTGGGATGCTTGCAATGACATGCCAGAAATTGAGTTTTGGGTAGAAAGTTGTTTCCTTGCGAAGATGCCAGTGCTTGAGCCCCGTCACAAGTGCCGGCCGTAATAGCCTGCGCTTTCCATGAAGAGTAATCCGACGCCACGAAGTCGCTAGTGTATGCGAGTCTCCGCACACGTACACAGTGTCTGGAGAGGAATTCGATGGACCTGTGGTGGGTGTAGCTCAAGTGCATCTTGTATAGACAGGAGCTGGGCGATGCAAGTGTAGTACGCTTGCTCGTTGCGGATGGTAGTCAGGTGTAGTTTGCGTCCGATTCTTTGAGGCTCCAGCACACGAATTAGAGGCGGTATAGCTGACAATCGTCCAGTGATAAACAAGATCTTAACGATCGTGAAAAAGCAAGCCAACAGATCAAGCTCTGCTTCGGGCAGAGCTGGTAGGACGCCGGACAGTAATTCATTTGTCCTTTCCGGCTGCTTATCGAGTTGTGAATTAAGTGTGACTTGAGCATAATGCTCATCGTTTCCGGATATCCAGTTGATATGATAACAGCGAGCGCTATCAGCTTCTTTGCGTCTTCTTCCTGCACAGAATCGTTTCCTTTCCACACACCTGCTTGATCAAGGATATCGACAAATGATCCAGCCGACAACGATGATATCCCATTAGCGCCGTTGCCGATGCTAAGAGCACGGTTCTGACGGAAGAATGAAACCAGCACGTCGTAGGCTTCGTAGTAGCAGATTTTGACTTCCAATGCGTGTGCATGGTTGAGTGCGTAAGAAGCACTTTGGGGATTGCTGAATTGTGCGTGTCGGAAGCAACAAATGCAGTTGTCGATAGCTCCATAATCTTTAAGAATTGTAGCGATGAAGGCGTATGCTGCTCCTGCTGGTGGTGCTGTCGGGGAACTGCTTGCTGCAACCTCTCCATGGCGTCAGCGTCTTCCAGCATCCCCACAAGGGCTTTCTTCACCCCTCGATCGTCAGATTTCCCGACTAAAACCCGTAGTGCCATTCCCAAAGCCTCACTTTTTCTGCCACGAGCATAGGTAATTTTTGCGTACAACAGCAACGCCTGTAGATTCAGTACTGGGGCTTGTAGATCTGGTAGGAGATGCATGATCAGTGCGATTGCTTCGTCCTGCTTACCTAGATTCTTCGTGTCATACAGCGCCTGCGCCTTTAGTACATACATCTGCGTCTCCATCCACACTTTGTCTTGTGCAGAGAAGTTCGTTCCAGAGTTCACTCGCATAAATCCCTGTAATTCGTCCAAAGTCTTTACTGCTCGGTTGTTCTTGTGCATTTCCACATAGCATTCAGCCAGTCTCAAAGCGCTAGTGAACGCCAAGCAAGTAACCTGCTTATTCTCGTTACTTTTCCACTCTCCGTCGCATCCATGAGCTCTCCAGCACTTTAGAAAATGTCCAGCAGCCTCTTCGTACTGCTCATTAGCCATCGAAATGTTCCCCAGAGCCAGCAGAGCCTCCGCGTTTTGGGGCTCAGCAGCCAGCACGACGGTCTTGTAGAGTTCTCTTGCAGTGCAGAACTTGTTGAGCTTCATATTGGCAGCAGCCAGCTGCAACACCTTTTTCAGCTTAGGATCCTGCTCTAACGTCCTTGTTTCAGGATGGAGATTGCACTTGGTGGGCTTTACTTTCGGCGGAGGCTCGGGGCCCAGCACCTTCCTCTGAGGGGACTTGGGGGCTACCACGAGCTCAAAGTCGCAGGTCTCGTGGGTCTGCGCAGTGGATTGGCATCTGGAGCCCCCGACCAGTGCCACCGACTGGTCCAGCGACGTCAGCAGTCGACGAGACGAAGCGTTCTGTGTCCAAGTATACGTCCACTTCCGACAGCTGCAGCGGCCGCTTGGGACGGAACTTGGCCGTGTAGGCGGAGAAGAAGCACTGCAGCACAGAGCGCACAGACGGACACGCGCTGGGGTCGTCCACGAGCGGCAGGTTGAGCCGCTTGGTCCACGCGTCGGCCTCGTCCGTTGCCTCGAAATGCACGTACAGCCGCATCGGTTGCAGAATGCAAATGTACACAAAGGAGTAGTATACTCCAACGAGTGTATACGCCTGAAGAAGTGCTTCAGCCGAAAATGGAGAGCAAGTTGTTGCTACTGCATAGTAGTAGATAGAGAGGTAGCATAAGACACAAATGCAGGTCGACCGCCATTGCGTTTGCTTATTTTTCTCGTGTTTTGTAGCTTTAATCCGACCTCGACCCCTTACAGGTCGCTGAAGTGACGAACATGGCCCCAACTGGAACCGCTTGTCTTGGTGCCTGCCGCTCTAGTCCTCGTCGTGAGCCGAGCTCTTCTTGAGCTGCTGGGCGTCGTACCACTTGTAGAATCGGCTGATGCGGTCCATCTCCTGGTTCTTAAAGTTGTCCCACACGAAGGCGGCGCCGATGCCGAGCGTCGTGGCGATCACAATGTCCTTGAGCGGGGAGATCATCTTCCGAAGCGAGTCTGTGGGGCTTGCGCGGCTTGTTGCTGACTGAGGGCACCCTCAAAACCGCAGACCCGCAACGAGCGGATGTCACAGCACGACCAAATGTCGTCGTGCGACGATAGCTGCAGTACTACCGAAAAGACACGAAACGTGAGCATGACACCCCGTCCATTCAAGGAGGGGCTGGAAAGACGCGGCTATAGAAACGCGTCTAAAGTCGCATCGTAGCAATCCAGCTAAGTACGCCAACATGATTGGCTGAAAATCGCTTTTGCGTGGCTCTTCATCTCGAACGCTTCAAGATCGAACGCTTCAAGATCGCAATGGCCGTGTCAACGCGCGTCCTGCCCCCTCTGGGCGTGTTCGTGACCGCTCTGCTCGCTGCCTGGAACGCCAACTACAATGGCTTCGTGTGGGACGACCGCTCCGCCGTGCTGAGCAACCTGGATGCGCAGAGCAGCTCACTTAGCGACGTCTTCTCGCACGACTTCTGGGGTACTGACATCCGGTCCGAGCACAGCCACAAGAGCTACCGACCGTTGACAATTCTGAGCTTCCGACTCAACTTCCTAATGGCTGGAGGCCACAGCCAATGGCTCTACCACTTTACGAACGCGATGGTGCACGCAGCGTGTGCTCTTCTGGTCTACCGAGTCGGCTCTGTCTTGTTCCAGGAGCATCGAGATGCTCAACTGGAGAAGGAAAACCCTCAGGACGCGGCACCAATCGAGATGCAGATGGAAGGTGGCACAGTGAATGTGGGGCCGCTGACAGCAGGTTTGCTGTTTGCGGTGCACCCGATTCATTGTGATGCGGTTGCGAGCATTGTTGGTCGAGCGGATCTGTTGTGTACGGCACTGTCGTTGATGTCGTTTCTGATGCATGTGAATGGGGCGTCAAGCAAGCGCGATACAAATGGTTTGGGAAATTTGGTGGTGTCGATGTTGCTGACTATTGCGGCGGCGTTGTGCAAAGAGTTGGGGTTCACAACATTTGCGGTACTGGTTGCGTATGACGTCTTGAGGATGCACTCGTATAAGAGAGAGGGCATGCATTTGCGTTGGATGCAGCTTCGACTAGTAGTTACCGTAACTGTTGGCGTCATTGCAGCGCTGGTGAGGGTGTGGATCAATGGTGAACACCGCCAAATGGAATGGAACATCCTTGCGAACAACATCGTGGTCCAAGACAGTAGACTGACGCGAGGTTTGTCGTATGCACACGTACACGCTTGGTATCTCTGGAAACTCCTGTGGCCGCGATGGTTGTGCTTTGACTATGGATATAACACGATCCCAGTGATTGACCGTATCACGGATCCTCGCAACGTATACTCGCTTCTCGCTTACACAATGGTTCTAACAGGGTTATACGCTGCGGCCAAGCAACTTCATCTTGTTGGTCCTAGACAGCTAAACACTCAGCCATCGTCGCTGTTACTGACGAGTATTGCTTTTGGCGCGATTCCATTCATACCAGCCTCGAATATCGTGTTCCCCGTCGGCACTGTTGTTGCCGAGAGGTTGTTGTATTTCCCGAGCGTTGGCTTCTGTCTCCTGATTGGATGTGTTGTTGACCACGCGATTTCAATCACAAACAAATACAGCAACATGGAAGAAGCTGTGGTGGCTGGAACAAACTCCGCGTTGACGGAGCTGCGACTTTTTGGGAAGCAACCAGTATTTTTAGTACCGCGCGATATATGATTCTAACATGTGGAGTATTGCTACTCGGGTCTGCGTGTTACCGTACCCACTTACGGAACGCTGAATGGGTCAGTGAAGACACACTTTTCAACGCTGCAGTGGAAATCGTCCCCACAAATGTTAAGGTACTTTCAAATCAGGCGAAAACTCTACTGAATTCCAACCCTCAGCGAGCACTCGATTATCTGCGAGTATCGCTGGGAATGGTACCAAAGCATATCGAGAGCAACTCAAATATTGGGCTCGCCTTCATCTCGCTTTCCGCCAAAAGCGATGACGATGAAAGTTTATTTCTCAATGGCATTCGACACTTGTACAAGTCCGCAATGTTTGCTCCAAACCACTTCCAGGCACCAGGTTTTCTTGGCAGCGAGCTCTACAAGTATTGGCTAAGTAACAAGGAAAGCGAAGCCCCGCAGTCGCTAGAGCGATTCCTCGCCAGCGATAAAATGGCTAGTGCTACCAAGTTTTGGATCACGCCATTGACCAAAGCAGCTTTTTCCCGATGCATTTCTACCACCGCGCCAACATTGCGTATGAGGTCGGGGATTATGATGAGGCTATAAAGTACTACCGCATGACAGAGGTGGCAAACGGCGTAATTCGAGACCGAAAGGTAGACTTGGAGCTTCTGATTGATCCTGCGCTCGTGTACAACATGTTGGGGGTCTGCTACAACAAGAAGGGAGAGTGGAGGAGGCTCTAACGATCTGGCGGAAAGGTATCGCCTTGTACCCAGAAGAAACAGATCTGCACGTGAATTTGGCGTTGATGCTGCATAAGCTCGGAGATACGAAAGCATCCGACGCCCAGTTGAGAGCAGGACTGATCGCAGCCAAAAGACCGCATCATATCGCGAAGCTGCGCAAAATTGTACATGTCCTAGGGAACTTGGGCTTTAAAAATGCGGTCAAAGCATTCTTTGATCGTGCTGCCGAGCTCGAGCAGGAATTTAAAGACGTTCAAGATAGCGGAAAAGCGGGGTAGTAGTAGATAAACAGACCGAGTAAGCAATCGGATGGTGATGAGAGTGGAGCTCTTTCGGGATGTACTACTAGACTACTAGACTACAAGCACTGGATGCATTATGTACTGTGTCGATTTACACCACCTTGCGCGAAAGTATTACCTGGAGTCGATAAAGCGCTTCTGGCGCGGTTGGACGCTCGCTGGGATTCACTGCCACACACGAACGACCCAACGCAACCACAAATGACGGGCTCTGCTGCGAAAACGTGACTTGTAGGGACCCCATCGCCACTTGTTGTAGAATAGCAGCATCCGGCAGTTGACGCCCCACTGAGTCCCGGGCCTGCGCCTTGGCCTCCGTGTACGGGAGCGTGTGCACGTCCAACTCTGACAGCACCACGCCAAACGAGAACATGTCGGCCTTGACGTCGTACTTCTCGCCCAGCATCACCTCGGGCGCCATCCAAAGCGAGGTACCCACTCCCGCCGTCATTGTCCGATCAAGGCGTTCGCGTGAAATCCCAAAGTCCGTCAACTTGGCCTCGAGCGCTCCGTTCAGCAAAATGTTGCGGGATTTCAAGTCGCGATGGATCACTGGAGGCTTGAGAGAGTGCAAGTACGTTAGTGCATGGCAGACCTGGAGAGCTATCGTGGCTTTGTGGCGGTCGAAGCCTACGGGGTGGCGCTGTTCCAAATACTTGTCAAGTAGCGCTCGCAGGTCGCCACCGTCCATGAACTCGAGGACGACGCAAAGATCTGATAGCGAGTCCCATGCGACGCCAATGAAGCGGACAATGTGCGGGTGCTCCATTGTTGCTGTCATTTTGGCTTCTCCCAAGAACTCGTTGACATGTTGAAGACTCCCACGAGTCTCGGAAAGCAGCATTTTGATCGCTACTCGACCTCTGTTGAAGACCCCGTCGTATACCTCGCCGAACGCTCCACGACTGACGAGTTTCTTCACCTGAACCTTGTCGCGAGGAATACGCTTGGCTGTGATGACATCGTCGTCCCAGAGTCCAATTTGACCTCGTAAAGCCATTTCCAAAGAAGCAGTATTGTCGAGCTGAAGACTTGCTGTAGGTGCTGTGGGGACTGCGGGACGATACACAGTCTCCGTGTTCTTGGTGCGAGAGCGACGTCGACAGTAGCAAATAACACATGAGACGATCAGGACAATTGCCACGCCGCCGATGACGGCAACAATGACCGTTGCGCTTAACCCACTTCTGCCATTGCTGCTGCTTCCGTCGCCACGTTTGGACGAAGTGGAGCCACTAGAGTAAGCGCTGTCGTCCCCATCGATATCGTACCATTTGCTCCAAGAATCGTCACACTCGTGCTTATCGAGAACGTATTTGCTTGCGCTATACGTCGCGTAGAGCTGGCTTGGATCGCAAGAACTGTCGTAGTAGTATTTCAACGATGCAGATCCGTCCGAGCCGACCCGAGCAACAACGTGAGGAACTTCAGTCAACTTCGTGTTCGGAGAGCCCTCGCAATTCCCAGAGGCCAAAAATCCTTGGGCGTATGAAATCGTCATGCATTGGCTATCCGCGTACGTCTCCACCAAAATGTAGGGTGTTACCGAAAGAGCTCTTCATCTTGGTTTTGTAGTCTGTGGTGCAATCCATCGCCGCCATCCCGATGTTGGTGGCGGTCGTGTTTCCGTCTGGAGCGCACGTCTTCGCATAGCAGTCAGGATACACTTTCGCGTACGTGTTGTACGGTGTGCCGTCGCAGGAGTTCCCCGTGTAGTAGACCCACACCCTAAACAAAGTAGCCTTAGCCACGTTTGCTGCAAAAACAAAGGCAAGCAGAGCCCGCAGACCTACACGCGCCATTTTCCGATGAAGCGAGGGATCGATTGTGTGGAATGACGATCAAAACGGCTGTGGATAAAAGATTGTCCATCGGTTAGTTGCAGCAGTGCTGGAAAGTAGATGCAGGTGTCCGTTGATGCATGTGGAGGTCATAGGTGCACACCTATTTTGCTTTTTTAGCACGAGAGACTTCTTGTTTGACAAGGCCGTGCTGTGCCCAAAGAAGCTCTGAGCTTGCTGCAATCTGTTTCTTGTGGCGAGTTGTGATTTTAATTTGCGAAGATATTCGGCATCTGCTGCGTCTGCACAGTTGGTGTCAATGCTAAGCTCCCGATTGTATTTGCTGTAGGTTGCCGATGCGAAAAAGTTGGTTCTGTCGTAGAGTACAGCAGCCGTTGACCACTGCCTCAGGGAAATCGAGTTCTATCCATGTGAGTAAATCGCGAGGGTTGCTGCTTATCTCTTGAACTCTTCTGAAGAAACAACATCACTTTATACTTGGAATTGGCTATAGCAGAAACTTGCACTTATTGCTAGTATTGCAACAGGTTGAAGCCCGCCACCTGAAGGTGCAACTATAAGCTCGCCGGATTGTATGAGTGTCGACTCGACAAGGTTGGCGTCGATCAAGCGTAGTTTGTTATCTTCTTTTGGCTTTGCTCTTAACTTTTAAGATTTATAATTTTTTATTAATTTTAATTCATTCTGCTTTTTGCATGCAAGTGCAGACCACAAAGAATTCTTTAACTCTCTTCGCGCTGGGCAGCACCGTGGGCCGGCAATGGAGGCGCTTTTTCTTCTCAAGTAAGTGAGCAGGATGTGGTCGTGGCTCTGCGCAAGACGCGAGTCGTCGCTGACCCGAAAAAACCTCCATGGGAAATCGGAGAAGAAGGCCGAGAAAGTCGCCAAAAAGGCAGCGGTCCATCGACTGATCCTTGAGCAACTCGATCGGTTCCAGCACCAAAATGAAGTTTTGGCGATTAAGACGGCCGAGTGTCTACAGCAGTAGTACGAGAATGAAGTCGAGCTGAACTCCAAGCAGGCGACCCCCGGTGCGCAGTTGGAGGCGCAGAAGAATGCCCTAACAGAGCAGTACCAGTTAATGCGGGAGCCGCTGAAAGCCATCACGACCACCAGATCGGGGATATGAAGGAGGAAGTGCTTTCGTCTCGAGGACAGAGCCGCTGGGGATGGTTTGTCCGGAGTGTCAGACGAAATACCCTCGACCACGAAGGAGATAAGCCCATGGGAGGAGATGAAACTGGTGAAGTAGGAAGGAGCCAACTATCACAATCTCAACAAATGCGAACATGCCCATGCCTCCTGTGTATCGAGGTTCTACTAAGAAGGAGAAATGGACGTTTATAGACAGCTATTTGATCTACAAGCGAAGAATCATCGCTCCGAATCAAGGATCGTACGGGAAAGTCCTCGTGACGCCCTTAAGTGCGTGTAGTATCGAGCACCGAACATTAGTTCGGATCTGCATGTATGAGGTCGGCAAGTCTGAATCGGAAGAGGAACGGAAGTCTCACTTCCTGGCGACTCGGCGGTCAGAGGTTTAAGATCATGCTCGTTTGACACAGAGGTCGTGCTGGGCGCCATGCAGACCGCCGCCAGGATGAGGCCGTGCTGGTGGCCGCCAGGCACTGAAGGTTGCTGTGCAGTGAGCCACGAAACTGCATTTGCGGCTGTGCGCGGTTAGTTGGGTGAGGTAAGTGCAAGTGAACCTGCTGCGAGGAGTTTTTGTTGCTGTTGAAGTTACTTGCACTTTTATTACTCTGTTAATTGTGTTGGACCATTAAGAGAAGGGCGTCCAGTAGCTTGCGCATTCGTGGACACCCTCAGGCTTTTATTCGGCCCTCGGTAGACAAGAGTCTCTGGTCCGGATGGGCCCACACTGCCAACAGTTCTCAGTGCAAACGGCAGATGTACGCAACAACCAGCCTTAAAGAAAGCGTGGCACGGGCACGTTCGCGCTTCAGTATTGACTTCCCAGCCCGACTTTGGCACGTCCAGGGTCTCCATACGAGCTGTCCCGGTACCAAGCCAAGCTGAAACAGGTAGATCTTCGTGGGAGCACTTGGTTAGTTCGTTGTAGACCCGCGGGCTCAGCAATGCAACAACGTTAGCGACATCGTGTCTCGTGTCCGTGGAAGTAGAGTCCAAGAGGAACTCGAAGCTTGTTCTAGCAGGTTTGTATTCACGGAGCAGACCAGCGCGAGAGAGCGCTATAATATGGCGCACTGAGCGATCGTCGAAAACCAGGGCTCTCAGAAATAGCTGAGCGCGCACGCTCTCATCGCTGCATGGGATCAACAGCCTGTCAATCAGCGAGCCCATCTCCAGTTTCTGCCTAAGGGTAACATCTCTCTTGATTGGCGCACTTTCAAATCAGCGGCGGATCGAGCACATCGACCAGCCGCCAGAGCATCCTCCGCGGGAGCGACCAAGTGGTGTTTGAAAGTGCACCACACAAAGCCTCGATCAAACTCAAGGGACTCTAAAGGAAGCCGATCCTGAAGGTAAAACACTTGCCCAAAGTATACGGACCTCTATTGGAGCTACCAGGCCTCAAGCCCCCACGGAACGGGGAAACATGGAGCCCAAGGTGGACCCGCCGGACCCAGGCTCCACATTAAGGCAAGGGCCAGAGAAGACGTTTGAAGACCATTATGAGAAGCAGCAGAGCCAACCCCAGAAACCCCATGAAAACAGCAGCAGCACGGCAACCAAGGGAGAAGGACAACCACAGCCAACAAGAGAGAGGACAACAGGGCCAGGCGAAGATTGGAACAACACATCGGAGGACAAGGCACCAGAGGGCGAAGACATGAAGACGAAATTCAAGGAAATGTTTAACAGCGCTAAAAGCAGCACGGGCGACAGCCAGGAGAAGGGGAAAGCCCCACCAGGTGAAGCAGAAGTTGCAGCAATGCTCTTTATATCCGACAACCAGCACCAAGTAGTCGGAAGAGACAAGCAACCAGCGGACACGAAGCGAAGCATTGATCTAAAGCCAGAAGAACGACAAGCCCTCCACGAATTGTTCAAGGTAGAAATTGTAGAGCAAGATGGGACAGAAAACCAATGGAAGAATCGTCTTCGAGACCTGATAAGAGCAACAGATTCTCCCAAGAGAAACCTTCTGGACTCCATCAAATTAAGGATCCACGAAGTGCAAGTACGAAAAGTCCAGAACGCCAACCCGTGGGCGAATAATGTGCTAGTTGGAAGAAGTGAAGACGAGGACGAATTGATGGAAGCAGAGCAATCTCCAGATGTGAAATTTAAGCCGGACATCTATACCGAGAAAGAGATCGCGGAACTACGAGAACTCTTCGAGACGAGGTACGATTTCCCAACGGAATTGCGGCAACCCACCGCAAACGAGAAGAAGATCATTAAAGGACTGCTCGAAGGGACAATACTAGCCCAAGTATTGCCGCAGTTTATGAAAAGAACATGTGACAATAGGATTCTGCGGGTCATCCAAAACACGATTATAGCCCAAGTAGAAGGAGAATTGATGTTCAAGCTGCCAGCAACATTTCCTGTTTACCCCGATTTCCAGACCCGGGACCGGCTATTGACAGCGATCCTACAGGGGGCTCAGCGAGGACAACAAGACGCAGAGCAGCTAACTAAGATGCTCGGAGAAACGAAGCAAGTGGCATATAACGCACAACAGCACTCCATTCACCTGTTCTTTTGGACCAGAGAAGCGGCGGCAAAATGGACAAAAGTCGTCAACTATATTCCGTTTAGAAACCGAGGGTTCAGACTGGAAAACGTTCATGCAGCGGAGGGGAGCTAGACGGAACACCAGTGGAAAGAGCTCAAAGAGTATGGGGAAGGCAGATCGGCAAAGACGGGATCAAGAATGAAAGGCGCCAAGATAGACACCGCATCAAATTACTCAACGTCTCGAGGTTCTTTGATGAACCGGGGCTTGACGCGTACCTCAGGGCCAATTTCCCCGTACTTTCAATACGTACCAAGAACCAAAGTATGGGAGACAGACGTTTCAAACGGGAGCTTGGGAAATCTTCTTCAAAAGCTCCGGGTGCCCGCGATTCTTAGATGGCATGAGATTCATCAACTGGAAAGGGACAAAATTCTTATTCATCACGTCGAATCAAGCCCAGCACCACCATGCTATTGTTGCGGCATCCCCGGTCACACCGCAATCAAATGCAGAGCCAACCCAGACGCTTGGAAGTACTCATCGAGATGTATTACGGTAACGGCAACAGAGTTGGCGAGATTCCGCAAGCAGCAAGCAACAGTTACGAGCTTCCAAGAATTGGAAACAATGTGGAAACAGATGAAGAAACCCGACACCTATGCGCAGGCGGAACACGAGGAGGAGGACGACCAACTCGAGGTGAGGGCTTCTCAAGAACAGGGCGGTAACAGAACAGAGGAAGAAGGTGAATGGCTCACACAGGTAAACAAAAAGAAAAAACAAGGATCACCTAAGCTGCTGAGAAGACCATCAGAACCAGGAACACGCAAATAGCGAGTCATCCGACAGCCAGCAGAAGCAGGATACAAACGACCAGAAACCTGAAATGAGAAGCCACACAGGCCACAAGAACTCACCAGAAGTAATGGACCTGATAAGCCCATCAGAGGACGAGCAGGAGCAAAGCAGACCAATGTTCGGACCACCAGCTCCACCCAGGACCCCTTACCCGAAGCATTACGAGCGCGACCAGAGGCTTCTGCACGAAGGAGTAAAGAAGTCGACGAAGGAAATTGATTGGACGCTTACGGATCAACTTAAAAGCATCAACCTGGAAAAGGAGAAAGAGGTATCGGTGAGGGAAAGTGGGCTCAAGGCAGTAGCTACCCCTGCAACCGGAAATTGTCAATACTACAGCATTGCGATGGCGCTGACCAACTCGGATTTTGATACAAAGCTGGAGCTGAAGCTGTCGTGCACATGACAAAAAAACTAAAAAAGGACTACAAAAAGCAGTAAAGTACGGCTTTGATCAAGAATTCTCTCCTAGGATTCGCGAGGATATACTACGATCGCACACGGGAACGGCCCCACAGTTGAAGAACGACACTTCGGCCAAGTTGTTCAGAGACTTAATTCGCGACATAAGTGAATCAACATCGGAGAGGTCAGAAATGATTCCGAAAAAGCTCTGGGGGAGATCTGACTCTCAGAATGGCAGCAAAATTCCTAAAGAGACCGATTTTGTTGTGGTACATGCATACAGTGGACAACCACCAAGTTACCAAGTCTACGAACCCGTCGTTAGAACAACCGAAGACTACATTCTAGAAACGGCAAAAGAATACCTGTACTCAAGCGAAGATGCAAAACAATGGCTCAGACGATTGCAGAAGAAGTGTGATATCCAGAAAGACCGGGGACACTTACCGATAGTGCTGAAATATGGAGCTCAGCACTACACCCGACTCAGATTCGGAGGGAACAAAGAGAACAGGTCCGTGAGGAAAGTGGGCTACAGAATGTCGGGATAATGAGCCCTCCAGAAGCCCAAGACGTCGAACAGGAATTGGAGGCACAGCTTCAAAGCACAAAACTGGAAGAACAGGATAAAGAGGAGCTTCGCGGAATCCTGAAATACGGAGGATCGCGTAAATCGGAGCTCTCACGGGTACAACGGTCGGAGCACACGGGATATCTCCAGGGTTCAAAGATGCTTGTTGAACACGGACTGGAATAATCCATCACAAGTAAAATTGATACAGACACTCACTGGAGAGAAACAAGAAACTCTAAAGAACTGGAAATACCAATTGGAACACGAAGAACCGGAATCTTTCACGACATCGGAGTTCGAAGAGGAATTAGCCAATTCGCAAGAGTCGGAATGGACACCAAGCCAACAAGACCTGTCGACGGAGAACCATGGCCCAATGTCCAATGAAGAGGAAAGGGACAAAGCACCACAGCGGCAGTACCGAGGGAGGTTTGCGAAGTCTTCACACTCTCCACACTCCCGACGAGCAGGTAACAACAAACGGAACTCACATTTGAACCAGTGGGATCAACGTCAAAAGGTTTGGGAGGCGATTAGCGAGTTAGTTTTTCCGGCAACGACAGCTTCACCAGAAGTCTGGAAAGCAGCAGTACAGGAACAGAGTGAACTTCTCTTGAACTGGCTGAGAGAAGTGGATTCGCCAGCAGAAGTTCTCAACAGTAGGAGAGCAACTACTCTAGTGGAGTGGACGCGGCCACGCAGAATAGATTGCTTAATCCTAGGCCTCCAGGCGCTGTTAAAACACCACGCAGACGGAGATTCAGCAATGAAGGAGGATCATGCGAACGGCGACGACCTGACAGGCGGAGCGGAGGACGGTCCCCATTAAAAACGATCGCGAACTGGATAAAATTTCTGGAGGAAAATAAGGGAACAATGGCGGACGACGGCTACATTCACTCGAGAGACCTTTGGGCGGGCATTGATACACTACAGTCGGATACCATTGCGATACTGGGACTCTGCCGCCGAAAAATGCGGATAAACTCGCAAGATTGATCATTAGTGCGTATTCGTACGCCCCAGAGATAGCATCCATTCTGGGGAAAAATTACGAGTACCTCTGGAGGTCAAATCCTCGCTCGACCACTTCCTAAATGTAATGCAGACCGAAGAAGGGCTGCGGCAAGTGTACTACGCACAAGGTTCACCTGGAGATTGGACGGGCTTGGAAACCAAACTCTCCATAAGGTTTACCAATACTGGAGAGGAAATGGAACAAGATCCACTTCCTATGATACAATAACATGTACAAACCAATCAACTTCGAAGCTGAAACGGGTGGTGACCTGTATGCTGATCTGCATCACCTTGCAGATAAGTTCTACACGAGCAGCACTACCCAGTCAGCGAAACGAACCACGAGATCGACAGTACAAATAATTACGCAAAATACGCAAGGCTTTAAGGCAAGGAACAGGGAGCAATGGATGCGGGGATGGAGACAAAGATTGGAGGACCAACCTGCAGACATAATTTTTATTCAAGAAACACACATCAGCACCGACGATGAGATGAACAATGTGAAGAGAACGTGGAACCGAGTATGGGGATCAATCAACCCGACGCACCCACTCAGCTACTGGACAAGAACAGCAGGTGCAGGAGGAGTCGGAATACTAGTAAAACCGAAAATCGCACACTTAGTGCAACCATGGAGGCAACAAGAATGGACAAGCAGACGAATGGGGTGAAATACAATGGTTGGACACTCATAAATATTTTCGCGCCAGCAAAAAGAACAAGCAGAAAACTTTTTACGCCAACTTAGACCGTGGGTAGATATAACCACGAAACTGATAGTGGCAGGAGACTTCAATGCAGTGTTGCATCCTGGAGTCGATAGATTGATTAATGGATCACCGAGCACAAGAAACACGGAGAGTGGCGACCTGGAGAAATTAGTGGAATCGAAACAATTAGTGGATACAACATGGTTGACAGCACACGTGGACGACGACAGCGTCCCAGATCCTATCCACCATTATACGTACTGGAGAGGTCAATCCGCTAGCAGGTTAGATAGATTCTACGTCAGCGAAGACATTGCCAAACAAGTACAATGGGTCGAAGCCAGATTGCCGAGAACCCCATCAGATCATCAGGAGGTGCGGCTTTGGATAGCTTCTCAAAAGGCGCAGAGAAGACAACCAAGACACGCAAAATACCCGATACCGAGTACTCGTCCAGACAAGATGAAAAACAATTGACCAAGCACATTAAAAAACTGGTATTAGAATTGGAGAAACAGAGCTGTCCAGCGCGAGCGTGGGACACATTCGCCACTCAGCTTGCCCTCAAGCTAAAGGATATTACCAGCAGTGAACGCAAATTTACAGACAATTACTATCGCCGACTACGAGCCAATCTGAGGAGGAAGTAGCGACGAGGACTGAGATTTTGAAACAGCAGTACCGCAGCAGCATCCTTCAAGGGCAAAAGACGTTTGGGAGGAGACTGCAGCCGACTGTAGAAAATTTGAAGGGAGTCTACAAACGAAATGCAAACTGGCAGAGAGACCAGACCATTGACGAAATTCTGCCGTCACCTGGTCGTATTTACCCAGACAACATGCCCCTAGAAGAAAAAATGGCAAGTGAATGGAGTGAGATTATGGGCGCCTCGCATGCCACGACACAAAGGGAGGGCATTGACATAGCGTTAGAAAGGTTTCATAGAATTAAGGACCAGGATCGACTGAAAGCAGAGGACGTGAAGCTGATGACGAAGTTGATTCAGGAAGAGGAAGTTTTCAGGGCCATAGATCAATTACCTAGAGACAGAACAGGCGGGACAACGGGATTAACGCATGACTTCTATAAAGATTACGCCGAGCTACTAGCACCAGTTCTCACGCAAGTATATCAAGCAATCCAGCAAGGGTCTCCAGCCCCCAGTCGTTCCTAGATGCAGTGGTTGTCCCGCTGCGTAAGAAAGGAATTCAACGAGTGCCATGGACTACCGGCCGATCTCGCTTCTGAATACGGCATACAAAATCATGGGGAGAATCTATGCCGAGCGGATGCAAAAATTCTTACCCAGAATAATTAGTCGCGGCCAGCAAGGTTTCGTACGAGGGCGTCTGATGACGCGGAGCGTAACGATGGTTCAAGCCATGCTACAGACACTAATTGACAACCCGGCGGTAGACTGGGCGGACTCGGCAGCGATCCTTTGCCTAGATCTCCGAAAAGCCTATGATACGTTAGATCGCGGCTTCATGGTAGCCGCATTACGACAGTTTGGATTTCCGCAGCAGTTCCTAGACATTCTCCACACATTACACACAGGGACGACAGCAAGCTATCTGGTGAATGGAGTAGAATCGTCCAAGTGGGAGGTTCAATCTGGGATCCGTCAGGGATGCCCGCTAGCCCCGTTACTGTTCATTATTGCAGTGGATTTCCTGGGCAGGGCAATTCAAACTCACCCAGGAATAAAAGGCATTGAAATTCCAGGCTCAAAGGGTCTTCGACACGCGTTCAGTGGTTTCGTAGATGACAGCACGGTTTATCTATCGGAAACCCGGCAATTGAACGTGCTGAACGAAATATTAACTGCGTTCGGAGAGCTTTCAGGACTGCAAGTACAACCGGACAAGAGCGTTCTGATCCCACTGAATAAAGCATGGAGACAACTTAGCTGTAGAGGATACCCAGTATTGCAAGACGGGGAGAATACGAGAGTCCTGGGATATTATTTTGGAACTCAAGATACCACTGAGAGTAACTGGGCCATCCGTCTTCAGAGTGTGAAAAAAGATTACGGGTAGCAGGAAAGACGGCGAACTCGGTACGAGACCGAATACTGCTATTTAATACGGTAGCACTTCCTGCTATACTATTCACTGGACAACATATCCCAATTACCCCGAGAGCACTACGACAACTTGAGGATCTTCAAAAAGAATTCGTCTGGAAGGGAATGATCACGGAAGAGAAAACGCGCCGTAAAATATCACCAGGACTTCTGTTTGCCACAGAGGAGCAGGGAGGCTTGGGTTTACAAGACATAGCGATGGCGTTACGAATAACTCGAATGAACCAGGCCGACCGATGGATGCTGAACCCCGGGATGAATACGGTATTGCATGGCATTCACTAGCTCACCCCGGAATCTTAGCGACGCGAACCTGCTGTCAATTCACCCCAACATCGACACAGCAAGTAAAACGTATGAAGCGAAAAGGACAAAGGAAAAACACGCGAACGAAACGAGCCACAGTACAAGAATTGGGACGCTTAGAACTATGGGAAGACATCACAGAGCTTTATCAGCTTCAGCCGGACGAAGATGCAAAGCACCAAGTAGAGAAACTGAAAAAGAGATAGAATGGTATCCATGCCCAGACGGGATACGATGCAAATTACCACAGCCCAAGCCAGGAGAAGTGAAAGAAAACATAGCAGAGTTTTATCGCTGGAGCAACTGGAACGACAACTGCTGCGTGGTATCAGAGCAAGGCAGACCGCTACGAAAGGAAGATCTACCCATCATCACACCAGGACAGATGTATATTAGATCAACAGCCCCGGGGACTTCATAATAACATTACCACTCAGCACAGACCTGACACGGAAGGCGAACACCGGCAAATTCGGAGCTGGTGTGCTTGCTGGGAAACATCCCACAAAGTACGTGGGAGCAGCGCCTGAAAAAATAAAACCGTGGAACTGGCCACGTTTGGAAAACACCTACCTTTGGTACGCCACAGAAGACTATGCAGTGCATGGAAAGCTGGCAATAAACTCTTCACAAGCCGTGTTCATTCTCGAGAGAATGGAATCTGGGCGGACTTGGAGAGTAGCAGTCCGGGACAATAATCCAAAATTTGACGGAGATGCGAATAAATTGCAGGAAAGTCAACGGGGAAGAGGTTTAACATTCCACGCAACACCGCTACTATTCGTGCTGCCTTGGACGGCGGCAAAAACTACCAGAGCAGAGCGATTGAACGAGGTCATCAGGAAAGATCGAGCTCAGAGACTACGCAGGCAACGCTGCTTCCCGGTTCAGCAAGTTATTGCGAGAATGGAGAAAGCAGGCGATAAACACAGATGGGCGAGGCAGCACAGTCTCAAACCACTCAAGAAATCTGGAAAAGGATGGGACTCTGACCGACTACCAGTGCTGGACAGTGTACAGAATTTCAACTCAGTCCCTAAATCTTTACCATGCTGGATGGCCAGAAGACAGACGATGTAAATA
>JAAVTG010000631.1:0-11604 GCA_011947345.1 Phytophthora quininea
GGCAATGGAGGCGCTTTTTCTTCTCAAGTAAGTGAGCAGGATGTGGTCGTGGCTCTGCGCAAGACGCGAGTCGTCGCTGACCCGAAAAAACCTCCATGGGAAATCGGAGAAGAAGGCCGAGAAAGTCGCCAAAAAGGCAGCGGTCCATCGACTGATCCTTGAGCAACTCGATCGGTTCCAGCACCAAATGAAGTTTTGGCGATTAAGACGGCCGAGTGTCTACAGCAGTAGTACGAGAATGAAGTCGAGCTGAACCAAGCAGGCGACCCCCGGTGCGCAGTTGGAGGCGCAGAAGAATGCCCTAACAGAGCAGTACCAGTTAATGCGGGAGCCGCTGAAAGCCATCACGACCACCAGATCGGGGATATGAAGGAGGAAGTGCTTTCGTCTCGAGGACAGAGCCGCTGGGGATGGTTTGTCCGGAGTGTCAGACGAAATACCCTCGACCACGAAGGAGATAAGCCCATGGGAGGAGATGAAACTGGTGAGAGTAGGAAGGAGCCAACTATCACAATCTCAACAAATGCGAACATGCCCATGCCTCCTGTGTATCGAGGTTCTACTAAGAAGGAGAAATGGACGTTTATAGACAGCTATTTGATCTACAAGCGAAGAATCATCGCTCCGAATCAAGGATCGTACGGGAAAGTCCTCGTGACGCCCTTAAGTGCGTGTAGTATCGAGCACCGAACATTAGTTCGGATCTGCATGTATGAGGTCGGCAAGTCTGAATCGGAAGAGGAACGGAAGTCTCACTTCCTGGCGACTCGGCGGTCAGAGGTTTAAGATCATGCTCGTTTGACACAGAGGTCGTGCTGGGCGCCATGCAGACCGCCGCCAGGATGAGGCCGTGCTGGTGGCCGCCAGGCACTGAAGGTTGCTGTGCAGTGAGCCACGAAACTGCATTTGCGGCTGTGCGCGGTTAGTTGGGTGAGGTAAGTGCAAGTGAACCTGCTGCGAGGAGTTTTGTTGCTGTTGAAGTTACTTGCACTTTTATTACTCTGTTAATTGTGTTGGACCATTAAGAGAAGGGCGTCCAGTAGCTTGCGCATTCGTGGACACCCTCAGGCTTTTATTCGGCCCTCGGTAGACAAGAGTCTCTGGTCCGGATGGGCCCACACTGCCAACAGTTCTCAGTGCAAACGGCAGATGTACGCAACAACCAGCCTTAAAGAAAGCGTGGCACGGGCACGTTCGCGCTTCAGTATTGACTTCCCAGCCCGACTTTGGCACGTCCAGGGTCTCCATACGAGCTGTCCCGGTACCAAGCCAAGCTGAAACAGGTAGATCTTCGTGGGAGCACTTGGTTAGTTCGTTGTAGACCCGCGGGCTCAGCAATGCAACAACGTTAGCGACATCGTGTCTCGTGTCCGTGGAAGTAGAGTCCAAGAGGAACTCGAAGCTTGTTCTAGCAGGTTTGTATTCACGGAGCAGACCAGCGCGAGAGCGCTATAATATGGCGCACTGAGCGATCGTCGAAAACCAGGGCTCTCAGAAATAGCTGAGCGCGCACGCTCTCATCGCTGCATGGGATCAACAGCCTGTCAATCAGCGAGCCCATCTCCAGTTTCTGCCTAAGGGTAACATCTCTCTTGATTGGCGCACTTTCAAATCAGCGGCGGATCGAGCACATCGACCAGCCGCCAGAGCATCCTCCGCGGGAGCGACCAAGTGGTGTTTGAAAGTGCACCACACAAAGCCTCGATCAAACTCAAGGGACTCTAAAGGAAGCCGATCCTGAAGGTAAAACACTTGCCCAAAGTATACGGACCTCTATTGGAGCTACCAGGCCTCAAGCCCCCACGGAACGGGGAAACATGGAGCCCAAGGTGGACCCGCCGGACCCAGGCTCCACATTAAGGCAAGGGCCAGAGAAGACGTTTGAAGACCATTATGAGAAGCAGCAGAGCCAACCCCAGAAACCCCATGAAAACAGCAGCAGCACGGCAACCAAGGGAGAAGGACAACCACAGCCAACAAGAGAGAGGACAACAGGGCCAGGCGAAGATTGGAACAACACATCGGAGGACAAGGCACCAGAGGGCGAAGACATGAAGACGAAATTCAAGGAAATGTTTAACAGCGCTAAAAGCAGCACGGGCGACAGCCAGGAGAAGGGAAAGCCCCACCAGGTGAAGCAGAAGTTGCAGCAATGCTCTTTATATCCGACAACCAGCACCAAGTAGTCGGAAGAGACAAGCAACCAGCGGACACGAAGCGAAGCATTGATCTAAAGCCAGAAGAACGACAAGCCCTCCACGAATTGTTCAAGGTAGAAATTGTAGAGCAAGATGGGACAGAAAACCAATGGAAGAATCGTCTTCGAGACCTGATAAGAGCAACAGATTCTCCCAAGAGAAACCTTCTGGACTCCATCAAATTAAGGATCCACGAAGTGCAAGTACGAAAAGTCCAGAACGCCAACCCGTGGGCGAATAATGTGCTAGTTGGAAGAAGTGAAGACGAGGACGAATTGATGGAAGCAGAGCAATCTCCAGTTGTGAAATTTAAGCCGGACATCTATACCGAGAAAGAGATCGCGGAACTACGAGAACTCTTCGAGACGAGGTACGATTTCCCAACGGAATTGCGGCAACCCACCGCAAACGAGAAGAAGATCATTAAAGGACTGCTCGAAGGGACAATACTAGCCCAAGTATTGCCGCAGTTTATGAAAAGAACATGTGACAATAGGATTCTGCGGGTCATCCAAAACACGATTATAGCCCAAGTAGAAGGAGAATTGATGTTCAAGCTGCCAGCAACATTTCCTGTTTACCCCGATTTCCAGACCCGGGACCGGCTATTGACAGCGATCCTACAGGGGGCTCAGCGAGGACAACAAGACGCAGAGCAGCTAACTAAGATGCTCGGAGAAACGAAGCAAGTGGCATATAACGCACAACAGCACTCCATTCACCTGTTCTTTTGGACCAGAGAAGCGGCGGCAAAATGGACAAAAGTCGTCAACTATATTCCGTTTAGAAACCGAGGGTTCAGACTGGAAAACGTTCATGCAGCGGAGGGGAGCTAGACGGAACACCAGTGGAAAGAGCTCAAAGAGTATGGGGAAGGCAGATCGGCAAAGACGGGATCAAGAATGAAAGGCGCCAAGATAGACACCGCATCAAATTACTCAACGTCTCGAGGTTCTTTGATGAACCGGGGCTTGACGCGTACCTCAGGGCCAATTTCCCGGTACTTTCAATACGTACCAAGAACCAAAGTATGGGAGACAGACGTTTCAAACGGGAGCTTGGGAAATCTTCTTCAAAAGCTCCGGGTGCCCGCGATTCTTAGATGGCATGAGATTCATCAACTGGAAAGGGACAAAAATTCTTATTCATCACGTCGAATCGAGCCCAGCACCACCATGCTATTGTTGCGGCATCCCCGGTCACACCGCAATCAAATGCAGAGCCAACCCAGACGCTTGGAAGTACTCATCGAGATGTATTACGGTAACGGCAACAGAGTTGGCGAGATTCCGCAAGCAGCAAGCAACAGTAACGAGCTTCCAAGAATTGGAAACAATGTGGAAACAGATGAAGAAACCCGACACCTATGCGCAGGCGGAACACGAGGAGGAGGACGACCAACTCGAGGTGAGGGCTTCTCAAGAACAGGGCGGTAACAGAACAGAGGAAGAAGGTGAATGGCTCACGCAGGTAAACAAAAAGAAAAAACAAGGATCACCTAAGCTGCTGAGAAGACCATCCCAGAACCAGGAACACGCAAATAGCGAGTCATCCGACGGCCAGCAGAAGCAGGATACAAACGACCAGAAACCTGAAATGAGAAGCCACACAGGCCACAAGAACTCACCAGAAGTAATGGACCTGATAAGCCCATCAGAGGACGAGCAGGAGCAAAGCGAACCAATGTTCGGACCACCAGCTCCACCCAGGACCCCTTACCCGAAGCATTACGAGCGCGACCAGAGGCTTCTGCACGAAGGAGTAAAGAAGTCGACGAAGGAAATTGATTGGACGCTTACGGATCAACTTAAAAGCATCAACCTGGAAAAGGAGAAAGAGGTATCGGTGAGGGAAAGTGGGCTCAAGGCAGTAGCTACCCCTGCAACCGGAAATTGTCAATACTACAGCATTGCGATGGCGCTGACCAACTCGGATTTTGATACCAAAGCTGGAGCTGAAGCTGTCGTGCACATGACAAAAACTAAAAAAGGACTACAAAAAGCAGTAGAGTACGGCTTTGATCAAGAATTCTCTCCTAGGATTCGCGAGGATATACTACGATCGCACACGGGAACGGCCCCACAGTTGAAGAACGACACTTCGGCCAAGTTGTTCAGAGACTTAATTCGCGACATAAGTGAATCAACATCGGAGAGGTCAGAAATGATTCCGAAAAAGCTCTGGGGGAGATCTGACTCTCAGAATGGCAGCAAAATTCCTAAAGAGACCGATTTTGTTGTGGTACATGCATACAGTGGACAACCACCAAGTTACCAAGTCTACGAACCCGTCGTTAGAACAACCGAAGACTACATTCTAGAAACGGCAAAAGAATACCTGTACTCAAGCGAAGATGCAAAACAATGGCTCAGACGATTGCAGAAGGAGTGTGATATCCAGAAAGACCGGGGACACTTACCGATAGTGCTGAAATATGGAGCTCAGCACTACACCCGACTCAGATTCGGAGGGGAACAAAGAGAACAGGTCCGTGAGGAAAGTGGGCTACAGAATGTCGGGATAATGAGCCCTCCAGAAGCCCAAGACGTCGAACAGGAATTGGAGGCACAGCTTCAAAGCACAAAACTGGAAGAACAGGATAAAGAGGAGCTTCGCGGAATCCTGAAATACGGAGGATCGCGTAAATCGGAGCTCCTCACGGGTACAACGGTCGGAGCACACGGGATATCTCCAGGGGTTCAAAGATGCTTGTTGAACACGGACTGGAATAATCCATCACAAGTAAAATTGATACAGACACTCACTGGAGAGAAACAAGAAACTCTAAAGAACTGGAAATACCAATTGGAACACGAAGAACCGGAATCTTTCACGACATCGGAGTTCGAAGAGGAATTAGCCAATTCGCAAGAGTCGGAATGGACACCAAGCCAACAAGACCTGTCGACGGAGAACCATGGCCCAATGTCCAATGAAGAGGAAAGGGACAAAGCACCACAGCGGCAGTACCGAGGAGGTTTGCGAAGTCTTCACACTCTCCACACTCCCGACGAGCAGGTAACAACAAACGGAACTCACATTTGAACCAGTGGGATCAACGTCAAAAGGTTTGGGAGGCGATTAGCGAGTTAGTTTTTCCGGCAACGACAGCTTCACCAGAAGTCTGGAAAGCAGCAGTACAGGAACAGAGTGAACTTCTCTTGAACTGGCTGAGAGAAGTGGATTCGCCAGCAGAAGTTCTCAACAGTAGGAGAGCAACTACTCTAGTGGAGTGGACGCGGCCACGCAGAATAGATTGCTTAATCCTAGGCCTCCAGGCGCTGTTAAAACACCACGCAGACGGAGATTCAGCAATGAAGGAGGATCATGCGAACGGCGACGACCTGACAGGCGGAGCGGAGGACGGTCCCCATTAAAAACGATCGCGAACTGGATAAAATTTCTGGAGGAAAATAAGGGAACAATGGCGGACGACGGCTACATTCACTCGAGAGACCTTTGGGCGGGCATTGATACACTACAGTCGGATACCATTGCGATACTGGGACTCTGCCGCCGAAAAATGCGGATAAACTCGCAAGATTGATCATTAGTGCGTATTCGTACGCCCCAGAGATAGCATCCATTCTGGGGAAAAATTACGAGTACCTCTGGAGGTCAAATCCTCGCTCGACCACTTCCTAAATGTAATGCAGACCGAAGAAGGGCTGCGGCAAGTGTACTACGCACAAGGTTCACCTGGAGATTGGACGGGCTTGGAAACCAAACTCTCCATAAGGTTTACCAATACTGGAGAGGAAATGGAACAAGATCCACTTCCTATGATACAATAACATGTACAAACCAATCAACTTCGAAGCTGAAACGGGTGGTGACCTGTATGCTGATCTGCATCACCTTGCAGATAAGTTCTACACGAGCAGCACTACCCAGTCAGCGAAACGAACCACGAGATCGACAGTACAAATAATTACGCAAAATACGCAAGGCTTTAAGGCAAGGAACAGGGAGCAATGGATGCGGGGATGGAGACAAAGATTGGAGGACCAACCTGCAGACATAATTTTTATTCAAGAAACACACATCAGCACCGACGATGAGATGAACAATGTGAAGAGAACGTGGAACCGAGTATGGGGATCAATCAACCCGACGCACCCACTCAGCTACTGGACAAGAACAGCAGGTGCAGGAGGAGTCGGAATACTAGTAAAACCGAAAATCGCACACTTAGTGCAACCATGGAGGCAACAAGAATGGACAAGCAGACGAATGGGGGTGAAATACAATGGTTGGACACTCATAAATATTTTCGCGCCAGCAAAAAGAACAAGCAGAAAACGTTTTACGCCAACTTAGACCGTGGGTAGATATAACCACGAAACTGATAGTGGCAGGAGACTTCAATGCAGTGTTGCATCCTGGAGTCGATAGATTGATTAATGGATCACCGAGCACAAGAAACACGGAGAGTGGCGACCTGGAGAAATTAGTGGAATCGAAACAATTAGTGGATACAACATGGTTGACAGCACACGTGGACGACGACAGCGTCCCAGATCCTATCCACCATTATACGTACTGGAGAGGTCAATCCGCTAGCAGGTTAGATAGATTCTACGTCAGCGAAGACATTGCCAAACAAGTACAATGGGTCGAAGCCAGATTGCCGAGAACCCCATCAGATCATCAGGAGGTGCGGCTTTGGATAGCTTCTCAAAAGGCGCAGAGAAGACAACCAAGACACGCAAAATACCCGATACCGAGTACTCGTCCAGACAAGATGAAAAACAATTGACCAAGCACATTAAAAACTGGTATTAGAATTGGAGAAACAGAGCTGTCCAGCGCGAGCGTGGGACACATTCGCCACTCAGCTTGCCCTCAAGCTAAAGGATATTACCAGCAGTGAACGCAAATTTACAGACAATTACTATCGCCGACTACGAGCCAATCTGAGGGAGGAAGTAGCGACGAGGACTGAGATTTTGAAACAGCAGTACCGCAGCAGCATCCTTCAAGGGCAAAAGACGTTTGGGAGGAGACTGCAGCCGACTGTAGAAAATTTGAAGGAGTCTACAAACGAAATGCAAACTGGCAGAGAGACCAGACCATTGACGAAATTCTGCCGTCACCTGGTCGTATTTACCCAGACAACATGCCCCTAGAAGAAAAAATGGCAAGTGAATGGAGTGAGATTATGGGCGCCTCGCATGCCACGACACAAAGGGAGGGCATTGACATAGCGTTAGAAAGGTTTCATAGAATTAAGGACCAGGATCGACTGAAAGCAGAGGACGTGAAGCTGATGACGAAGTTGATTCAGGAAGAGGAAGTTTTCAGGGCCATAGATCAATTACCTAGAGACAGAACAGGCGGGACAACGGGATTAACGCATGACTTCTATAAAGATTACGCCGAGCTACTAGCACCAGTTCTCACGCAAGTATATCAAGCAATCCAGCAAGGGTCTCCAGCCCCCAGTCGTTCCTAGATGCAGTGGTTGTCCCGCTGCGTAAGAAAGGGAATTCAACGAGTGCCATGGACTACCGGCCGATCTCGCTTCTGAATACGGCATACAAAATCATGGGGAGAATCTATGCCGAGCGGATGCAAAAATTCTTACCCAGAATAATTAGTCGCGGCCAGCAAGGTTTCGTACGAGGGCGTCTGATGACGCGGAGCGTAACGATGGTTCAAGCCATGCTACAGACACTAATTGACAACCCGGCGGTAGACTGGGCGGACTCGGCAGCGATCCTTTGCCTAGATCTCCGAAAAGCCTATGATACGTTAGATCGCGGCTTCATGGTAGCCGCATTACGACAGTTTGGATTTCCGCAGCAGTTCCTAGACATTCTCCACACATTACACACAGGGACGACAGCAAGCTATCTGGTGAATGGAGTAGAATCGTCCAAGTGGGAGGTTCAATCTGGGATCCGTCAGGGATGCCCGCTAGCCCCGTTACTGTTCATTATTGCAGTGGATTTCCTGGGCAGGGCAATTCAAACTCACCCAGGAATAAAAGGCATTGAAATTCCAGGCTCAAAGGGTCTTCGACACGCGTTCAGTGGTTTCGTAGATGACAGCACGGTTTATCTATCGGAAACCCGGCAATTGAACGTGCTGAACGAAATATTAACTGCGTTCGGAGAGCTTTCAGGACTGCAAGTACAACCGGACAAGAGCGTTCTGATCCCACTGAATAAAGCATGGAGACAACTTAGCTGTAGAGGATACCCAGTATTGCAAGACGGGGAGAATACGAGAGTCCTGGGATATTATTTTGGAACTCAAGATACCACTGAGAGTAACTGGGCCATCCGTCTTCAGAGTGTGAAAAAAGATTACGGGTAGCAGGAAAGACGGCGAACTCGGTACGAGACCGAATACTGCTATTTAATACGGTAGCACTTCCTGCTATACTATTCACTGGACAACATATCCCAATTACCCCGAGAGCACTACGACAACTTGAGGATCTTCAAAAGAATTCGTCTGGAAGGGAATGATCACGGAAGAGAAAACGCGCCATAAAATATCACCAGGACTTCTGTTTGCCACAGAGGAGCAGGAGGCTTGGGTTTACAAGACATAGCGATGGCGTTACGAATAACTCGAATGAACCAGGCCGACCGATGGATGCTGAACCCCGGGATGAATACGGTATTGCATGGCATTCACTAGCTCACCCCGGAATCTTAGCGACGCGAACCTGCTGTCAATTCACCCCAACATCGACACAGCAAGTAAAACGTATGAAGCGAAAAGGACAAAGGAAAAACACGCGAACGAAACGAGCCACAGTACAAGAATTGGGACGCTTAGAACTATGGGAAGACATCACAGAGCTTTATCAGCTTCAGCCGGACGAAGATGCAAAGCACCAAGTAGAGAAACTGAAAAAGAGATAGAATGGTATCCATGCCCAGACGGGATACGATGCAAATTACCACAGCCCAAGCCAGGAGAAGTGAAAGAAAACATAGCAGAGTTTTATCGCTGGAGCAACTGGAACGACAACTGCTGCGTGGTATCAGAGCAAGGCAGACCGCTACGAAAGGAAGATCTACCCATCATCACACCAGGACAGATGTATATTAGATCAACAGCCCCGGGGACTTCATAATAACATTACCACTCGAGCACAGACCTGACACGGAAGGCGAACACCGGCAAATTCGGAGCTGGTGTGCTTGCGTGCTGGGAAACATCCCACAAAGTACGTGGGAGCAGCGCCTGAAAAATAAAACCGTGGAACTGGCCACGTTTGGAAAACACCTACCTTTGGTACGCCACAGAAAACTATGCAGTGCATGGAAAGCTGGCAATAAACTCTTCACAAGCCGTGTTCATTCTCGAGAGAATGGAATCTGGGCGGACTTGGAGAGTAGCAGTCCGGGACAATAATCCAAAATTTGACGGAGATGCGAATAAATTGCAGGAAAGTCAACGGGGAAGAGGTTTAACATTCCACGCAACACCGCTACTATTCGTGCTGCCTTGGACGGCGGCAAAAACTACCAGAGCAGAGCGATTGAACGAGGTCATCAGGAAAGATCGAGCTCGGAGACTACGCAGGCAATGCTGCTTCCCGGTTCAGCAAGTTATTGCGAGAATGGAGAAAGCAGGCGATAAACACAGATGGGCGAGGGCAGCACGGTCTCAAACCACTCAAGAAATCTGGAAAAAGGATGGGACTCTGACCGACTACCAGTGCTGGACAGTGTACAGAATTTCAACTCAGTCCCTAAATCTTTACCATGCTGGATGGCCAGAAGACAGACGATGTAAATATGCTAGATGCTTGGAACACCGAGAAACCATCGAACACATACTTTGGGACTGCGAGAGGGCCCAACAGGTATGGAAGCACTGGATAACTCTGTGGCTGGGTCATTTTCCACATCAACAAGAGATCGACCAGCTCCAGACATTCTTAGCGTCACGAAGAGCACCCACTCCAACTACAGAACTCATCGCTAATGCGCAGACTACAATTCCCGAGTGGAGCTGTGAACATGAACAAGCGCTCGCAACGATCTGGAAAATATGGACCACGAGCACACAGTGCATATTATGGAGAATTCGCAACCGGGAGGTATTTGACGGAGTTGAAATCAGCAGTCAGGCAGCTACAGCGATTGCTGAGAGAGCGGCGCAATTTCAAATTCAGTCGGTCATCAGGGCGTGGATGGACAACGGCAGTACACTTCTAAAAGGGTGGAGATTAGCACAATGTTACGGTGCAATTCAACATGCTCAGCCGTCCGAAAGCCCAGGTTTCGTGAGGCAATGGACAGTGCTACTACATGGACGACTAAACTCTCAGCAAACTGCATGGAGAGGTGGATGGATACTATTAGGAGATCTAGGCGACATAGGATACAGCATCTACGCAGCAGGGACGATAGGACAGCACACAAGTTTTACGCTCGCAGAGTTAGTGAGCAAGCTGCTGGAAGACGCAGTCGCCGCACTGGCACAAGTAACAGTACTGCGAACGGCGCAGGTGTGGATACAGAGTTCAACACCGATCAACAGCTCCAGCTTAGCGCACGAGCAACAGTTCAAGACTCTACAAGATGTCAACTGTTACCAGTGGACAGTGGGGATGGCAAGAACGACGGCGGCGGTAATCACTTTGCTGAAAAGCTCAAAGGGTCAAGACATTATCTATCATAGACCACTGCCAGATCAACTTCACAGAGCAATGCAGAAACAACTTCGCCGCAAGAAACCACCAGTTGATACAGCAACCAAAAGTATAAGGCATAGCCTCCAGAGATATCAGGATTCTATTAGTTAGCACATAACGTCAATAGAAGACCTCTTCACATCCATCTCTTGATTGGCGCGTTGAACGTCTCACAAGGTTGTTGGTGGCAGCTAAACCGCTTGGTGTGTTGAAACACTGCCATCGCCATGGCTTCGTGTGCAGCCACATCTTCTTAAAATAGGCGGTGAATTGACTCGTTTGTGCTTGGAGCTCCCACTCTGCTTGAACTTCTTGCCGACCCTGATGGAAAGCTGCTTCACACCGCGAGAAGTGCACACGCCTGAGGAGAGTTGCGGCAGCGTTCGAGTCTAGTGCTAGGGACCTTTCGTACACTTTTTGGCAACGTGAAATTAGCACGTTAAGACTTGAAACAAGCCATCACCGCGGTCTAAGACCTCTTGCAGTGCATACCACTGGGCACCATCGGCATCGCCCATTGCCCGTTTACACACGGAGTTGTCTTCCAGTCGCCTTAGCAAAAGTTCGAGTAACCAGCTAGAGCTCCTCAGTGTATTGGGGCTGCTGCTGCGATACAATGACCATGCCAACAAATGAAAACAGCGCGCTCTGTCCGTGATACCAACACCATAACCGGGTAGCCCATTTGAGTAAGCTTGCAGGTAGCGTCTACTTGTAGCACGAAGAGCTGGGATCACGGTCGGC
>JAAVTG010000632.1:0-28884 GCA_011947345.1 Phytophthora quininea
TTCAGTATTGACTTCCCAGCCCGACTTTGGCGTCCAGGGTCTCCATACGAGCTGTCCCGGTACCAAGCCAAGCTGAAACAGGTAGATCTTCGTGGGAGCACTTGGTTAGTTCGTTGTAGACCCGCGGGCTCAGCAATGCAACAACGTTAGCGACATCGTGTCTCGTGTCCGTGGAAGTAGAGTCCAAGAGGAACTCGAAGCTTGTTCTAGCAGGTTTGTATTCACGGAGCACCAGCGCGAGAGAGCGCTATAATATGGCGCACTGAGCGATCGTCGAAAACCAGGGCTCTCAGAAATAGCTGAGCGCGCACTCTCATCGCTGCATGGGATCAACAGCCTGTCAATCAGCGAGCCCATCTCCAGTTTCTGCCTAAGGGTAACATCTCTCTTGATTGGCGCACTTTCAAATCAGCGGCGGATCGAGCACATCGACCAGCCGCCAGAGCATCCTCCGCGGGAGCGACCAAGTGGTGTTTGAAAGTGCACCACACAAAGCCTCGATCAAACTCAAGGGACTCTAAAGGAAGCCGATCCTGAAGGTAAAACACTTGCCCAAAGTATACGGACCTCTATTGGAGCTACCAGGCCTCAAGCCCCCACGGAACGGGGAAACATGGAGCCCAAGGTGGACCCGCCGGACCCAGGCTCCACATTAAGGCAAGGGCCAGAGAAGACGTTTGAAGACCATTATGAGAAGCAGCAGAGCCAACCCCAGAAACCCCATGAAAACAGCAGCAGCACGGCAACCAAGGGAGAAGGACAACCACAGCCAACAAGAGAGAGGACAACAGGGCCAGGCGAAGATTGGAACAACACATCGGAGGACAAGGCACCAGAGGGCGAAGACATGAAGACGAAATTCAAGGAAATGTTTAACAGCGCTAAAAGCAGCACGGGCGACAGCCAGGAGAAGGAAAGCCCCACCAGGTGAAGCAGAAGTTGCAGCAATGCTCTTTATATCCGACAACCAGCACCAAGTAGTCGGAAGAGACAAGCAACCAGCGGACACGAAGCGAAGCATTGATCTAAAGCCAGAAGAACGACAAGCCCTCCACGAATTGTTCAAGGTAGAAATTGTAGAGCAAGATGGGACAGAAAACCAATGGAAGAATCGTCTTCGAGACCTGATAAGAGCAACAGATTCTCCCAAGAGAAACCTTCTGGACTCCATCAAATTAAGGATCCACGAAGTGCAAGTACGAAAAGTCCAGAACGCCAACCCGTGGGCGAATAATGTGCTAGTTGGAAGAAGTGAAGACGAGGACGAATTGATGGAAGCAGAGCAATCTCCAGATGTGAAATTTAAGCCGGACATCTATACCGAGAAAGAGATCGCGGAACTACGAGAACTCTTCGAGACGAGGTACGATTTCCCAACGGAATTGCGGCAACCCACCGCAAACGAGAAGAAGATCATTAAAGGACTGCTCGAAGGGACAATACTAGCCCAAGTATTGCCGCAGTTTATGAAAAGAACATGTGACAATAGGATTCTGCGGGTCATCCAAAACACGATTATAGCCCAAGTAGAAGGAGAATTGATGTTCAAGCTGCCAGCAACATTTCCTGTTTACCCCGATTTCCAGACCCGGCTATTGACAGCGATCCTACAGGGGCTCAGCGAGGACAACAAGACGCAGAGCAGCTAACTAAGATGCTCGGAGAAACGAAGCAAGTGGCATATAACGCACAACAGCACTCCATTCACCTGTTCTTTTGGACCAGAGAAGCGGCGGCAAAATGGACAAAAGTCGTCAACTATATTCCGTTTAGAAACCGAGGGTTCAGACTGGAAAACGTTCATGCAGCGGAGGGGAGCTAGACGGAACACCAGTGGAAAGAGCTCAAAGAGTATGGGGAAGGCAGATCGGCAAAGACGGGATCAAGAATGAAAGGCGCCAAGAAAGACACCGCATCAAATTACTCAACGTCTCGAGGTTCTTTGATGAACCGGGGCTTGACGCGTACCTCAGGGCCAATTTCCCGGTACTTTCAATACGTACCAAGAACCAAAGTATGGGAGACAGACGTTTCAAACGGGAGCTTGGGAAATCTTCTTCAAAAGCTCCGGGTGCCCGCGATTCTTAGATGGCATGAGATTCATCAACTGGAAAGGGACAAAAATTCTTATTCATCACGTCGAATCAAGCCCAGCACCACCATGCTATTGTTGCGGCATCCCCGGTCATACCGCAATCAAATGCAGAGCCAACCCAGACGCTTGGAAGTACTCATCGAGATGTATTACGGTAACGGCAACAGAGTTGGCGAGATTCCGCAAGCAGCAAGCAACAGTTACGAGCTTCCAGAATTGGAAACAATGTGGAAACAGATGAATAAACCCGACACCTATGCGCAGGCGGAACACGAGGAGGAGGACGACCAACTCGAGGTGAGGGCTTCTCAAGAACAGGGCGGTAACAGAACAGAGGAAGAAGGTGAATGGCTCACACAGGTAAACAAAAAGAAAAAACAAGGATCACCTAAGCTGCTGAGAAGACCATCCCAGAACCAGGAACACGCAAATAGCGAGTCATCCGACGGCCAGCAGAAGCAGGATACAAACGACCAGAAACCTGAAATGAGAAGCCACACAGCCCACAAGAACTCACCAGAAGTAATGGACCTGATAAGCCCATCAGAGGACGAGCAGGAGCAAAGCGAACCAATGTTCGGACCACCAGCTCCACCCAGGACCCCTTACCCGAAGCATTACGAGCGCGACCAGAGGCTTCTGCACGAAGGAGTAAAGAAGTCGACGAAGGAAATTGATTGGACGCTTACGGATCAACTTAAAAGCATCAACCTGGAAAAGGAGAAAGAGGTATCGGTGAGGGAAAGTGGGCTCAAGGCAGTAGCTACCCTGCAACCGGAAATTGTCAATACTACAGCATTGCGATGGCGCTGACCAACTCGGATTTTGATACCAAAGCTGGAGCTGAAGCTGTCGTGCACATGACAAAAAACTAAAAAAGGACTACAAAAAGCAGTAGAGTACGGCTTTGATCAAGAATTCTCTCCTAGGATTCGCGAGGATATACTACGATCGCACACGGGAACGGCCCCACAGTTGAAGAACGACACGTCGGCCAAGTTGTTCAGAGACTTAATTCGCGACATAAGTGAATCAACATCGGAGAGGTCAGAAATGATTCCGAAAAAGCTCTGGGGGTGAGATCTGACTCTCAGAATGGCAGCAAAATTCCTAAAGAGACCGATTTTGTTGTGGTACATGCATACAGTGGACAACCTCCAAGTTACCAAGTCTACGAACCCGTCGTTAGAACAACCGAAGACTACATTCTAGAAACGGCAAAAGAATACCTGTACTCAAGCGAAGATGCAAAACAATGGCTCAGACGATTGCAGAAGGAGTGTGATATCCAGAAAGACCGGGGACACTTACCGATAGTGCTGAAATATGGAGCTCAGCACTACACCCGACTCAGATTCGGAGGGGAACAAAGAGAACAGGTCCGTGAGGAAAGTGGGCTACAGAATGTCGGGATAATGAGCCCTCCAGAAGCCCAAGACGTCGAACAGGAATTGGAGGCACAGCTTCAAAGCACAAAACTGGAAGAACGGGATAAAGAGGAGCTTCGCGGAATCCTGAAATACGGAGGATCGCGTAAATCGGAGCTCCTCACGGGTACAACGGTCGGAGCACACGGGATATCTCCAGGGGTTCAAAGATGCTTGTTGAACACGGACTGGAATAATCCATCACAAGTAAAATTGATACAGACACTCACTGGAGAGAAACAAGAAACTCTAAAGAACTGGAAATACCAATTGGAACACGAAGAACCGGAATCTTTCACGACATCGGAGTTCGAAGAGGAATTAGCCAATTCGCAAGAGTCGGAATGGACACCAAGCCAACAAGACCTGTCGACGGAGAACCATGGCCCAATGTCCAATGAAGAGGAAAGGGACAAAGCACCACAGCGGCAGTACCGAGGAGGTTTGCGAAGTCTTCACACTCTCCACACTCCCGACGAGCAGGTAACAACAAACGGAACTCACATTTGAACCAGTGGGATCAACGTCAAAAGGTTTGGGAGGCGATTAGCGAGTTAGTTTTTCCGGCAACGACAGCTTCACCAGAAGTCTGGAAAGCAGCAGTACAGGAACAGAGTGAACTTCTCTTGAACTGGCTGAGAGAAGTGGATTCGCCAGCAGAAGTTCTCAACAGTAGGAGAGCAACTACTCTAGTGGAGTGGACGCGGCCACGCAGAATGGATTGCTTAATCCTAGGCCTCCAGGCGCTGTTAAAACACCACGCAGACGGAGATTCAGCAATGAAGGAGGATCATGCGAACGGCGACGACCTGACAGGCGGAGCGGAGGACGGTCCCCATTAAAAACGATCGCGAACTGGATAAAATTTCTGGAGGAAAATAAGGGAACAATGGCGGACGACGGCTACATTCACTCGAGAGACCTTTGGGCGGGCATTGATACACTACAGTCGGATACCATTGCGATACTGGGACTCTGCCGCCGAAAAATGCGGATAAACTCGCAAGATTGATCATTAGTGCGTATTCGTACGCCCCAGAGATAGCATCCATTCTGGGGAAAAAATTACAAGTACCTCTGGAGGTCAAATCCTCGCTCGACCACTTCCTAAATGTAATGCAGACCGAAGAAGGGCTGCGGCAAGTGTACTACGCACAAGGTTCACCTGGAGATTGGACGGGCTTGGAAACCAAACTCTCCATAAGGTTTACCAATACTGGAGAGGAAATGGAACAAGATCCACTTCCTATGATACAATAACATGTACAAACCAATCAACTTCGAAGCTGAAACGGGTGGTGACCTGTATGCTGATCTGCATCACCTTGCAGATAAGTTCTACACGAGCAGCACTACCCAGTCAGCGAAACGAACCACGAGATCGACAGTACAAATAATTACGCAAAATACGCAAGGCTTTAAGGCAAGGAACAGGGAGCAATGGATGCGGGGATGGAGACAAAGATTGGAGGACCAACCTGCAGACATAATTTTTATTCAAGAAACACACATCAGCACCGACGATGAGATGAACAATGTGAAGAGAACGTGGAACCGAGTATGGGGCTCAATCAACCCGACGCACCCACTCAGCTACTGGACAAGAACAGCAGGTGCAGGAGGAGTCGGAATACTAGTGAAACCGAAAATCGCACACTTAGTGCAACCATGGAGGCAACAAGAATGGACAAGCAGACGAATGGGGTGAAATACAATGGTTGGACACTCATAAATATTTTCGCGCCAGCAAAAAGAACAAGCAGAAAACTTTTACGCCAACTTAGACCGTGGGTAGATATAACCACGAAACTGATAGTGGCAGGAGACTTCAATGCAGTGTTGCATCCTGGAGTCGATAGATTGATTAATGGATCACCGAGCACAAGAAACACGGAGAGTGGCGACCTGGAGAAATTAGTGGAATCGAAACAATTAGTGGATACAACATGGTTGACAGCACACGTGGACGACGACAGCGTCCCAGATCCTATCCACCATTATACGTACTGGAGAGGTCAATCCGCTAGCAGGTTAGATAGATTCTACGTCAGCGAAGACATTGCCAAACAAGTACAATGGGTCGAAGCCAGATTGCCGAGAACCCCATCAGATCATCAGGAGGTGCGGCTTTGGATAGCTTCTCAAAAGGCGCAGAGAAGACAACCAAGACACGCAAAATATCCGATACCGAGTACTCGTCCAGACAAGATGAAAAAACAATTGACCAAGCACATTAAAAAACTGGTATTAGAATTGGAGAGACAGAGCTGTCCAGCGCGAGCGTGGGACACATTCGCCACTCAGCTTGCCCTCAAGCTAAAGGATATTACCAGCAGTGAACGCAAATTTACAGACAATTACTATCGCCGGATACGAGCCAATCTGAGGAGGAAGTAGCGACGAGGACTGAGATTTTGAAACAGCAGTACCGCAGCAGCATCCATCAAGGGCAAAAGGCGTTTGGGAGGAGACTGCAGCCGACTGCAGAAAATTTGAAGGAGTCTACAAACGAAATGCAAACTGGCAGAGAGACCAGACCATTGACGAAATTCTGCCGTCACTTGGTCGTATTTACCCAGACAACATGCCCCTAGAAGAAAAAATGGCAAGTGAATGGAGTGAGATTATGGGACCCTCGCATGCCACGACACAAAGGGAGGGCATTGACATAGCGTTAGAAAGGTTTCATAGAATTAAGGACCAGGATCGACTGAAAGCAGAGGACGTGAAGCTGATGACGAAGTTGATTCAGGAAGAGGAAGTTTTCAGGGCCAAAGATCAATTACCTAGAGACAGAACAGGCGGGACAACGGGATTAACGCATGACTTCTATAAAGATTACGCCGAGCTACTAGCACCAGTTCTCACGCAAGTATATCAAGCAATCCAGCAAGGGTCTCCAGCCCCCAGTCGTTCCTAGATGCAGTGGTTGTCCCGCTGCGTAACAAAGGAATTCAACGAGTGCCATGGACTACCGGCCGATCTCGCTTCTGAATACGGCATACAAAATCATGGGGAGAATCTATGCCGAGCGGATGCAAAAATTCTTACCCAGAATAATTAGTCGCGGCCAGCAAGGTTTCGTACGAGGGCGTCTGATGACGCGGAGCGTAACGATGGTTCAAGCCATGCTACAGACACTAATTGACAACCCGGCGATAGACTGGGCGGACTCGGCAGCGATCCTTTGCCTAGATCTCCGAAAAGCCTATGATACGTTAGATCGCGGCTTCATGGTAGCCGAATTACGACAGTTTGGATTTCCGCAGCAGTTCCTAGACATTCTCCACACATTACACACAGGGACGACAGCAAGCTATCTGGTGAATGGAGTAGAATCGTCCAAGTGGGAGGTTCAATCTGGGATCCGTCAGGGATGCCCGCTAGCCCCGTTACTGTTCATTATTGCAGTGGATTTCCTGGGCAGGGCAATTCAAACTCACCCAGGAATAAAAGGCATTGAAATTCCAGGCTCAAAGGGTCTTCGACACGCGTTCAGTGGTTTCGTAGATAACAGCACGGTTTATCTATCGGAAACCCGGCAATTGAACGTGCTGAACGAAATATTAACTGCGTTCGGAGAGCTTTCAGGACTGCAAGTACAACCGGACAAGAGCGTTCTGATCCCACTGAATAAAGCATGGAGACAACTTAGCTGTAGAGGATACCCAGTATTGCAAGACGGGGAGAATACGAGAGTCCTGGGATATTATTTTGGAACTCAAGATACCACTGAGAGTAACTGGGCCATCCGTCTTCAGAGTGTGAAAAAAGATTACGGGTAGCAGGAAAGACGGCGAACTCGGTACGAGACCGAATACTGCTATTTAATACGGTAGCACTTCCTGCTATACTATTCACTGGACAACATATCCCAATTACTCCGAGAGCACTACGACAACTTGAGGATCTTCAAAGAGAATTCGTCTGGAAGGGAATGATCACGGAAGAGAAAACGCGCCATAAAATATCACCAGGACTTCTGTTTGCCACAGAGGAGCAGGGAGGCTTGGGTTTACAAGACATAGCGATGGCGTTACGAATAACTCGAATGAACCAGGCCGACCGATGGATGCTGAACCCCGGGATGAATACGGTATTGCATGGCATTCACTAGCTCACCCCGGAATCTTAGCGACGCGAACCTGCTGTCAATTCACCCCAACATCGACACAGCAAGTAAAACGTATGAAGCGAAAAGGACAAAGGAAAAACACGCGAACGAAACGAGCCACAGTACAAGAATTGGGACGCTTAGAACTATGGGAAGACATCACAGAGCTTTATCAGCTTCAGCCGGACGAAGATGCAAAGCACCAAGTAGAGAAACTGAAAAAGAGATAGAATGGTATCCATGCCCAGACGGGATACGATGCAAATTACCACAGCCCAAGCCAGGAGAAGTGAAAGAAAACATAGCAGAGTTTTATCGCTGGAGCAACTGGAACGACAACTGCTGCGTGGTATCAGAGCAAGGCAGACCGCTACGAAAGGAAGATCTACCCATCATCACACCAGGACAGATGTATATTAGATCAACAGCCCCGGGGACTTCATAATAACATTACCACTCGAGAACAGACCTGACACGGAAGGCGAACACCGGCAAATTCGGAGCTGGTGTGCTTGCGTGCTGGGAAACATCCCACAAAGTACGTGGGAGCAGCGCCTGAAAAAATAAAACCGTGGAACTGGCCACGTTTGGAAAACACCTACCTTTGGTACGCCACAGAAAACTATGCAGTGCATGGAAAGCTGGCAATAAACTCTTCACAAGCCGTGTTCATTCTCGAGAGAATGGAATCTGGGCGGACTTGGAGAGTAGCAGTCCGGGACAATAATCCAAAATTTGACGGAGATGCGAATAAATTGCAGGAAAGTCAACGGGGAAGAGGTTTAACATTCCACGCAACACCGCTACTATTCGTGCTGCCTTGGACGGCGGCAAAAACTACCAGAGCAGAGCGATTGAACGAGGTCATCAGGAAAGATCGAGCTCGGAGACTACGCAGGCAATGCTGCTTCCCGGTTCAGCAAGTTATTGCGAGAATGGAGAAAGCAGGCGATAAACACAGATGGGCGAGGGCAGCACGGTCTCAAACCACTCAAGAAATCTGGAAAAAGGATGGGACTCTGACCGACTACCAGTGCTGGACAGTGTACAGAATTTCAACTCAGTCCCTAAATCTTTACCATGCTGGATGGCCAGAAGACAGACGATGTAAATATGCTAGATGCTTGGAACACCGAGAAACCATCGAACACATACTTTGGGACTGCGAGAGGGCCCAACAGGTATGGAAGCACTGGATAACTCTGTGGCTGGGTCATTTTCCACATCAACAAGAGATCGACCAGCTCCAGACATTCTTAGCGTCACGAAGAGCACCCACTCCAACTACAGAACTCATCGCTAATGCGCAGACTACAATTCCCGAGTGGAGCTGTGAACATGAACAAGCGCTCGCAACGATCTGGAAAATATGGACCACGAGCACACAGTGCATATTATGGAGAATTCGCAACCGGGAGGTATTTGACGGAGTTGAAATCAGCAGTCAGGCAGCTACAGCGATTGCTGAGAGAGCGGCGCAATTTCAAATTCAGTCGGTCATCAGGGCGTGGATGGACAACGGCAGTACACTTCTAAAAGGGTGGAGATTAGCACAATGTTACGGTGCAATTCAACATGCTCAGCCGTCCGAAAGCCCAGGTTTCGTGAGGCAATGGACAGTGCTACTACATGGACGACTAAACTCTCAGCAAACTGCATGGAGAGGTGGATGGATACTATTAGGAGATCTAGGCGACATAGGATACAGCATCTACGCAGCAGGGACGATAGGACAGCACACAAGTTTTACGCTCGCAGAGTTAGTGAGCAAGCTGCTGGAAGACGCAGTCGCCGCACTGGCACAAGTAACAGTACTGCGAACGGCGCAGGTGTGGATACAGAGTTCAACACCGATCAACAGCTCCAGCTTAGCGCACGAGCAACAGTTCAAGACTCTACAAGATGTCAACTGTTACCAGTGGACAGTGGGGATGGCAAGAACGACGGCGGCGGTAATCACTTTGCTGAAAAGCTCAAAGGGTCAAGACATTATCTATCATAGACCACTGCCAGATCAACTTCACAGAGCAATGCAGAAACAACTTCGCCGCAAGAAACCACCAGTTGATACAGCAACCAAAAGTATAAGGCATAGCCTCCAGAGATATCAGGATTCTATTAGTTAGCACATAACGTCAATAGAAGACCTCTTCACATCCATCTCTTGATTGGCGCGTTGAACGTCTCACAAGGTTGTTGGTGGCAGCTAAACCGCTTGGTGTGTTGAAACACTGCCATCGCCATGGCTTCGTGTGCAGCCACATCTTCTTAAAATAGGCGGTGAATTGACTCGTTTGTGCTTGGAGCTCCCACTCTGCTTGAACTTCTTGCCGACCCTGATGGAAAGCTGCTTCACACCGCGAGAAGTGCACACGCCTGAGGAGAGTTGCGGCAGCGTTCGAGTCTAGTGCTAGGGACCTTTCGTACACTTTTTGGCAACGTGAAATTAGCACGTTAAGACTTGAAACAAGCCATCACCGCGGTCTAAGACCTCTTGCAGTGCATACCACTGGGCACCATCGGCATCGCCCATTGCCCGTTTTACACACGGAGTTGTCTTCCAGTCGCCTTAGCAAAAGTTCGAGTAACCAGCTAGAGCTCCTCAGTGTATTGGGGCTGCTGCTGCGATACAATGACCATGCCAACAAATGAAAACAGCGCGCTCTGTCCGTGATACCAACACCATAACCGGGTAGCCCATTTGAGTAAGCTTGCAGGTAGCGTCTACTTGTAGCACGAAAGAGCTGGGATCACGGTCGGCCTGGCAGAGCATTTTTTCGTGCTAATTCCGAGCCAAAATGGGTCTGCACCGTTGCCATTTCCAACCACCGTTTGCACCATTGGTGCACCACGCGAACGTGAACGCTTCCGTGGCCAGTAATTCAGCATCTCGGACTGCATGTCGGACTATTGCCATTAAGTCATTGTCACCCAGCTGCGTTGAGACGTAACGGAGGACGAACTGCTGCACACGGGCAGCTCTCTACGTCAAAAATCCGTCTAGAAACGGTAAGTTCTGCAAAGTCAAAATTTTATTGGAGTACTGATAACGGTTCTTTTAGCCTTTTAGATTGGATTGCAGATATGCGCAAAAATCGTTACCTGTGCCTGTTATCTTGATGCCAGCTCGCTTTGACTCCGAACGGTGCGATGCGCGTACGCACTCCGGGGATATTTATTTCCTTCGATGCTTTTTAAAACCCAATCACCTATCCATCAAAAGGATATCGTACAAATAAAGAAAAAGCGCCTTGATATGGAGATAATATTGTTTATTGTTTATATTTATTATGAAAAGATCTCGTTAATATTTTTAGGTTGTTGCTGAAGTATTTTAGCAGTCAATTCAACAGGTCATCGAAGAGGATAGAAGATTATCGTAACAAGGTGGTGCTGATAAGCCCAGTTCTGTTTGTAATATGGACCAGACGGCCATCTTTATCGACATGGCAGGCAAGACCACGATCGACTTTACTGGAAGCACTACGATAGAGTTGCACCAAGATGCGTCTAATATATATATTACTTTTTTCACGTCGTAGTTTGGATACAAGCACTAGGAAGTGAAGCATATTATTTTGAACATCTGTTTTCTAACTGCATCTACTATCCGTGAAAAACTGCGACCCTTGCTGGTGCTTGTTGGCACCCTGGCGGCTCTGTGTACCAAGAGGTATGGGAACCTGCGTTTGGCGACGCCTGTGTCAAATATACGGTCCAACAAAAGCATGGTGCAACGAAACCGTGATATATGAATGCAGTGAAAAGGTACGAAAAAATATAAGTTCATTGAAAACAAACTAATTATTATCACGTTCTTCGTTAGGACTGGAAGCCAACTGTTACTGGATGCCGACTGCTCCTTATGGAGGGAAATATAAATAGAAATAATATAAATTGAGTACTTATTATTAATATAATACTTTGTGGTGCATGCGCTGCACTAGAGAGGCAGTGCATGCAGGTAGAATTTGTTCCCCGGCATCACTGTGCGTTTTCCAGCCCATGGACATCGCCGTCATGACGCCGTAAGGTAAGTGACTGCAGACGTTATCTTGAGTAAAGAATTAACGAAAAATGTTATTATTCTTTTTCAGATGCTTTTATCTAGAGTATCATATTTCCTTCCTATACAATAGAAAAAAGAGCGCTGTTTTCGCATTTTGTAGCTGAGGTTTGGGAAAAAGTGCCACGTGAAACTATAATTCGTGATTTCGTCAAAGAAGCAGTACAACCTCGCGCGATAACGCTGTCATCAGCAATCAGGGTTGCTGCCAGAGCATCCCACGTTGCGAGAATACCGCCGCAGGGCTGCAGAAACGGCCGGTCTCCCAGAGCCTGCTGGTGGCCAAGTCTTCCACATCGATGAAGTTGCGGCGGCGGCCTTCTGCCATCTTGGAGAACTGAATGGAGAAAATGCTTTTTAAAGCTAGTGTGGCATACACAGACAGAGGATCGTAGTCTTCGAAACCAATGATTCCTGAGGCAGAATATCTTTTCATCAGCGAGCTTTATCTTTTTATATATATGTTGCTCTAGTCTAAGGAAAAGCGAACGTGAATTCGCGTGTGAAATGTCTCTAATGGCAAACTGATACCTTACTCCCTCAACAATGCATAACCAATAATTTGTGTTCGACCCCTCTTTTAAAGATCGAATCGCTTGCATTCTTTCGGTAACCCGTCTGGCACCAACACGACCGTCCCGTCTCTCCCCGCCCTCCTCGAGATTAGCATGGGAATGAGACATGTCGCGTCTTATACGACGATTAGCAAGTCGTTTAGGATGGCCTTTCCAACATGGAGTCTTGATTACCCCTTTCTGTCACAGTAAAGATGTACAGAACTCGCATTCTTGAAGAAGGCTCTATAGCCGTAACTATTGACAATCCAGCCGTTGAGGAGTTGACTTCTTCGCTCCATCCGCCGTTTGTTAACTTCTTCTTTGCCTTGAGCATCGATACAATTCTGAGCATATTTTTTATATTTTACACTATCATTATGTCATCGGTGGATTTCAACTCGCCACTTGAAAATCTAACATTGAACTGGCATTCCGCGGTGATGAAATCGAGAGTATCCAATAATTTTAAAGGGTGGTTCAAGTCTCGAAGTAAATTCTTGATGTAGAGGTAACCAGAGGGTATGGGAGCGCAGCGATGATAGTTGTGGCGGATGGCAAGGTCCATCGATGTCACGTTTGGCTCTGATCGCATTGCTGTCGCTTCTCCAAACGTTTGGACATTGCTCACCAGCTTAGAGTTTCCTTTCTGACCAAGAGATAGACCAGAGGGGCGGTTGACACGATGTAACTTCACGTTTTTTCCGTGTCAGAGCTGTTTAGCCTTGTGATTGGTTCAGATTCCAGCTGTCTTAGCATGAACTTGCCCAGTGGTGATGCCATGTCATCTGATTCTGACTGCCAACTGTGATTGTGGAGGAATATGGCGTTCGCAAGCATACTAGCTCAGGATCCAAGTTGTGAATGTTGACTCGCCCCTGGATCCAAGCTGGCTTGCAAGAATCCGGATGTGGTTTCTCGGATCCAAGAGTGTTCCTGTCGGTGTACCACGATCCAAGTACTGCAACCAAGACCTTAATACAATTATGCCTGAACCTGCTGCACTCAAGCCAAAACGTTTCCAAGTACCCTCAAACCAAGCGGCAACATCCAGAACAAGGTGGATGCACCTGGAACCAAGCAGACTCGATCATTTCCAAGTGGTAAGGGCATGTTGATCTTCCTTCTCGAAATCCAGAGTGGTATACTTCCTTGCCAGCTTGTTCTCAGAAAGCAAGAGGAAGATTGCCATCAACATTCCATCAAGCCATCCGAAAGGAGTTACAATTTGACGTGAAGCATGGCCGAGTTGATGAATCGAGGCTTGGTCGCGGCAAGAACTCCGGGGATAAATCTGGTGCTAGTGGTAAGAAAGGTGGTGGTGGCGGTGGTCCCCTCAGCCACCTCCAATTGGGATGATTGGACGTGTGGAGAATACCTGTGCAGTGACGGGTACAGGGTCCATGATTGCTTCATCGTCCACTACATCGAGGTCCATGGAGTGGATTCTTGATACAGCAGCAATTACGCACACCTGCGCTGATCGTTCGCTGATGCAACGGTTCCCTCACTACGTGGAGATAAATGTTCCACATGAGTCGTGGACCGGTGAAGTTACTTCAGAGCCATTAGTGTCTGAGCTAGATATTTCGTTTGGAGTAACGAAAGACCGGTGTGGAAATTCTCAAGGGTGCTACCGTGCAAGTTGACCGGAGTACGTAATGTTCCAGGTTGCCACATGAACCTGCTAAGTGTAAATCTGCTTGAGGAAGAAGGTTGGCGGTGCGAATCCCGATATCCGAGAAATGGGCCTCCATTGCGGTTGATGTGGAAGGGTTCGATAGCGGTAGTATTTGTCAAACACCAAGGCTACTATCGGACTCGCAGTCTGTGTGTACCCGCTCGTGTCGTCGCTTCAGCCTCAGAAGGTGCCGGTGACTCCCTGTTCCGGCACGTTCTGAGTTCCTGAGATTGATAGTTAACTGTCGGCCAGAGAATTGAAAGAGAATAAAGAAGCACTTCCATGCGTTTGCTCCTTTGAATACATTAGCATGGAATAATATGATACGACCTTGGTAGTTTATTTTGTACCTTCGCGGAGCACGCAAATGCAATGACAGCGTCACCTGCCATTGCTTGTTAGTATTCGGGATGCCAGGCACGAAGATGGTTCATGAGGTTCGCGTACCCGCGGCTTGGATCTTGGTACGCTGGGACACAGACGGCATCGGAGCGATAAGAGAACAGGTCGTCGAGGCTTGCACTAGAGGAGCCGCGGTACTCGTCGCGCTCTGAACACGTAGGAAACGCTCGATGCTGGAAGCTGCAGCAGCATGTTACTGGACTTCGATGAGCTCTTCACACAAGAAGCGGCAGCGTTTGTGAAGACCATTGCGAAGGGAAGACGAATAAAAACAAATGAGAGTATAGCTCGAGTTCCTCCTCAAATCGAACCCACGGGACTGGTGACCGAGAGCTCTTCAACCAGACAAGGTTCCAAAAGTGGTGGTCGATGACAATTCATAATGCCAATTTGATTTAGTTTTGCTATTAATAATGGATGGTAAAGCTCTTACCTACATTTTAGAAATGGGATATGGCATTATCTATAGGTCAGCTCTGGTACACCCCAGTGCCGCCCAGATGCTTAAGTAGGATATGGAATCGCCCCAAAACTGGCCTGCTTTGGTCCTCCACCTAACTTGGGCTTGAGGTGATGGAGTTCGCACAGACAACCAGTCCTAATTGGCGTGCCCGGTAGGGATAACCTTCCCGGAGACCAATTGACCTTGGATCCCTTCCGGACCACAAAGCATTTGTTTGATGGCAAATTGAATTCTTTTTATGTGTTAGGCTATTTATTATGCAGTTTTAGCTTGTACGTCGGTTCGACTTGATATTTGTATGAAGATGAGTGGCGGACGGTTTTAGATTGCGCGACACTCTGCGGTAGTGACCTTTGAGTAGACGACGCTTGGCTCAGTGACCTTTCGACCAATACCTTGAAAGATATCGCCAGGACACATGGTTGTAGGGCATGGTTTTGAGGGGATAAGTCTGCTGCCTCGATCTAATTGGGTGGCGAAAGCCACACTCTAGAAGTATTTGGACACTTTTAGCGACTGTTTTGAAGGACAAAATTTCACGTCGAGTTCCTACGCGCAGTGCTGTCATCTTTGACGGCTGGTCCGCTAACGCCTAGCCCTTCGTTGCTATGTTTGCCCCTCTCTGTGCCCCGACCAACCAGACAGCGTCCAATCACAAGGACTTCACTGTTCGCACTCTCAAACACCTGCATCTCGACCCGATCGGTGTGGTCTGTCTCATTGCAGACATCTTCGCTACGAGTATTGCCACGGCCCGCTTACTGGCGGTACCGCTGCTGAATTACTCCAACCATCGACTAAATTTGCCTACTGAACGAGTTCTCAAGGCGTACGAGGTTGAACTGGATTTAGTTGCAGGACCCTAGCACATCACGTCAGCGCGACGGCGGCAATTGTCAATATTCTTAAGTTTGAGAGCGCTGTTGTAAAACTTCAACAAGCACGCTTTGGGGATCTGAGTGCAAGAGAGCTGAAAGTGGTTCAAAGGCTTGTCGTACCTAATATCAATGACAGCGAAGCTGCTGACGAAGGTGATCGCGAGGGCCAGCTGAACGAGCATTGAAGCGGCAGCGCGTCGCGCAGCAAGACGATCTCCAGTTCATCGACACTGGTTTCTTGGAGCCGCCTCCAACTCAGTCGAGAGGCTGTTTTCAACAGCAAGCGTTTGTTCAGCGATAAGAGGAAGTGTCTTCTGCCAAAACCTCTCGAGAACTTGCTCATTCTACGCACGAACAGGGGCTTTTGGGGTTAGTAGAAGTTGGAAGGTTGTAGACCAGGTGGACAGCGCATGAGGCAATTAATGATGACGTTGTCGTCGCAACAATGCCATACTGGATTGTTTACAGATTTTATAAGGGCAATTAGAATTGGAGGCGTCACTACGAGTTTTACCTTCGCAAAAGTGTATTATTGTGCAGCTCTGGGTAACAAGTTTTTTTTTTTTTTTTTTGGGGGGGTGTAGTCTATGGCGCTGCGAATTCAGGAAAAGTTGTCCGAGGCGTGTGTGGCCAGACGAAGTAGCAGCGTGGTGATCCCTGGGGGATAACTTCTTCCAGGCAGCGTACTGAGCCCGCGTCAGGGGTGTGTCTTGACTGGTTGACTTGAACCTTGTAGTCTTGGGCACTAAGACTACTTAACCAATAAAGTTATACACAACACAAACTCTCTTTGTCCTGTGTTCTTTGGGAGGCCCAGGACTCGGGCCTTAAAGGGTCTCTTTGTTTTACTCCTAAATTAGACCCAAGACTAGCACGCGCACCAGTCCCCAAGAGGACAGCAGCCCACACGATATCGGCTTTATAGCCCAGAACATTATGCAAGTCACTCTTAGGAAGCAAAGCTCCCCGTAATATAGCGCACTGCCTACCCCACCGGGGCCTGACAACACGTAGATATGGAGTAAGGTTACTAGCAGTCGAGCGCCTCTTGCGCCCTCCTCTTTGACCTTGGAATAACTTGACGGACGTGGAGCCGCTTCCGCCGGGCCAATCTTTCGGCCTGCTACTTAGAAGGTAAAACGAACTCTGTTTGGTTAAAGATCTCATACAAACTAAGGGTACTCCTGGCAGGAATCCAGTGCACATTCTCGTGCAGTTGCCAAATCAGGGGATCGTTCTTGAACAGTCGCTTCCAAAGATACCGTGGAAAATCCCCAGATTGACTGGGGCTTCCCGGATTATGGGAGCTTGTCACCATCCTGAGACCTATGGGGCTCTATTCTGGGGAACGCTGCAAGCTGCCGCCAGGAACATGTTTCCCAGATTAACTCAGAATCTGTATGGTCCTCGGCCGGCGGCGCTCGGTCCAGGACTTAGCTTGCTTCGCTTGAAGCCCGTTCACATCATTACGCCACAGCGCCCAATCCCCTGTCCCCTGCTGGACAGGTAGTGAGAGTTCTCTCCACGCTCTAGGTTACTGTCGCGCTACTTGTTGCGCGTCACCATCCATCCACAATCCGGCAGACTTTCCGGGCACATCGTGTCAAGTCACCTTCCAAACTCCCCACTCGGTTGACTACCGCATACCGCATACAGCGACAGAACTCGCTCTGAACTCGAAACACCTCCTGATCCAAGTGTTTGTGTTTTAGGCAAAAGAAGATGGTGCGCGTGATAACACGTCTGAGTACCTGGATGTTCTCGTCGGGTGGTTCAGGAAACTACTCTCCAGTCCTTGGGCTATTGCAAATAATTATGGAATCTGCATATTGGTTGTGGTGTATTAACTCAGTGCGTCGGTTTTCGGCTTGGTTCTCGCTGGGAGCGTTGTTTCTGTCAAGCGAGTGTCGGCACCAACTCTTAGCTCATTGTATACTTTGTGATAGGATCGCGGTGACAAAATATCGGATTAAACGAACCTTGAAGGCGGTTGCCACATGGAGCACACGCCATTCAGGATTTCCACTGCGTATCAGTGGATCCAGGGCTGGAACTAGTCCTCGTTCTAGGAAATGAACTCCAAACCACCTCGAAGGCGCCGCCCTGTACTACCCTAGGTGGTTTCCGTTCACCACCGTCGCCTCACAGGCTAGATCTTCATAGACTGGATAGGAGAATGGCGGTTCGACTCGATGTAATGCATTGTGCGTTCGCGTGTACATGGTACACATGGGACGGATAGGAACTTCAGCCCTTCGGTATGCAATCACTGATATACAGATTTACTTTTGCACGCTTACTTTTTACCACCGGCTTCAGTTTGTATTCGAGTGAAGTTGTTTGCATTCCACGACGTTTAGTTTATCCGCTTCCGTGTGGTTTCTTCACATGTTGCTCGAAATAGCTTTTCGCAATTTTCAACCAATGATACACCGCTATTCCTGTATACTAAAGTTAGTATGAAATTCCTCATTTAGACGCCCGCCACTTCCACCGTCGACCTGATTCATTATGCGCCTTCAGTTGCTAAACGTTCGTGCGAGCTGCATTCGTGAGCGGTCTCCATGACTCCTTGCAAGCTGCAGAGCGACTCGGTGCGACGCCAGATGCGCTCCTTGGCCTGCTCGCTGGCGCTGGTGGCTGCCATTGGCGCAGTCTCGAACATAGCCCTCGTCTCATGTGTCTCGACGCTTCTGTTTCCGTCAGGAGAAGTCACCATACCCAAACTACTGTGGCTGGTATTGGGACTTCAATTAGCAAGCATCCATCTGCAAACCAATGTGCGCCAATGGTGGACAACTCGAAGACAGCAGTTGGTTCTGGTGGACGACTTTACCAGCACCACAATCATACTGAAGGACACGAAGGCTTTAGAGGTGGACACTTCGCAATTTCAAGGACAAGTAAAATTCAACAGTAAAAGCGGGATTCATCTTCAGGGTAGATTCACTAGCCAAGTGGACGTCGGAGCAAGCTCTTCATCGCGCTGGAACTGGAAGATGTGGACATTGTTGTCCACACGGCCCTCAGAATGGCGAGAATATTACTGCAGTGGAGTTCTGCACACGCGTCGACTGGGGATGTTTGGCATGGCAAGAAAGAGGAGCTGGAGCTGCCTCATATCGCGTTCCCATTGCAAATGTGTGAGCACGTGGAGTTTGGGTCATTCGCGATCAGTGGAGCCAAAGGAAAGTCGAAGTTGACTATGGGGAGGTGTATTCTTTCCAGGCTGCCGTACAAGATTGGAGATGGAGGTGGGCTATCAAGATGGCGATAATGGCGTCGTGGATGCCGTGGGGTTCTCATTCGGCCCGTCTTGTCGGCTACTCGGTGGCACCGCCGTCGAAGTTAGTTGAGCAGGTGGTAGAGCGACACGTGATGAAGACGATGCGATATCTCTTTAGCTTTTCTGTCCATCGCCAAGAAAAGCTGCAGGAACGTGTCGACCCGCAGCATTTACGCATTCAGCTCCCCACAGTCTCCAACTTGACGCGTTTGATTTTGGCTCCCCATTTCATTGTATGGACAGAATCATCGAGGCGGTGGTGTGCCATTGGCACACGCAGAAGCCTGTCGCCGTATGGCGGAGGATGCTCGAGCTCTAGGTCGTTTGGCGCTCTCGCTTGACGTTTGGGTCGAGTTTGTCGATCGCACTGCTGGACGGAGGAAAGTTGGGTACTTGATGGAAGTTGTTGACGTGGTCCAACAGCGAAAGCGAACAGTACTACGCAGCGCGTCTACGATAAAGAACGCTCTCCTATTGCTGCGGATTGAGCACCAGCAAGACCGAAAGGAGAACCTACCAGAAGGAGGCGTCTTGCACGAAGATGTGGACGATCAAGAGGACCAATCAGTGGATTTCCAGCATCTCGTGGTTGAGTCGCGCCATTACCGCTACGGACAAATTGAGCTTGAAACGTCTGCCGTGGCTCGCGTTCTTAACCAAGTGGCATCTAAACCGTCACCAGGAAGGCGTAGATGGAGGCTGCCTCAGACCTGCTACCAGCACCAGCTGGAGAAAGCTACATTATTTAGGTGTCTAGCAGCACCTTCGCATTTGCCCACAACTCGTAGCTACCACGCGATTGGAGTGCAGGTCAGCGACGAGCAGCATGCGACCATGAACATTGTGTACGAGGCTGGTGTGTATCGTCTGCACAGTGCTGGAGATGGCGCGATCCCTCTTCTTCGTCAGGAATGGCTAGTCATCACGGCCGGCGAACTGCAGTTTTTCCGCTCCTACTGGCTACCCCAGCACTTAATGTGCCAATTACAAACGTGTTGGACGTACGCAGTGTCGATCGCGCCCAGATCCTGAATGGTAACGAGCCTGCCGAAACCCATCACGAGGAAGGAGCTGTGCCGCGTTGGTATTGCGTGGAAATTCACCTGGTGCTAGAGATTATCACGGTTTTCGTAGAGACCTCCGAAATTCGTGACCAGCTTGTCGTGTCGCTGCGGCCTCTCACAAATGACAACGGCGAACTGAGTGTGATGACAACGACGGCGAAAGAAGCAAGGTTGGAAGCTGTTGCGGTGACTCCTCTCTTCTCTGCGTTGACACTGAGCTCCCAGACCCAACCTATCTGTCTAAACCAGCGGACGTCAAGATTTGCAAGTCAATCGTTTACAGTCGATGCGTCCGTAGCTGTAACACTGGTGCGGGAAACCTTGGAAGCAGGATTGGAAGTGTTTGCACTTGGAGAGGCGCCATGCAAGCAACGTATTAGTCGCGCTGCCGTCCTTCGCTTCCTCGACAAGGTTGAGATGCTCAATGGACTCGACCTCGACGAAATCGCGGAGAAGATGTCGAATGATCATCGCTTTGCTCTGGCGCTGAATCTGTATCATGCATTGTTCATCCACGCAGTGTTAGTCTTTGGGTATCCACAGACGCATGAGCAGTGGAAACTGATACAAACAGTGCCATGCTATCTTGTTCGCATCAGTGGGGATGCCTCTGTACGTTTCACACTGGCAGACATTCAACGCGTGATGCTACGCTGCCCTGTGCCAGTGACTTTGGAAGCGTCAGGGATTAAGCGCTCTTTGTCCCAAAACGCGCTCATGGATCTTGCAATTGGTAGTGGCGACGCCATTGAGGGATTGTGTAGAACGGTCTTAGGTGTGTCCTGGACTCCAACGTTCCCCAATAGCAGCTCGTACACGACGGTGAAGATAGCACCTCTTCCGATCCCATCAGGACTCGCCATTGAGCGGGCAGACATTCGCACGAGTATGGTGCTTCAGATCAACAGTTTGCCACCTCTTTCCAAGTCAGTGGGGATTATGCATGTATACGATGCCCACAAGCAGGATGGAGAACTCAACGCAACCTGCTCAGACTTGAGGCGTGAGCTGCACCTCGACGAAGTTAATCGAGTGATCTACTTACCACGTATATGCGAATGGTACCACAATGGCGAAGTGGGAGGTCAAAACGACGGTGTCAGCAGACGAATGGGACCGCTATCTCAGCGAAGACGCAGAAGCAGTAGCGGCAGCATCAGTGGACTGGCAGCGGTGTCGACCTCGCGAAACTTTTTCTGCCTTCAGCGTCTGCTGGGTTTCATGGAAGTGGAGCAGCACCATCGCGTGATGCATTTACTTCTCGGAGCAGGGGAGGAATGCCGCTTGGTTTTCGATGATTTCTGGACGAGACCAAGTCGGTCAGCCGCTGTGAGTTTGCTGAGTGACGCTAGCGCAGCAGCCCTCTCTGTCTTCACTGGTGTTTCTTCCAGTAATCCGACCTCAATTGATAAGATTGAAACGAAATCAAGTAAGTCGACGGACAATGACAATGAATGGAATTATGTGGCCCAATAAGGCCTGCGGTCTTATTTCTGATTAATGGATGTTACTGGAATTTCTTGTATTGAGTTACAATGTGCTCAGACTCATCAATCGGACATTTGAGCCAGCACGACCTGGAGTTTGTACAGTGCTTCAGCCGCAGTCGGTCGCAAATCCGGATCCACGGATACACACTTCACACCCAGCTCCACAATCGAAGGCGGCGCGGTGTCGGAAAAGTCTTCGCGCAGGCTCCCCATGGCCACACGCTGCAAGATAATCGCATCGGGCAGGCGACCCAACTCGCAATTAGTTTTCTTTGCTGTAGCGTAAGGCAGGGCGTGCAGATCCAGCGCCGACAACACCACACCGAACGAGAATATGTCGGTCTTGACTTCGTACTTCCCGCCCAGCATCACTTCGGGGGCCATCCAGAGCGAAGTGCCCACACCTGCCGTCATTGTGCAGTCCAATCGCTCTCGCGAAATACCGAAATCGGTCAACTTGGCCTCTCGCGCAGCGTTGAGCAAAATGTTGCGAGATTTGAGGTCGCGATGGATGACTGGTGGTGACAGCGAGTGCAAATACGCCAGCGCATGGCACACGTGGAGTGCGATGGTGAGTTTCTCATGGTCGAAGCCGACGGGGTGGCCGGTTTTCTCGTACTCTGAGAGCAGATTGCGCAGGTCTCCGCTTTCCATTACCTCCATGACGACGCATAAATCGGAAAGCGAGTCCCACGCGACACCGACGAATCTCGCGATCCTCGGATGGTCCATGGTGGCGGTCATTTTCGCTTCGGCCAGGAACTCGTTGACGTGTCGAATCACGCCTCGCATCTCGGGGGCTAACATCTTGGCGGCCACTTGTGTGCCGTTGTACGTCGCGACGTACACTTCACCGAAGGCTCCCGACCGAGGAGGTCGTGGATGTGGACTTTTCGTCTGGAGATCCGTTTGGTGGTGATGACATCATCTGTCCATAGGCCTGGTTGTCCTTGTGGTGCATCTTCCTGCGAGCTTTTCGTTCCTGGTGTGGATGTTGCTGAACTGACTGGATCAGCTACAGGAGTGTCGCCTTCCGCATATGCTCTGTTCTGGTTGTCGCTTTCGACATTGCCACTTTTTTCGCGTTGGATCGGCACCGTCGATAGATACATGTAAATCCCAATGCAATCAGCCCAATGGCAAGCACTCCGATAACAATGCCAACAGCCATTCCCGCATTCACAGCAGATGCCATTCCCGCGTTCGCAGCAGATTCGATGATCGCAAAGAAGGTAGCGGTTGTAAACTGGAACTGGAGCTACCGACACTAGCGGCAGTAAAATCTTCTTCGCAACCGACAGTATTGGGATCATCACAGCGGTCATGCGGCCAAAATCTGTCGGGACTGCACTCGGAGGCGTCAAAATAGCTCCATCGGTACTTGTCAGAATCGCACGTACTTGCACCCGGAGCCGTTGAGTTGATAGTGGCGTCTCGAGTCCTGATGTGGTCCGTCAGCCGAACAACTTCCAGCAAGGGTATCATGCACTGACTGTCGTTGAAATATCGAATGGACACCGAGCCAAGCTCGTTAATTTGCGTGATCACAAACGCTGCTGACCCCCAGTCCGAGATGACTTGTTCGCACTCCCCTGAAACGAGAAACGCTGTTGCTCCAAGCATTTTGCTGCAGTTATGGTCGAAGGTCTCTTGCAGGAGATAGTCGGTGCCATCGAAAACGTTCCACACCGCCTCCTTGTAGCCGTGAGAGCACACAATATTAGTCTCCGAAAGCATTTTGACAACCAACAGTGTTGCATTCGGATGAGACCTCGACATCGACTCGGTGGGGCTTCCAGCGCAAGAGCTACGCAAGAAATACGCTGCAATACGATACGATCCCGCCATTCCGGTGTCGTAGACACCCTGCGCAATACCAGTCGAAACTGAAAGTGATCGTCGCACCCATGAGAGTCTAACTTATTGATGAAATTGCTATGGTGCTGTTTGGGTCCAGTAGTTTTTCTGAAGAATACCCTCCGACACATAGATTCACAACAAGTATCTCTGCGGCAACAGCTTAGGCTTTTGTAGTGAACGAAATCGTTAAATGCCAGTGGGATTTTCATCCGAAGTATGTGTAGCTGAAATGAAATCGTTGTTATCATCCTAAGAGCAGCACTAGTAGTTTTCGAGTTTTACGGCTGTGCCTGGACGCCACAACTGCCGTCTTGTCGATATCTTTCCCAAGCGTGCTTATTCACTCCACCACGGCCTTCATAGGCCATCATTCAAAGTAGCAGCACACCAATGCGCTACGTCAGAACGGGCTGGAGTTAATCGCTGTTGGGCAGTGTTCATACGATATTGGCCATTGCATAGAATCTTAGACTACTACAAGAGACTTGCTGTCTGTCCGTTTGTCTGTCGGTCCGTCGCCGAGTTTCGATGGACAAGATCCGGCGCTGCCATTGGCTGCCGAGCGCCAGCGACGGCGGCGCCCATTCGCCGAAAAGAGTTTCGGCCAATCGCTGCCGAGCGGAGCGAAGGCGGCCCGAGACGTGGACCACACCAATAGTAGGGTGGTCCACACAAACGTACTTAATGAAGAGGTCGATAGTAGTCTCCACACGTAGTCCCCCCCAACCAAACGCGATGGAGCGTGGGAACGTTACCTGCGCTCGCTTGCGAAGACGATGCTATACAAGGACATCCCCAAGGAGTTCGTTTGGAAAGAGAAGCAGTGGGTTCGGCGCAAGCAGTAGAGAGGCACTAGAAAGAATAATCCATGTAACCTCCCCGGACGCCGAGAAGTTTTTCCTCCGAATATTGCTCTGTAATCGAAGAGAGCCTACATCGTTCGAGAGTTTACGGACAGTTAACGGCGTCGTATGTCCCACGTTTTGGGACGCAGCGTTGCAATTGGGATATCTTGACAACGATCAAGAGTGGGCTGCATGCATGACAGAGGCTGCAAGTTTTCAGATCCCATACCAACTTCGACAGCTCTTCAGTACACTGTTAGTGTACTCGATGCCAAGAGATGTCCGTGGGTTGTGGGACCAATTCTACGAGGAATTGAATCGGGACATAGCGCATAAGCACTGGGATCTCCCGAGTCTACACGAGAGACTGTGGTGATGTTTGAGACGCTAAAAAGCGTGAACGATTTGCTAAAGGTGAGTGGGTATGCTGTGACCGATTTTGAGATTTTGACCTTCCGCAGTTGAGTGATTTCCGAGTTTGGTTCGAGAGTCTCTTCGACAACAATCTCATACGCCGCGAGAAAGGCTACAGCACAAGGACATTGGAGGCTATTGTTCGCGACGAGGCCAAACTCAACGAAGGGCAGAAAGCCGTATTCGACCAGATCATACAAGCCGTCGAAGCCGAGTCAGGACATGAGGTATCGACGGCCAGCGCTTCGCGTAACGACGGGGGCAGGTCATCCACGCGGGAAGTTTCACAAAAGCTTTTCTTTGTTGATGGGCCTGGTGGAACGGGAAAGTCTACGCTACTTCAATACATTTTGGCCAGGGTGCGTCTGGATGGGAAGATTGCACTTGCTGTTGCGTCCAATGGAATTGCATCTCCACTCCCCATGGGCAGGCGTACGGCGCATTCTACTTTCAAAATTCCGCTGAAACTGGACAAGGATTCTACGAGTTCGATTTTCAAACAGTCGCACCTGCGCAAGCTTATCCAGCAGACCAGTTTGGTCATTTGGGATGAAGCTCCGATGACGCATCGCCACGCGTTTGAGGCTGTCGACCGAACGCTACGGGACATTGTGGATAACCCAGGGAGCCTTTCGGCGGAAAGGTTTTTGTTCTCTCAGGAGTTTGCCAGATCCTTCCTGTCGTGAAGAGAGGCACGCCTGCAGAAACGATCAACGCGTGTATAAAGGAATCGCCTCTGTGGAGACACTTTTGCAGGTTCGGTTAACACAGAATATGCGCATTGGGAGCGAGGGACAGGAGAAAGCGACGAGGATATCCTCTCTTCTCTGATTTTTTGCTTGCCGTTGGGGAGGGTCGGCACGAAAACGTGCTGATCTTGGCAATGACTACACCAAGATTCCTGCTGATATGCTGATCCCAAATCCTCCTGTAGAAGACGACGAGGACGAGGAAATAGCTCCAGGGGCAATACCAAGGGGTATGACCCGCATCATTGACGCAATGTATGCCGACGTTGCGAATCCGGAGGTTGCGACGAATGGATATTTTGCCAGTCGGACGGTTTTGCCGACTACGAACGAGACGGTACGGAGAATCAACGAGGCAGTCGCAGCTCGACTTCCGGAGACAGCGCGGGAGTATTTGTCGGTAGACTCGGTGGAGGATGATGACGGAACGTTTTTCGAGCAGGAGCTCCTCCACTCGGTGAACATGAACGGGATTCCACCTCACAGACTGTTGCTCAAGAAGGGCACCCCATCATGATGATGAGAAATCATGATGATGAGAAATCTGAACCCGGATCTTGGACTGTGCAACGGAACGCGTCTACGAATCGTCGACTTGAAGGACCACGTCATTCGAGCAACAATTATGACTGGAGAACCAACAGGCCAAGAAGTACTCATCCCGAGAATTATGTTCGTGACGACGACAACCTGATTTCCCTTCCGGCTACGACGAAAGCAGTTCCCGTGCAACCAGCATTCGCCATGACGATTAACAAGGCCCAAGGTCAGACGGTGTTAAACTTGGGGCTGTACTTGGCTTCCCCGTGCTTTTCGCATGGCCAGTTGTATGTGGCGTTGTCTCGCGTGACGTCCCGAAGCAAGTTCAAGGCGTTGATTGAGTATCCAGAGTTCGTAGACCGGACGGAGGAGTGCACACGAGAAACATCGTGTACACGCAGATTTTCGATTAGAGTCGAGGTATTGCTAGGCTAGATGTAGTAGCTTGCCACTGCGAACTAGAACCTAGCTTTATGTTGGACAAATGGCACTTGGCAATTTTCGTGTATTTTATAAAACATTTTATACGCCTGTATGTTTTAGATTGCACTACTTAGTAGTTCGTGTAAAAGCTAAATCATCCCGCCGGAGCGAAGCGGAGGCGGTCCACACAGCTGCATCCAACCATAACCCACCGCCGCGTAGCGGCGGCGCTCGGCTAGTCTTAGACTACTACAAGAGACTTGCTGTCTGTCCGTTTGTCTGTCGGTCCGTCGCCGAGTTTCGATGGACAAGATCCGGCGCTGCCATTGGCTGCCGAGCGCCAGCGACGGCGGCGCCCATTCGCCGAAAGAGTTTCGGCCAATCGCTGCCGAGCGGAGCGAAGGCGGCCTGAGACGTGGACCACACCAATAGTAGGGTGGTCCACACCAAACGTACTTAATGAAGAGGTCGATAGTAGTCCACACACGTAGTCCCCCCAACCAAACGCGATGGAGCGTGGGAACGTTACCTGCGCTCGCTTGCGAAGACGATGCTATACAAGGACATCCCCAAGGAGTTCGTTTGGAAAGAGAAGCAGGGTTCGGCGCAAGCAGAGAGAGGCACTAGAAAGAATAATCCATGTAACCTCCCGGACGCCGAGAAGTTTTTCCTCCGAATATTGCTCTGTAATCGAAGAGAGCCTACATCGTTCGAGAGTTTACGGACAGTTAACGGCGTCGTATGTCCCACGTTTTGGGACGCAGCGTTGCAATTGGGATATCTTGACAACGATCAAGAGTGGGCTGCATGCATGACAGAGGCTGCAAGTTTTCAGATCCCATACCAACTTCGACAGCTCTTCAGTACACTGTTAGTGTACTCGATGCCAAGAGATGTCCGTGGGTTGTGGGACCAATTCTACGAGGAATTGAATCGGGACATAGCGCATAAGCACTGGATCTCCCCGAGTCTACACGAGAGACTGTGGTGATGTTTGAGACGCTAAAAGCGTGAACGATTTGCTAAAGGTGAGTGGGTATGCTGTGACCGATTTTGAGATTTTGACCTTCCGCAGTTGAGTGATTTCCCGAGTTTGGTTCGAGAGTCTCTTCTCGACAACAATCTCATACGCCGCGAGAAAGGCTACAGCACAAGGACATTGGAGGCTATTGTTCGCGACGAGGCCAAACTCAACGAAGGGCAGAAAGCCGTATTCGACCAGATCATACAAGCCGTCGAAGCCGAGTCAGGACATGAGGTATCGACGGCCAGCGCTTCGCGTAACGACGGGGCAGGTCATCCACGCGGGAAGTTTCACAAAAGCTTTTCTTTGTTGATGGGCCTGGTGGAACGGGAAAGTCTACGCTACTTCAATACATTTTGGCCAGGGTGCGTCTGGATGGGAAGATTGCACTTGCTGTTGCGTCCAATGGAATTGCATCTCCACTTCCCATGGGCAGGCGTACGGCGCATTCTACTTTCAAAATTCCGCTGAAACTGGACAAGGATTCTACGTGTTCGATTTTCAAACAGTCGCACCTGCGCAAGCTTATCCAGCAGACCAGTTTGGTCATTTGGGATGAAGCTCCGATGACGCATCGCCACGCGTTTGAGGCTGTCGACCGAACGCTACGGGACATTGTGGATAACCCCAGGAGCCTTCGGCGGAAAGGTTTTTGTTCTCTCAGGAGATTTCCGCCAGATCCTTCCTGTCGTGAAGAGAGGCACGCCTGCAGAAACGATCAACGCGTGTATAAAGGAATCGCCTCTGTGGAGACACTTTTTGCAGGTTCGGTTAACACAGAATATGCGCATTGGGAGCGAGGGGACAGGAGAAAGCGACGAGGATATCCTCTCTTTCTGATTTTTGCTTGCCGTTGGGGAGGGTCGGCACGAAAACGTGCTGATCTTGGCAATGACTACACCAAGATTCCTGCTGATATGCTGATCCCAAATCCTCCTGTAGAAGACGACGAGGACGAGGAAATAGCTCCAGGGGCAATACCAAGGGTATGACTCGCATCATTGACGCAATGTATGCCGACGTTGCGAATCCGGAGGTTGCGACGAATGGATATTTTGCCAGTCGGACGGTTTTGACGACTACGAACGAGACGGTACGGAGAATCAACGAGGCAGTCGCAGCTCGACTTCCGGAGACAGCGCGGGAGTATTTGTCGGTAGACTCGGTGGAGGATGATGACGGAACGTTTTTCGAGCAGGAGCTCCTCCACTCGGTGAACATGAACGGGATTCCACCTCACAGACTGCTGCTCAAGAAGGGCACCCCATCATGATGATGAGAAATCATGATGATGAGAAATCTGAACCCGGATCTTGGACTGTGCAACGGAACGCGCCCACGAATCGTCGGCTTGAAGGACCACGTCATTCGAGCAACAATTATGACTGGAGAACCAACAGGCCAAGAAGTACTCATCCCGAGAATTAAGTTCGTGAGCGACGACGACAACTCCGATTTCCCTTCCGGCTACGACGAAAGCAGTTCCTCGTGCAACCAGCATTCGCCATG
>JAAVTG010000633.1:0-12244 GCA_011947345.1 Phytophthora quininea
GTTTTTCCTCCGAATATTGCTCTGTAATCGAAGAGAGCCTACATCGTTCGAGAGTTTACGGAAGTTAACGGCGTCGTATGTCCCACGTTTTGGGACGCAGCGTTACAATTGGGATATCTTGACAACGATCAAGAGGCTGCATGCATGACAGAGGCTGCAAGTTTTCAGATCCCATACCAACTCTCGACAGCTCTTCAGTACACAGTTAGTGTACTCGATGCCAAGAGACGTCCGGGTGTGGGACCAATTCCATGAGGAATTGAAGATATAGCGCATAAGCACCGGAACCTCCCCGAGTCTACACGGGAGACTGTGGTGTCGTTTGAGACGCTAAGAAGCGTGAACGATTTGCTAAAGGTGAGTGGGTATGCTGTGACCGATTTTGACCTTCCGCAGTTGAGTGATTTCCGGAGTTTGGTTCGAGAGTCCCTTCTCGACAACAATCTCATACGCCGCGAGAAAGGCTACAGCAAGGACATTGGAGGCTATTGTTCGCGACGAGGCCAAACTCAACGAAGGGCAGAAAGCCGTATTCGACCAGATCATACAAGCCGTCGAAGCCGAGTCAGGACATGAGGTATCGACGGCCAGCGCTTCGCGTAACGACGGGGGCAGGTCATCCACGCGGGAAGTTTCACAAAAGCTTTTGTTGATGGGCCTGGTGGAACGGGAAAGTCTACGTTACTCGACGCATTTTGGCCAGGGTGCGTCTGGATGGGAAGATTGCACTTGCTGTTGCGTCCAGTGGAATTGCATCTCCGCTTCCATGGGCGGGCGTACGGCGCATTCTACTTTCAAAATTCCGCTGAAACTGGACAAGGATTCTACGTGTTCGATTTTCAAACAGTCGCACCTGCGCAAGCTTATCCAGCAGACCAGTTTGGTCATTTGGGATGAAGCTCCGATGACGCATCGCCACGCGTTTGAGGCTGTCGACCGAATGCTACGGGACATTGTGGATAACCCCAGGGAGCCTCGGCGGAAAGGTTTTTGTCCTCTCAGGAGGTGTCTGCCAGATCCTTCCTGTCGTGAAGAGGCACGCCTGCAGAAACGATCAACGCATGTATAAAGGAATCGCCTCTGTGGAGACACTTTTGCAGGTTCGGTTAACACAGAACATGCGCATTGGGAGCGAGGGGACAGGAGAAAGCGACGAGGATATCCTGTCTTTCTCTGATTTTGCTTGCCGTTGGGGAGGGTCGGCACGGAAAACGTGCTGATCTTGGCAATGACTACATCAAGATTCCTGCTGATATGCTGATCCCGAATCCTCCTGTAGAAGACGACGAGGACGAGGAAATAGCTCCAGGGGCAATACCAAGGGGTATGACCCGCATCATTGACGCAATGTATGCCGACGTTGCGAATCCGGAGGTTGCGAGTGATGAATATTTTGCCAGTCGGACCATTTTGACTACGAACGAGACGGTACGGAGAATCAACGAGGCAGTCGCAGCTCGACTTCCGGAGACAGCGCGGGAGTATTTGTCGGTGGACTCGGTGGAGGATGATGACGGAACGTTGTTCGAGCAGGAGTTCCTCCACTCGGTGAACATGAACGGGATTCCACCTCACAGACTACTGCTCAAGAAGGGCATCCCCATCATGATGATGAGAAATCTGAACCCGGATCTTGACTGTGCAACGGAACGCGTCTACGAATCGTCGGCTTGAAGGACCACGTCATTCGAGCAACAATTATGACTGGAGAACGAACAGGCCAAGAAGTACTCATCCCGAGAATTATGTTCGTGAGCGACGACGACAACTCCGATTTCCCCTTCCGGCTACGACGAAAGCAGTTCCCCGTGCAACCAGCATTCGCCATGACGATTAACAAGGCCCAAGGTCAGACGGTGTTAAACTTGGGGCTGTACTTGGCTTCCCGTGCTTTTCGCATGGCCAGTTGTATGTGGCGTTGTCTCGCGTGACGTCCCGAAGCAAGTTCAAGGCATTGATTGAGTATCCAGAGTTCGTAGACCCGGACGGAGGAGTGTACACGAGAAACATCGTGTACACGCAGATTTTCGATTAGGAGTCGAGGTGCATTGCTAGGCTAGGTGTAGTAGCTTGCCACTACGAACTAGAACCTAGCTTTATGTTGGACAAATGGCACTTGGCAATTTTCGTGTTTTTATAAAGCATTTTATACGCCTGTACGTTTTAGATTGCACTACTTAGTAATTCGTGTAAAAGTTAAATCATCCCGCCGGAGGCGGGCGGTCCACACAGCTGCATCGAACCATAACCCACCGCCGCGTAGCGGCGGCGCTCGGCTAGTCTTAGACTACTACAAGAGACTTGCTGTCTGTCCGTTTGTCTGTCGGTCGGTCGGTCCGTCGCCGAGTTTCGATGGACAAGATCCGGCGCTGCCATTGGCTGCCGAGCGCCAGCGACGGCGGCGCCCATTCGCCGAAAAGAGTTTCGGCCAATCGCTGCCGAGCGGAGCGAAGGCGGCCCGAGACGTGGACCACACCAATAGTAGGGTGGTCCACACCAAACGTACTTAATGAAGAGGTCGATAGTAGTCCCACACACGTAGTCCCCCCAACCAAACGCGATGGAGCGTGGGAACGTTACCTGCGCTCGCTTGCGAAGACGATGCTATACAAGGACATCCCCAAGGAGTTCGTTTGGAAAGAGAAGTAGTGGGTTCGGCGCAAGCAGAAGAGAGAGGCACTAGAAAGAATAATCCATGTAACCTCCCCGGACGCCGAGAAGTTTTTCCTCCGAATATTGCTCTGTAATCGAAGAGAGCCTACATCGTTCGAGAGTTTACGGACAGTTAACGGCGTCGTATGTCCCACGTTTTGGGACGCAGCGTTACAATTGGGATATCTTGACAACGATCAAGAGTGGGCTGCATGCATGACAGAGGCTGCAAGTTTTCAGATCCCATACCAGCTTCGACAGCTCTTCAGTACACTGTTAGTGTACTCGATGCCAAGAGATGTCCGTGGGTTGTGGGACCAATTCTATGAGGAATTGAATCGGGATATAGCGCATAAGCACCGGAACCTCCCCGAGTCTACACGGAGACTGTGGTGTCGTTTGAGACGCTAAGAAGCGTGAACGATTTGCTAAAGGTGAGTGGGTATGCTGTGACCGATTTTGACCTTCCGCAGTTGAGTGATTTCCCGAGTTTGGTTCGAGAGTCTCTTCTCGACAACAATCTCATACGCCGCGAGAAAGGCTACAGCACAAGGACATTGGAGGCTATTGTTCGCGACGAGGCCAAACTCAACGAAGGGCAGAAAGCCGTATTCGACCAGATCATACAAGCCGTCGAAGCCGAGTCAGGACATGAGGTATCGACGGCCAGCGCTTCGCGTAACGACGGGGGCAGGTCATCCACGCGGGAAGTTTCACAAAAGCTTTTCTTTGTTGATGGGCCTGGTGAACGGGAAAGTCTACGCTACTTCGACGCATTTTGGCCAGGGTGCGTCTGGATGGGAAGATTGCACTTGCTGTTGCGTCCAGTGGAATTGCATCTCCACTTCCCATGGGCGGGCGTACGGCGCATTCTACTTTCAAAATTCCGCTGAAACTGGACAAGGATTCTACGTGTTCGATTTTCAAACAGTCGCACCTGCGCAAGCTTATCCAGCAGACCAGTTTGGTCATTTGGGATGAAGCTCCGATGACGCATCGCCACGCGTTTGAGGCTGTCGACCGAACGCTACGGGACATTGTGGATAACCCCAGGGAGCCTTTCGGCGGAAAGGTTTTTGTCCTCTCAGGAGATTTCCGCCAGATCCTTCCTGTCGTGAAGAGAGGCACGCCTGCAGAAACGATCAACGCGTGTATAAAGGAATCGCCTCTGTGGAGACACTTTTGCAGGTTCGGTTAACACAGAACATGCGCATTGGGAGCGAGGGGACAGGAGAAAGCGACGAGGATATCCTGTCTTTCTCTGATTTTTGCTTGCCGTTGGAGAGGGTCGGCACGAAAAACGTGCTGATCTTGGCAATGACTACATCAAGATTCCTGCTGATATGCTGATCCCGAATCCTCCTGTAGAAGACGACGAGGACGAGGAAATAGCTCCAGGGGCAATACCAAGGGTATGACCCGCATCATTGACGCAATGTATGCCGACGTTGCGAATCCGGAGGTTGCGAGTGATGAATATTTTGCCAGTCGGACCATTTTGACGACTACGAACGAGACGGTACGGAGAATCAACGAGGCAGTCGCAGCTCGACTCCGGAGACAGCGCGGGAGTATTTGTCGGTGGACTCGGTGGAGGATGATGACGGAACGTTGTTCGAGCAGGAGTTCCTCCACTCGGTGAACATGAACGGGATTCCACCTCACAGACTACTGCTCAAGAAGGGCATCCCCATCATGATGATGAGAAATCTGAACCCGGATCTTGGACTGTGCAACGGAACGCGTCTACGAATCGTCGGCTTGAAGGACCACGTCATTCGAGCAACAATTATGACTGGAGAACGAACAGGCCAAGAAGTACTCATCCCGAGAATTATGTTCGTGAGCGACGACGACAACTCCGATTTCCCCTTCCGGCTACGACGAAAGCAGTTCCCCGTGCAACCAGCATTCGCCATGACGATTAACAAGGCCCAAGGTCAGACGGTGTTAAACTTGGGGCTGTACTTGGCTTCCCGTGCTTTTCGCATGGCCAGTTGTATGTGGCGTTGTCTCGCGTGACGTCCCGAAGCAAGTTCAAGGCGTTGATTGAGTATCCAGAGTTCGTAGACCCGGACGGAGGAGTGTACACGAGAAACATCGTGTACACGCAGATTTTCGATTAGAGTCGAGGTGCATTGCTAGGCTAGGTGTAGTAGCTTGCCACTACGAACTAGAACCTAGCTTTATGTTGGACAAATGGCACTTGGCAATTTTCGTGTTTTTATAAAACATTTTATACGCCTGTATGTTTTAGATTGCACTACTTAGTAATTCGTGTAGAAAGTTAAATCATCCCGCCGGAGGCGGGCGGTCCACACAGCTGCATCGAACCATAACCCACCGCCGCGTAGCGGCGGCGCTCGGCTAGTCTTAGACTACTACAAGAGACTTGCTGTCTGTCCGTTTGTCGGTCGGTCGGTCCGTCGCCGAGTTTCGATGGACAAGATCCGGCGCTGCCATTGGCTGCCGAGCGCCAGCGACGGCGGCGCCCATTCGCCGAAAAGAGTTTCGGCCAATCGCTGCCGAGCGGAGCGAAGGCGGCCCGAGACGTGGACCACACCAATAGTAGGGTGGTCCACACCAAACGTACTTAATGAAGAGGTCGATAGTAGTCCCACACACGTAGTCCCCCCCAACCAAACGCGATGGAGCGTGGGAACGTTACCTGCGCTCGCTTGCGAAGACGATGCTATACAAGGACATCCCCAAGGAGTTCGTTTGGAAAGAGAAGCAGTGGGTTCGGCGCAAGCAGAAGAGAGAGGCACTAGAAAGAATAATCCATGTAACCTCCCCGGACGCCGAGAAGTTTTTCCTCCGAATATTGCTCTGTAATCGAAGAGAGCCTACATCGTTCGAGAGTTTACGGACAGTTAACGGCGTCGTATGTCCCACGTTTTGGGACGCAGCGTTACAATTGGGATATCTTGACAACGATCAAGAGTGGGCTGCATGCATGACAGAGGCTGCAAGTTTTCAGATCCCATACCAACTTCGACAGCTCTTCAGTACACTGTTGGTGTACTCGATGCCAAGAGACGTCCGTGGGTTGTGGGACCAATTCTATGAGGAATTGAATCGGGATATAGCGCATAAGCACCGGAACCTCCCCGAGTCTACACGGGAGACTGTGGTGTCGTTTGAGACGCTAAGAAGCGTGAACGATTTGCTAAAGGTGAGTGGGTATGCTGTGACCGATTTTGACCTTCCGCAGTTGAGTGATTTCCCGAGTTTGGTTCGAGAGTCTCTTCTCGACAACAATCTCATACGCCGCGAGAAAGGCTACAGCGGAAGGACATTGGAGGCTATTGTTCGCGACGAGGCCAAACTCAACGAAGGGCAGAAAGCCGTATTCGACCAGATCATACAAGCCGTCGAAGCCGAGTCAGGACATGAGGTATCGACGGCCAGCGCTTCGCGTAACGACGGGGGCAGGTCATCCACGCGGGAAGTTTCACAAAAGCTTTTCTTTGTTGATGGGCCTGGTGGAACGGGAAAGTCTACGCTACTTCGACGCATTTTGGCCAGGGTGCGTCTGGATGGGAAGATTGCACTTGCTGTTGCATCCAGTGGAATTGCATCTCCACTTCTCATGGGCGGGCGTACGGCGCATTCTACTTTCAAAATTCCGCTGAAACTGGACAAGGATTCTACGTGTTCGATTTTCAAACAGTCGCACCTGCGCAAGCTTATCCAGCAGACCAGTTTGGTCATTTGGGATGAAGCTCCGATGACGCATCGCCACGCGTTTGAGGCTGTCGACCGAACGCTACGGGACATTGTGGATAACCCCAGGGAGCCTTTCGGCGGAAAGGTTTTTGTCCTCTCAGGAGATGTCCGCCAGATCCTTCCTGTCGTGAAGAGAGGCACGCCTGCAGAAACGATCAACGCATGTATAAAGGAATCGCCTCTGTGGAGACACTTTTGCAGGTTCGGTTAACACAGAACATGCGCATTGGGAGCGAGGGGACAGGAGAAAGCGACGAGGATATCCTGTCTTTCTCTGATTTTTGCTTGCCGTTGGAGAGGGTCGGCACGAAAACGTGCTGATCTTGGCAATGACTACATCAAGATTCCTGCTGATATGCTGATCCCGAATCCTCCTGTAGAAGACGACGAGGACGAGGAAATAGCTCCAGGGGCAATACCAAGGGGTATGACCCGCATCATTGACGCAATGTATGCCGACGTTGCCAATCCGGAGGTTGCGAGTGATGAATATTTTGCCAGTCGGACCATTTTGACGACTACGAACGAGACGGTACGGAGAATCAACGAGGCAGTCGCAGCTCGACTTCCGGAGACAGCGCGGGAGTATTTGTCGGTGGACTCGGTGGAGGATGATGACGGAACGTTGTTCGAGCAGGAGTTCCTCCACTCGGTGAACATGAACGGGATTCCACCTCACAGACTGTTGCTCAAGAAGGGCATCCCCATCATGATGATGAGAAATCTGAACCCGGATCTTGGACTGTGCAACGGGACGCGTCTACGGATCGTCGGCTTGAAGGACCACGTCATTCGAGCAACAATTATGACTGGAGAACGAACAGGCAAGAAGTACTCATCCCGAGAATTATGTTCGTGAGCGACGACGACAACTCCGATTTCCCCTTCCGGCTACGACGAAAGCAGTTCCCCGTGCAACCAGCATTCGCCATGACGATTAACAAGGCCCAAGGTCAGACGGTGTTAAACTTGGGGCTGTACTTGGCTTCCCCGTGCTTTTCGCATGGCCAGTTGTATGTGGCGTTGTCTCGCGTGACGTCCCGAAGCAAGTTCAAGGCATTGATTGAGTATCCAGAGTTCGTAGACCCGGACGGAGGAGTGTACACGAGAAACATCGTGTACACGCAGATTTTGATTAGGAGTCGAGGTGCATTGCTAGGCTAGATGTAGTAGCTTGCCACTACGAACTAGAACCTAGCTTTATGTCGGACAAATGGCACTTGGCAATTTTCGTGTTTTTATAAAGCATTTTATACACCTGTATGTTTTAGATTAAACTACTTAGTAATTCGTGTAAAAAGCTAACTGATCCCGCCGGAGGCGGGCGGTCCACACAGCTGCATCGAACCATAACCCACCGCCGCGTAGCGGCGGCTCAGCTAGTCTTAGACTACTACTAGAGACTTGCTGTCTGTCCGTTTGTCGGTCGGTCGGTCCGTCGCCGAGTTTCGATGGACAAGATCCGGCGCTGCCATTGGCTGCCGAGCGCCAGCGACGGCGGCGCCCATTCGCCGAAGAGTTTCAGCCAATCGCTGCCGAGCGGAGCGAAGGCGGCCGAGACGTGGACCACACCAATAGTAGGGTGGTCCACACCAAACGTACTTAATGAAGAGGTCGACAGTAGTCCACACACGTAGTCCCACACAACCAAACGCGATGGAGCGTGGGAACGTTACCTGCGCTCGCTTGCGAAGACGATGCTATACAAGGACATCCCCAAGGAGTTCGTTTGGAAAGAGAAGCAGTGGGTTCGGCGCAAGCAGTAGAGAGAGGCACTAGAAAGAATAATCCATGTAACCTCCCCGGACGCCGAGAAGTTTTTCCTCCGAATATTGCTCTGTAATCGAAGAGAGCCTACATCGTTCGAGAGTTTACGGACAGTTAACGGCGTCGTATGTCCCACGTTTTGGGACGCAGCGTTACAATTGGGATATCTTGACAACGATCAAGAGTGGGCTGCATGCATGACAGAGGCTGCAAGTTTTCAGATCCCATACCAACTTCGACAGCTCTTCAGTACACTGTTGGTGTACTCGATGCCAAGAGACGTCCGTGGGTTGTGGGACCAATTCCATGAGGAATTGAATCGGGATATAGCGCATAAGCACCGGAACCTCCCCGAGTCTACACGGGAGACTGTGGTGTCGTTTGAGACGCTAAGAAGCGTGAACGATTTGCTAAAGGTGAGTGGGTATGCTGTGACCGATCTTGACCTTCCGCAGTTGAGTGACTTCCCGAGTTTGGTTCGAGAGTCTCTTCTCGACAACAATCTCATACGCCGCGAGAAAGGCTACAGCGGAAGGACATTGGAGGCTATTGTTCGCGACGAGGCCAAACTCAACGAAGGGCAGATAGCCGTATTCGACCAGATCATACAAGCCGTCGAAGCCGAGTCAGGACATGAGGTATCGACGGCCAGCGCTTCGCGTAACGACGGGGGCAGGTCATCCACGCGGGAAGTTTCACAAAAGCTTTTCTTTGTTGATGGGCCTGGTGGAACGGGAAAGTCTACGCTACTTCGACGCATTTTGGCCAGGGTGCGTCTGGATGGGAAGATTGCACTTGCTGTTGCATCCAGTGGAATTGCATCTCTGCTTCTCATGGGCGGGCGTACGGCGCATTCTACTTTCAAAATTCCGCTGAAACTGGACAAGGATTCTACGTGTTCGATTTTCAAACAGTCGCACCTGCGCAAGCTTATCCAGCAGACCAGTTTGGTCATTTGGGATGAAGCTCCGATGACGCATCGCCACGCGTTTGAGGCTGTCGACCGAATGCTACGGGACATTGTGGATAACCCCAGGAGCCTTTCGGCGGAAAGGTTTTTGTTCTCTCAGGAGGTGTCTGCCAGATCCTTCCTGTCGTGAAGAGAGGCACGCCTGCAGAAACGATCAACGCATGTATAAAGGAATCGCCTCTGTGGAGACACTTTTTGCAGGTTCGGTTAACACAGAACATGCGCATTGGGAGCGAGGGGACAGGAGAAAGCGACGAGGATATCCTGTCTTTCTCTGATTTTTGCTTGCCGTTGGGGAGGGTCGGCACGAAAAACGTGCTGATCCTGGCAATGGCTACATCAAGATTCCTGCTGATATGCTGATCCCGAATCCTCCTGTAGAAGACGACGAGGACGAGGAAATAGCTCCAGGGGCAATACCAAGGGGTATGACCCGCATCACTGACGCAATGTATGCTGACGTTGCCAATCCGGAGGTTGCGAGTGATGAATATTTTGCCAGTCGGACCATTTTGACGACTACGAACGAGACGGTACGGAGAATCAATGAGGCAGTCGCAGCTCGACTTCCGGAGACAGCGCGGGAGTATTTGTCGGTGGACTCGGTGGAGGATGATGACGGAACGTTGTTCGAGCAGGAGTTCCTCCACTCAGTGAACATGAACGGGATTCCACCTCACAGACTACTGCTCAAGAAGGGCATCCCCATCATGATGATGAGAAATCTGAACCCGGATCTTGGACTGTGCAACGGAACGCGTCTACGAATCGTCGGCTTGAAGGACCACGTCATTCGAGCAACAATTATGACTGGAGAACGAACAGGCCAAGAAGTACTCATCCCGAGAATTATGTTCGTGAGCGACGACGACAGCTCCGATTTCCCCTTCCGGCTACGACGAAAGCAGTTCCCCGTGCAACCAGCATTCGCCATGACGATTAACAAGGCCCAAGGTCAGACGGTGTTAAACTTGGGGCTGTACTTGCTTCCCCGTGCTTTTCGCATGGCCAGTTGTATGTGGCGTTGTCTCGCGTGACCTCTCGAAGCAAGTTCAAGGCATTGATTGAGTATCCAGAGTTCGTAGACCCGGACGGAGGAGTGTACACGAGAAACATCGTGTACACGCAGATTTTTGATTAGGAGTCGAGGTGCATTTCTAGGCTAGATGTAGTAGCTTGCCACTACGAACTAGAACCAAGCTTTATGTTGGACAAATGGCAAATTTCATGTTTTATAAAACGTTTTTTACGCCTGTACGTTTTAGATTGAACTACTTACTAATTCGTGCGATAAGTTAAATCATCCGCCGGAGGCGGGCGGTCCACACAGCTGCATCCAACCATATCCCACCGCCGCGTAGCGCGGCGCTCGGCTAGTACTTCCTCCGTGCGGAAAATAATGCATTTGAAAAAATTGCGCGCTCCGCCTCGTTCCTTTTCGGGATTATAAACTGGCAGAGGTGACGAAATCGAGCTGGAAGCAGAAGTAATACAGGATCGTACGCTGCTGGCGTACGTGTCCGCCGCATTATAAGTATAGAAACGGATCAAGACGTGTAGGTGATAGCGGGGAGGGCGGTGGAGAGCGCAGGGAAGGCGCGGAGGGCAGACTAGAGCTTGCGGAAGTGGCGGATCGGTCCACGAAGCAACTGCAGCGCCAGATAGATTGCTGCGCAACGCCGAAACCTGTAGTATCGCATTGCAGCGACATTGGAAGTTCACCGGCTCGGATCAGCTTATCTTTGTGTAAGTGAGCCAATTTGCGTCGTTGCGGCCTTCATGACTCATGATCTCCTTCATGACCAGCTGGCGTCAAGAATGTTTTGTTCAGCGTCTCTGCGGTCGTGATTTCGTACGCGTGCTCAACCTCCTGGATTATGTCTTGAATTGTGCGAGATGTTGTGCGCGTCTGCAGAGACTAAATGCTGGCGAACAGTCCCAAGTCCAGGCAGTTGAGGTCGGGGCTTTGCGCTGGCTGATTGACAAGCGTAATGTTCCAGCCGTCTGCGCACCCAGCTGCCCGTACTTCAGCGTCATCTTCAAGATCATGCGGGCGCGCATTATCCTGTTGGATCCGAATTGCAAGTTGTTTCTGATCACTGGGCCACTTTGCCTTAATGGCCGGGATAACGTCGTCAATGAGCATCCGTCGAGAGATCTCGCGAGTAATAGACACGGATCGCAGTTCTTCGACCCCAGCTGGACGGTTGATGCTGTTTCGCTGGGTAATGTAGCTTTCCACCACCGGCCAAAGACCGATTTTTCCGTCCCAGTTCCCTCGGGGACGTGCTACTGCGCACAAAAACATCACCTTCATGATGTGGCGCTTACTCTGACAGAACTGTACAGGCGTCTCTTCAAGCAGGATGTCGTCCTTCCCGGTCAGCACGTAGACTTTCTGGCCAACCTTCTTCACATAGAACCATTTTTCGTCGATATGCACTGCGTTGAGCATTGCGTCGAACACGTAGCCACTTGGCGTTGGGTGCAACCAGCTCACACAAAACTTGAGCCGTGCTAATCGATGAGCTGCAGTGAGCAGCGGACGCGTCTGCCTCAGCGCGCGACGAATATACCCTCTTTAATAAGCTGCTGGACAAGATATGAGCTCACGTTAGCGCCTGCTTGAATTCGGCGCTGATTTTTACGGTCATTCACGGGCACTTGTGCGACGCGTTCACAGCGCTACGCGGTCAACCTTCTTTCTCCCTCGATCGTGCTTCCGTGACTTGACGACGGCAGCTACGCGTCTTCCCATCGTTGCACGACCACGCTCCCAGATTCGCGAAACAGCATAGCGAGTAAGGCCAAACTCCTCTGCAGCTTCCCCAATCTCTCCGTGAGAAAGCACACCTCTGTTGCTACGAAGAAGTACCAGACCGCTTGGCGCTCCTGATCGGTTGCTTGTCTTCTGGGCATTTCTGCTAAACTTTGGAATGAGCGGTGAGCGGAGGGAGGAGGGAAATGGGCGGGAGATTTGGATTTCAAATCCTGATCGGCTTGGAGGGGTATTCTTTTGAGCAGGACTGGCTATAATCCGAAATGTGCATTATTTTCCGCACGGAGGTAGTACCTAACTACAGTAGTGATCAAGATACCAAGAGTTCCGCACGCACTGGCGAGTGA